>OZ005737.1:270380978-270938478 GCA_963930755.1 Eudasyphora cyanicolor
TGACGAAATTCGAGTCTTCAATTTTGATTTCGTCGTACCAACATATACTTTTTGTCACTTTTATTTGTTTTATTTAAATTACACTCTGCTAGTCCAAAAATATAACAAAAAGGAGACCCTTTGGATAAATACATATATTTCGTCCATGCTAAATCCATTGGCATTAGCCGTTTTTTTAGTTAGATCTTATTTTCGCGATATTCCACCACAAAGTTTGTTGGGAAATCAGAGCGGTTAGTTATCTCGGTGGTGATTTTGAAGTGGAGTACATGGTAATGCACGGTTCAGTCCAAAGAACGAAGTTAAGGGAACCCTTGGAAGATTATTTTTTCTCAAAACAGCAGTCCCGCTTCTTACCCCCTGAACCATAAAAATTGCAATCAAAACGTATCATATGTCAAAAATCATAAAAATTGTGGACATTTTTAGTTGGCGTCGTTGAGAATAATAATTGTCGAGAAAAAATAATATGATTCCTTTCTCAACGTTTTTATGAGAATTATGCAGATTTCGAGTTATTGCATTATTTGTATATTTTTCTACTCATACAGAAAATGTTTATTGATTTTTTCAGTTAGGGTTTATGAAAATTACAAAGCTAACTAACAAAACTTGCTAAATTATGAAACCTATTGATTACTCATAAATATATTGAAGTGATTTAAACTGAGATGAAGTGAAACTTATAATAATTCTTTTTCTCAAAGACACCAACTAGAAATGTCCACGATTTGCATGATGTTTGACATATGGTAAGATTTAATTGCAATTTTTCATTGGTAAAGGGGTAAGAAGCACGGACACCTGAAAGATAAATAATTCTCTAAAGGTTAAATTTATTTGGGTTTTTGGACTGAAGCGTGTATTCCGAAGTCTTCCACTTCAAAATCATCACCGAGATAACTAACCTCCCCGATTTCGAAATAAATGTGGTCGAATATTGCGAAAACAGGAGCTAACCTAGAAAAACGGCTAATACCACTGGAATCAGCATTGTCGAAATTGATATATCCATAAGGACTCCTTTCTGTTATTTTTCCAAGTGTCCGTCAACTTAAATTGCATTAATATAATCCATTTGCGAGGCCCCAGTAGGTGAGTTCGTAGAGTCCTCGCCTATGAGTTTGGGGGTCGTGGGTTCGATTCCCACCAGAGGCTCTGGTCTGTAGCTGCAAACTGCTTTTCCTTTGACAGTACAATTAGAATATAAATTTACTTTGTATTGAAATTCATATAAATAAATAAATAATCCATTTGTGCGGTAGGTACCAATAGGGGCGTGTCAATGACGCCCACTTTCACTGGACTGTAGATACTACAAAAGCCTTACACTGTACAAAATATCAAGTATTTGTGAGCACTGATATTAACCTTATACGCAGTTAACTTCTGGTACAAAATGGTCCATTGGAGTGGGAGGTACCAAAAGAGGCGTGGCAACTTTCGCCGTCTAATGCACTCGGGATAATAGCAACTAATAACTTAATACTATGAGTGGAATTTCAAAAGATTCCAATAAGTAGTACAGAAGTTATTCAAGAATCAATATTTAACTAAATGTTAACCCTTTGTGGGGGAGGTACTAGAAGGAGGGGGCAAATATGGTCCATCTTTGAACTTAGCTTGAGATGAAGAAAAATGCATTGATAGAAAAACTCTCTCCGTCATGACGACGAATTTGTACATAATCACGATTATTTTTTTGACAAAAGTCAGCTAGGTTAGGTTAGGTTAGGTTGAAGAGAGGAGACGTTTAAACGTCTCATGTCCATGGACATACACTTAAGCCAGTGGTTCGGCCTGTTGTGCGCTCCTTATTTATGATCTTCTTATACCTCACGAGTTACAGAAAATCGGTACTAGACACGAATTTTCTCAGTATCTTCCAGTGACACAGAAAATGTTCCATCGTTTCGATGTTTTCTCTGCATGCCCTGCATTCGTCGTTTTCTGCTAGTCCTATGCGATGAAGATGTGCTTGTAAGCTTGAGTGTCCCGTTAGAACACTCATCATCTTACTAATATCGATCTTGTTTAGTTTCAGAAGACTTCTTGTTTTCTTTTCATTTGGGTCACCCCACAGTATCTTTGCAGTTGCTCCTACTGTTGCGCTATTCCACACAGTTTTATAAGCCATCACTGCCCAGTGCTTCAACTCATTTTTCGTGGCTTCGAAAGGTTTCCAATTTTCCAAGTTTATCACTCGAAGTTCTCTGCCCTTTGAAGCCAAGTTGTTTGCCCGTTCATTTCCAATCACTCCGTTGTGTCCTGGTATCCAGCAAATACGCAATTGACCATGGGCTGAGTAATCATTTATCGTTCTTTTACAGTCCAACACAGTTCTGGATTTGACCCTTTCCGATGTTATTGCTTTAATCGCCATTTAGCTGTCTGTGACGATGTTGGCATATTTAGGCTTTGTCGTGTTACTGAGCCAGTTCACACACTCCGTGATTGCTCGCACTTCTGCTTGAAATACCGTGTTATGGTCAGGGAGGCGGAAGTGAAGTTCGACTTCTGGTTCATCAATAAAAAGTCCCAGACCCGTCCTTCCTCCTCGCTTGGACCCATCCGTGTAGCAGCTGGTTCCCACTGGCACATGGGCCAAAGTTCCATTTTCCCAGGAGCGTCTGTCTGGCACAAACGTATCACAGGTAGCTGTAAGCCGCACTTCAGGAATGCGGTCCGAGATTTCTGGCGTTTGAATGTGACCAACTAGATATTCTAAAATCTTCTGATGGTACGACTTGTGGTCTCGATTTATCCATTCACCCATCACTTGTAGACGTCTTGCTGTGAGGGCTGCCTCATACTTTATACGGATGTCTATTGGTTGGATGTGCAGTATAGTCTCCAACGCTTTTGTTGGTGCAGTTCTAAATGCCCCGCTTATGCCTAGACAGCACATACGTTGAATTTTTTGCAAAGGTATTACGTTGCACTTCTTGTCCATTGATGTCCACCACACTACAGAGGCGTAGGTGATTATTGGTCTAATCACGCTCATGTAAAGCCAGTGAGTCATATTTGGACGTAGTCCCCATTTTAAACCTATAGCTCTTCTGCACAACGACCAACATATGTGTGCCTTTGTAACTCTTTCTTCAAGATGATCTTTCCAGTACAGTTTCTGATCCAAGATTACTCCCAAGTATTTTACCTTTTTAGTTATAGCAATTTTCTTATTCAGGACAATTGCTGAATAATCCTCTTAATGAATTTGTTCGTCACCATGACGAATCTCACACATTTCATCCCTACAATGAGTCGAGTTCATCACCACGACGAATTCCATTCATCACCACGGGGTACTCCATTCTTTACCATTGTTATAGTTTTAAATTAAATTTTTACAACAATGTATTTAACTAAGGTAATCAGAACGCATATATGTAGAACAGTACAATAAAGCACTAACTATAAATTGATTGCTTCGTTTTATCATATTTTCAGCAAAATGGTGAAATAAATCTTTTCGTCGTGGGAATGAAACCTTATGGTTCCCTCGACGAATTTCGAAATCACCAAAAACATCAGTTGATGATCGTGTTTGTTCTATTGACGTACAAGAACATAGATTGTACTAAACTTTTCGTCACCAGTACGAAGATATATTGACGAAACTGATTCGTAATGGTGACGAACGGCTTTTCTATCAGTGTACTACCGCATACCAAATTTTAAGGCAATCGGTTACTGCTTTCGAGTGTTATCGTGCGCACAAGCCAGCAGACAGGCACATAGACAGACGGTATATATACTTGCCTCCCTGTTAGGTGATTGGATAAAAATAATTGAAATATTTTAATTAAATAATGGACTTATAAAGTTTCCGTTTGAAAACATTTTCTTTTTTAACAACAAAATTTGCTATTTGATGAAATAATATTGCCATTAGATATACCCACTGAGACAAAAGGTATGGTCATTTAAATTAATACTTTACAAAAAATGTTTTTTATATTTTTCTCATTTTTGTATTTTTGACAAAGAATATTTTTTGTAAAGTTTAAATTCAAATGACCCTATCTGCCTGATGCTATAATGGCGGATATAAAAACAGTATCGTAATTCATTTGATATAGCCTGTAAAGCCATAAATATGTATGTAATCGTATTAAAAGGAAAAAGTGAATGGGCATATGTACAAATGTATGTATGTACTGACGTCGAACAGACCGTCTGACTATGTACTGTGAGCGATGATTGATTATGAGTTTTGTTCGTCTTTTATCCTTCTCGGACAGCATTTTATTAGCTTTGTTTTCTTCCTTGAAGATGTGATGGAATGTCTGTGTATGTCTGATTGTTTCCATGTGATATGTGTATGAATGATGGAATGATGGTTGGCCCTGTGTTTGTTTGTCTTTCGTTATGCATATCTTCATGAATGTGTGCATACGAGTACATATACATACGTATGTATGCTGACACTTAATCCAATAAGGAACTTTCCACATATTGTGCCAATATGAATGAGGATAGACAATCGGATCTCTGCGAATGTGTGCGTGTGTGTGTCTGTGTGGAAGATGAGAAACATCAACGTATGATTTATGACATGGCACTGCTCTCTTAAGAACCAAACCAAGTGTTTAATAAGAAACATTGCCCAGTACGAAGAGGGCTTATGGATGCTGATGCGAAGGCACAGGACAATGGAGACGCTGAAGATTACGATAATGCCAGAATTTAGTATGTATTTGTTTGAGCGTTTATATATTAAAGTATATAGAAATTTATTGTTTGTGTGCATACGTACGTATGGATATGTAAATATGCATAACAAATACATATGTGTTTGGACAAACTGAAGGCATATAATTGTAATTATATTAGAATATTTATTTGCCGATATTTCCTTTTTCCTCTTCTTAAAATTATAGATATGGTTTAGTGCGCCGTCATTTATAGACGGATGGAAATGAGGATGCAATCATAAATGACATTGTCATTACTGATGCAGAAAATTTCTTATAACGACTTCCTAATGCATAATAATGTGTATAATTTTATTACATGATTCTGAGATAATTTCCTCATAAAAATGGCCATAAGCCTTCGAATATTATTTTAAGAATTTGTATTTCGGCTGAAAAATCTACTGAAAATTAAAAAAAAATTGTCGGGATATCCATTAATAGACTTCCTAACACATTTGAGGCATATTTGTTCCACAGTGGTTTACTATTAAAATTAATTTTCAAAAATTCTGTAATTTTTGTTTTACACAAAGTTTACAAAATTAGGCGCAATTGCTTAAATAACAATATTTAAAATTACAAAGGAAAACATATATTTCGAAAAATATATTGGGAATTCCACGACAAATCAATGGGTTCAAAAAAATTTCGGTTTTGATTTTTCTCTTTTTTTATATTTTTAGTAAATATGAAGAAACGTTTTGTGGAATTTTTGAGATTTTTTCGTTTAATGTCTCACTCTGTGTATCGGGTTTTTGGTCATAACTTCTTAAGTTACAGTCCGATTTAAAAAATCTTTTCAGAAAAAAATATTAAAAAAATAAAAATTTTTTGTGTGCTATTTTTAAGTTTTTAAATTTAAATGTAATTTTTCAAATTGTTTGTACACTCCGATTTTCGCGAATTTTTTACAAAATTTAGAAAAATTTTGGTCCAAACCACTTTATCTGTGGCTTGAAGGCTTCGGAATAGATGTTGCACGCCAAAGAAAAAAATAAAAGAGACACTTCAGGAAGTATTTCTTCCAAACCGCCACCTCCGCTGATCCCCTTACCACTGATAATCTCCCTTCAAAAATACCTACATTTCAAAAGTAGTAGAAATATATGGATTTTTTGAGTGGTGTATTTGACAAAAAGATTCCTTGTAAAAAATCACTATTATTATATTGTAATTTTTTATATATCGTATTTATTTTTTATGCATTGAGTATTATTTGGTCTTGAAATGTTGTTTTCGAAAACCACCAATAAATACGAACAGACTAAATCTTAACCGGCTACCAAATTTCACAATTTAAATAAAATTAAGGGTACTTCTTAGTTAAAAAAGTTCTCCAATCTAAATTTTATAAAGTCCAGTTTGGAATCGCAGTTTTTGGAACCAGTGTATGCTAAATTGGTAGATACAAATGAATATATGAAGGTTATACTAAATCTGAGCCGATTACTTTTATAATCACCAGTATTGTTTCCTCGTCAAAAATCGATTAGTGACAAAGTTGAAAAAACACAGAAGCCTCTGTAGTTTTTGAGAATAATGGGGAAACACATAGTGATGGGGCTTTTTCAGAATCTGAACCAATTTTTTCAACATTTTTTTTTCGCAAAAACATTTATTTTGGAATATGTTGGTTTTTTTGCGCATTTATACAATTTCAAAAGACTTCGTCCTTGTCCTCAAAGCTTCTTGCAAAATTTACTGCAGGCAGATCCAATTAAGACGAATATATTTTTGTAATTTCCTTTATATCTCCACAATATTGCATATACCTTTTCGCAATTAAAAAATCCTATTAATATTATAAAATCATCTGATTGTCTGTTTGTTCCATCATCACGTCCAAACGGATGACCCGATTCTCCTTTAACTTGGTGGACAAATAAACCAATGCCTGTGAAGTGGCATAGCCTACTTTAAATTTCGATTTTCCGCCAAGTGATTTTCGACCACTTGGCCGCTGGGAATCCTGTTAGAGCTCGAAAGCTTAAATTTTGCACACGCATAGACAGGAGTGTTGTATAAACCACTGGCTACTCGCGTAGAAATTTTTCTACCTGTGGTCAATTCTAGCGCTATCAAAAACTTGTATATTGTTTTTGTCCTTTTAAGAACCTCTTATATGACACAAAGTTAAAACTTTTTTAATATGAAGTACTGTAAACGCAAACTATATGCGCCAAAAATAATTTTCAATTCTCTGACTGTTGTCAGTGTAGCTGTAACCAAAACAATTTTCATTATTTTACAGATTTTAAAAGTTCTTTAAGAGCTAAGAATATAAAAATGTATATATATGTACACACTGACCTCAAAGGAAATGCGAAATAACTATTCAATGTCCAGTCTGAGCTCGGACATAAAACCTAGTTTTCAATTTTCTAAATCTTTTTCAAAATATATCGTTCACCACTTACTGTGTAAACTTATCGATTGTAGTCAATTTAAATTCTAAGACTGTGGCAGTGACCGAAGCCATTTTTACCCTTCAGTACTTAAAAAAGAGTTATAAGTCTTCATATTATGATATGTGTTCTGATCTTTATTGGAAATAATTTCATTTCGAGTATTTTTGAGCAAGAGCAAAAAAGCTGAAATTTTCATTATGAGTCTTCAAATTTATGATATGTGTACTGATCTTTAATGGATGCAAAGTCACGTGATATATAAACCAAGGACTATTCACATTGTCGTTTTTTGACCCGGGGTCAGTTCTCGCGCTTCCAAAAACTTTAATATTATGTTCAGAAGTCTCCTAAAAGACACAAAGATAAAATAACATGTAGTACAAATATAAACGGAATAAGCAATTTTGAATTCTAAGATTTTGGTCAGTATAGCGGTGACCAAATAAATTTTCATTCTTTCAGTACTTTTGAAATCCATAAAGAAAAAAAAAGCATTTGAGCCATGTCCAGTAAGATGTCATATTGGACAACAAAACCAAGTGCTAATTTTTTAAAGTATTTTCAAAATATTTCGCTCTTCAGTTAGTGTGGTAATTGTAGGTTGCAGTCAATATAAGCGTTATCAAACGGTATACTCGGGTAAACCCGATTACACTGAATCTTAGACCATAGGACGAATATTATGTGAAATCTTCAATAGTATAATAAAATATTTGATCCTCCGGCATGTTTTGCAACTTCTTAACCACTGATACACTCTCTGAGAGCACACATATAGCTAAGAGCATATCTGGAATAATACGATATTCAGATTCACAGGATTTGACCAGTGGTCAGAACAGTTGTGATTAAAATGTTTTCATTCTTTCTGACATGTTAACGGTCTGTTATGTTCTTTAATAACCCCTGAAAATATTTTGCTCAAACTAAAATGGTCGGAAGTAAACATTTGTCTACAACTCCGTTTTTGTAGAAAGATTTCCTATCTACAGTTTCCTTCGTTATGAAAATTCCAATATGGAAATTTTTTCTGAATTTTCGTTGGAATATTTTTGAGCTTAAGAAGTTTATATCATTGCAATAAAATGTAACCCGAGCAACGTCGGTTATTAAAATACTAGTTTCCTTATTGTAATTAATTTGCCTCAGGGATCACATCTGACCGAAGTTGTTTATATCGTAAAATCTGTTGTCAATTCAGAAAAGTTGATGTTAGAGAAATCAGATTATATTCTGCACTGATATTAACAAAAAGCTAGGACAGGGTCTTTAAAACGCCATAAAATATTTAAAAACAAATAAGAAAGTTTCAGTCGGGTAAACCGACAAAGGTATACCCTCCCTTTGTGAGTAATGTAATATGGAATATTACACGAATTATTCTGTCAATTTTTGTAGAAGTTGCCAGAAGGGGTTTAACAAATAAAACAGTAGATGCAATAAATACATTGCGCTGTGCCGAATTATAACCGGTTATGCGCACACTTATACTAACTTTATAATCTATTAAATTTTGTATGATTTGGCTATTTTGTGTGCGAGGTACTAAAAGGGGCGTGGTGATAAAGCCCATTTTCACAGGGCTATAGATACTTTAAAAGCGTTACACTGTGTATTTTCGTGCCGTTGTACTAACGCTGTATGTATATTGTTAACTTTTTGAGCAAAATGGTACCTTTGAGTAGGAGGTACTAAATAGGACGTGGCAATAACTATAAAAGCATTACACTGTACAAAACTGCAAGTAAACGAATGAGCAACGTCCGTCTGTCTGTCTGCTGGCTGGTGCGCACGATAACTCTCGAAAGGAGTAACCGATTGGCTTCAAATTTGGTATGCGGTAATACAGGGTGGCTGATATGTATTGCAACCAACTTCAGGTTGCTATCATTTCTAAACCGCTAGTCTGATAGCTGACAGATTTATTTCAGTGACAGTTCATTTTATTGTTTACAAGCTTACAAAAGCATTTTGATCTATTGCATTCAGAAAAATGGAATTCGTGATGGAATTCAAGCGTGATTGTGTGATTGCTTTATATTTGGGTGGAAAAACACAAGTGGCTATCGTTAGAGCCCTCCAGCATTTAAATGTGAATACATTTTTTGTTTCTCGTACCATTGCTCGTTACTGCAGTGTTGCATCGCGTCCAAAAAGTGGACGAAAAAAACGGTAACAACACCAGAAATGATCCGAAAAGTGAAGGCCAGATTTGATCGAAATCCATGCCGCAGTGGTAGAAAAATTGCTCGTGAGCTGAACATATCGCGAGAACGGATACAACACCTATTAAAAAATGAGCTTGGACTAAAGCCATTGAAGTTCCAAAAAGTGCAAGAGCTCACCGATGCACAAAAAAAAGTTAGACTGGAAAGAGCCAAGGAGTTGCTTCGCTTGCACAAAAGTGGCCAGTTACCTAATTTGGTTTTCTCCGATGAGAAGCCATTCCAAATTGAGCAGTTTGTGAACAAACAAAAGGATCGGGTTTACTTGCCAAAGAGGTCAGCTGAAAATGTACACCTTCGATTGGCCACCAGAACTCAAGCGCCGCCGATAGTAATGCCGAATATTATGGGGAAAATGTCCTAAAGACAGTATTGAAGCCCTGGGCAGACAAACATTTCGGCCGCAGACCATGGGCATTCCAACAGGACTCAGCACCATCGCACTTAGCACGCGTCAACCAAGAATGGCTTAAAAAGGGGGTTCCTCGCTTCATTTCTACAGCACAATGGCCACCAAGATCTCCGGATCTCAATCCGTTGGACTTTTGCGCCTAGGGCATTTTAGAGAGTAAGGTTCGCACTAAAAAACACCAAAGTATAGATCATCTCAAGACGGCGCTTCGCCGGGAATGGGCCAAAATACCGCAGAGCCACTTTCGTGCAGCGTGTGATAGCTTTGTCGGCCGTTTGAAGGCCATAATTCGTGCCAAAGGTGGCCAATTCGAACAAATCTAAACAGTTTCTAAAATTGTATGTTATTTCCGACATTTTTTGCTTTTGAACAATAAAATTTAAAAAAAAAATAAAAAACAAGTAAGAAAGTTTCAGTCGGGTAAACCGACTAAGGTATACCCTCACTTTGTGAGTAATGTAATATTGAATATTACTCGAATTATTCTGTCAATTTGTGTGGGAGGTACCAGAAGGGGTTTATCAAATACACCTATTTTTCGCTGAACATTAGATACTTTAAATTCATTGCACTGTTACGAATTATAAGCATTTATGTGCACTGGTAAAAACGTTATGAGATATTAAATTGTGGTATGATTTGGACATTTTGTGTGGGAGGTACAAAAAGGGGCGTGGCGATAACGCCCACTTTTCACAGGGCTATAGACACTATAAAAACATTACACTGTACAAAATTTCAAGTATTTTCATACACTGGTTTTAATGTTATAAGCTGTTAACTTTTGGTGCAAAAAGGTACCTTTGTGTGGGAGGTACCAAAAAGGGGGTGGCAACAACGCCACTTTTTCCCTTGACTGTAGGCAATATAAAAGTATAATACTGTACAAAATTTCAAGTATTTTTATACACTGTTATTAATGTTATAAGCTGTTAACTTTTGGTGCAAAATGGTGCATTTGTGTGGGAGGTACCAAAAGGGGCGTAGCAACATGGCCCATTTTTCTCGAGTTGATAGCGACTAATAAACTAATGCTATGTGTGGAATTTCAGAAGATTCGAATAAGTAGTATAGCAGTTATTAAAGATTCAATATTTCACAACATTTTAACACTTTGTGGGAGAGGTACTAGAAGGAGTGGACCAATATGGCCCATCTTCGAACTTAGCCGGAGATAGAAAAAAATATAACCACGTACCAAATTTGAAGTCAATCGGTTACTCCTTTCGAGAGTTATCGTGCGCACCAGCCAGCAGACAGACAGACAGACAGACAGACAGACAGACAGACAGACAGACAGACAGACAGACAGACAGACAGACGGACGGACATTGCTCATTCGTCTTAAAATGACCCAAAACGAATATCCGCCGAACATACTTAGGGTCTTAGATCACTCCTTCGATGTGTTACACTTTTTTTCGTAGCAAATGATATATACCCTCGTCACACTAAAGTGAGGGTATAAATATAGCGCTTTACTTTGTTGCATTACATATCAACCACCCTGTATTTTGATCTATCTCCGGATGAGTTCGAAGATGGGCTGTTTTGGACCACTCCTTCGAGTACATCCCCCACAAAGCGTTAACTTTTAGTGAAATATTGATCCTTTAATAACTTCTATACTACTTATTATTAGTATCTTATTCACTATAACCTCGAGAAAAATGGGCGAAGTTGCCGCAGCCCTTTTGGTACCTCCCACACAAATGGGCCATTTTGCATCAACATTTAACCGCTTATAACTTTAATAAAAGTGCATAGAAATACTTGAAATTTTGTACAGTACAATGTTTTTGTAGGGCTTATAGTCCAGTAATGAATGGGCATTATTGTACAGCCCCTTTTAGGACGGTACACCAACAGTTAACGGCTTATAACTTTAATAAAAGTGTATAAAAAACTTGAAATTTTGTACAGTGTAATGCTGTCATAGTGCCTACAGTCCTGTGAAAAGTGGGCGTTATCACCACGCCTCTTTTTGTACCTCCCACATAAAATGACCAAATCATATCAATATTGAATAGCTCGTAACGTTAATATACCAACCAGTACACATAAACGGTTATAGTTCGGCACAGTGCAACGTATTTAAAGAATCTACTGTTTACCGAAAATTGGTGTATTTGCTAAAGCCCTTCTGGTACCTCCCACACAAATTGACAGATTAATTAGTGTAATGTTACATATTTCATTACTCACAAAGTGAGGGTATTCCTTAGTCGATTTACCCGACTGAAACCTTCTTACTTGTTTTATGTACTGGTATAAATCTTATAAGCTCTTAACTTTTGGTAAAAAATGGTTCATTTGTGTGGGAGGTACCAAAAGGGGTGTGGCAACTTCGACCATTTTTCTCTAGGTTATAAAGATTAATAAACTAATAAATTTCAGAAGATTCGAATAAGAAGTGTAGAAGTTATTAAAGAATCAATATTTCACTAAATGTTAATCTTTTGTGAAGAAGGTACTAGAAGGATTGGGCCGATATGACCCATCTTCGAAATTAGCCGGAGATAGAAAAAAATGATCGCATTACAAATTTGAAGTCAATCGGTTACGCCTTTCGAGAGGTGTCGTGCGCACCAGCCATCAGACGGACGGACGGACATTGCTCATTCGACATAAAATGTCCCAAAACGAATATCTGCCGAACATACTTAGGGTCTTAGGTCACATTATTGAGCTTGAATCACATATTTTAGCATAACTAGAGAACCATTTATCCTAATTTGTTTAAAAAAGCATTAAATAATACTAAATTAGGTACCAACATGACAAAAACGTCAAAAAAAATGTATTTCGTAAAAAAATACAAACACATTTTTTTTTTATTTTTATAATTAGATTGAAGAAAAATCTATCAAAACACTTTGTCGAAAATTTCGAAATACATACTTTAGGCAATTATTTATATTAATGGGAAAAAAGGTCGCATGACCAAATTTTAAAATTCAACACCCTCCAACTCGTACAGCCCTTTTCGATCTTATTGAAATTTTGTGTCACAGTCAGAACTTTATAAAAAGGTGCTAAATGGAAAAAATAAGGCATTGCTATAATTTATTTAAAAAAAAATTGCAAAATGTTATGGGCATTTGAATTTTAAAAAAATTAGAAAAATGCAAATTTTATGTGGATTTGAATTTTAAAAAATTTAGAAAAATTAAATTTTCGGTTTAAGGAAACCATCAAGTCTAGCAGTTTGAAGGAGAACATAAAGGTCCACTTTTTTAAAATTTTTTTTTTAAATTTTTTTTTTTAATTTTTTCTTAAAACCTTAGTTCTAAAAAATGCTACCCTTCGATTTCAATTTACACAGAATATGCCCAAGTCCCTCTCTCACAATTTCAAAACAGTAATTGGATTTTTGGGGACGCAATATTTGTAAAAGTTATGGACGAAATATATATATATATGTATATTTTTCTACTGTTTCTAAAAGTTTGAGTACCCAAAAATCCAATTACTTTTGTAGGTTACAAAAATTTACTTCTTTGGAATTTTGAAAAATAGGAGAAATGTGATTTTCTTCTTTGACTTTATTGAATTACATATTCCAGTCTTGAAAATATTGTGGTCGGATTTGGTAATTTTGTTAATTTATGGTTTGTTAGCTTCGAAACTATATTTGTTGAAATGCAATTTATTCTTGTGAACTATAAGGAACCTAAAACTTTTAGTGGATAAGTTCACCAAATGTACCAATAACCAATATTTTAAAAGATAAATCTTTAAGATATATTCTAGCAAATTTATTATTTCCACACATTTTGAATCACCATCTCTGGGATATTTCTTCAACCATGTCGTTAAAAGAGACAAGGAATTTATTTCTGTAAAAATTACCAATGTTTCAGATATATTTAATAATAATGCTAATTACCCAAATTCTAAAAAGAAAATATGATTTGAAACTATTTTCTAACATAACTTTGCTAAATCAAGTACTTATTATCAAATATTCGTCAAGGGAAGGAAAAATTGTTCTTATTTTTAACTTTGAATTTATATTTTGGATTTTTGATTCTACGTTTTGAATACTATTTCAATATTGTATACATATTCCCGAGCGTTACAAATTCGCACAAACATCTCTACTATAATAAAATTTATAAAACCAATTAGATTGTTCTCCAAAATAGAAAAGCAGTTCGACATATCAGTACCTAATAATGTATTTACAAATAATCATGAACTCTTTAAAATTACATATTCAGATAGTCTTCAAATTAATTGATATCTTAAAGTTTACTTGAGAAACATTTTCCTTATTGTTATGTATAAGTATGCTCCAAAATTCAGTATCAATAAATAATAATGTTGACATTACAAAATTACGAACTCTTAACATATTTTTGCGTATTAAGATATATTTGTTTGCATGTTGTATTTTGACAATGATTTAGAATGCAATAAGAAAATGACATTGTAATTAGTTTGTGTGTCATTAATTGTGGTTTAATTACAACAATAATTACTGTGTGCATATTTGAAGATATTACATATTTGTTTTAGTCATTAAAATAAATAAAACTTTCCGGATACATTAATTTCGTACATATTTGCTTTTCATAGTCACTTATCCTTTATGACATTTAATCGGTGGCGTATGAGTTATACAAAAGTATCGGTTTCATGCTTTTCTGTTAGTCATACGCCTTGTGTGACAGTTACTTCGGTTTAAATGCCTATTACATGCATACATTCATACTTTGTTTACATTAAATATTGGAATTAAACAATTTGAAATGAATATACTCATATTAATGCGATTAGAACTAAAATATGTATGTAATCATTTATAGCAGATTTACAAGCATATCATATTTAAAACAATCCGATATGGTATTACAAATCAAAAGTCAGAGGATTGTTTTGGAAAAATTTGATTACTATTACTCATTGCAAAAGTAGTCTAAGAAAAAATAGGGGTTTAGTAAGACGATTGCTGCTGAAGTCGAGAGGGACTGAGAGTTATTCGTACAATTTTATCAATTTCTGTGGGTTTCGGGAAATTTCAAATTTCAATTGTTTATATAAAATGTTATTATACCCTCACTTTAGTGGAGAAGGGTATAAATCATTTGCTGTGAGCAAAAAATGTAGAACATGAAGGAGTGGCCTAAAAACCTAAGTGTGTTCCGCAGAAATCCCTTTTAGCACAATTTATATATTGAGCAATGTTCGACCACCCGTCTATCTCTCTAGCTAAGATTTTTCTATCTAAGGCAAAGTTCGAAGAGTATGGCCCATCTATAGCCACTATTTCTATAACGTCCTTAAAGTGTTACTAAAAAAGAATTTAAGAGCTCCGATAATTCACTAAATTTACCCTTTATGGGGAAGGGTTGCTCACACAATCCATCTTAGATTTTAAAAAAGTTCGCTCGATCACATTATTCTAGAGTTCTAATGAGTAACGGCATAATAGACAGATGGGACGACATTGCAAACATAAATAGGGTCTAAGGTCCTTTCATAATTTCAAGATACGGTTTGAATACAATGAAAATAAATACAGGAATATAGATACATACTGATGGATATGGCTATAACAGCTCAGAAAGTGATTATAAATGGATGGTTAAAAAAACTAAGGTCCTTATTCATAATATTGTAATGAAGATCTGTGGAAGGTTTCATAAGTGTTAAGGCCCTTAGGGTTTATCTTTTCTCCTCTTTTATTTTCCGCCATTCGGCCTCCTTTCAGATAGTTACCGTGCCCATCTGCGGGTTAGACAGAGAAAACTAGACATAACATTCGAACTCACCAATTGATTTTACTCGCAGAGATAAATCGCTTGAGTATACATATATGTGTGGGATTTCATATCAAGTGAGTCAATTTTTGACACTTGGACAAACACATGGTTCTGGCCAGGCATATTTCATTTTTGAGCGTTAATTAAACATAATTCAAGTTTAGGTAGATGCCTGTATTTCCCGATATCCGCCTAAAATATATGTATGCCTGGCCAGACCCCAATACAATTTGTATGAAATAAATTATTATTAAACACATTTTGGGTTGTTTTTCTGTGAATTCAATGCAGATGTTTACATCCAGGTAGTTTCTGTGTTAATTTTTCTCTTATTTTTTCTTTTGTTTGTGATTTTGGTTTTGAGTTCTGTTAGTTTATTACTGAATGCTGAACATACAACATCGACAGTCCGAAAAAAAATTTTAGTGCTGAAACTTTAGTGAAATTATTACTATTATTATGGCAGAGGATGTAGAATGTATGTACAATACGTGCTTGCGTACAAGCAGCCTTACTTATTATTTCCAACAGCAACTATCATCAGCGTTACAGCGTGATTTCGCACTTCACACCGAAGCGGACGAAGAACTAGATTTATTTGAAAACCAAAGCGGTGAAAACATAGCAAATGAAATATTCGACAGCGATGAAGAATCCGAAGCAGAAAGTGAGAATGCTTCAACTCAAGCTGCAGACGGTTTGTTGCTTGGAAAAGATGGTACCAAGTGGAGTACAGCTGAACCCGCTACAGTGAGATTCCGCCAGCACAATATCATGCGTTTCGGAGGTGGACCAAAAACAAACCTGACCACTCCGCTTGAGGTGTTCAAGCTTTTCTTTTCACCGAATATTACGTTCATCATCGTAATACAAACAAATCGATATGGAGAAAAAGTTACACGCAAATGGAACGCAGAACACGAGTATGGGTATGGGTTGATATGACAAGTGTTCAGCTTAACGCATTTGGATACAATTGGCTTTTGGTGTCAGTCATAATACCATGCAGCTCTCAAGATTGATGTGGCAAACTGATGCACTTCCAATATTCCGTGCAGCCATGTCATATATACGATTTGTTACTTTGATGCGCTGTCTTCGATTTGACGATAGTCGTACGCGCGCATTTTGTCAACAAACCGACAAAGCTGCTCCCATTCGCGACATATGGAACTTCTTGAATAACAATCTTGCCAGTAATTTTGAAGCATACGAATGTGTAACCATCGATGAGCAGCTATTTCCATACCGCACAAAGTACACGCAATACATCCCAACAAAGCCCGCAAAGTATGGTGGGCATGCGATGCGAAAACCAAATATCCGTTGCAAGGAAAACTGTACACTGGTAAAGAGGGAGAACAGCGAGAGACAAACCAAGGCGAAAATGTGCTCATGAGTTTGGCTAATCGATACACCAACAGCGGCAGAACTATTATTGCTGATGACTTCTTTACAACATTACGCAGCTAAACGTCTTTCGTCGATTCGCCTAGCATACGTGGGCACCTTTAAATCAACAAAAGGCGTCTTCCCAAAGAAGTGAAAAAAGACAGCAAACGGCCAGCGCTTTCATCTGTGTTCGGTTTCTATGATAACCTTATATCACTGTGCAGCTACGTTCCAAAAAAGAACAAAGCAGTAAATCTACTATCCACTGTGCACAACACCAAGAATGTTGAAGGCGTAGCAAAAAACCGGAAGCTATATTATTTTACAATATATAGCTTCCGGCCGGCGTTGATACAAATGGTAACGCATTACTCCACAAAACGGTCAACCAGACGTAGGTCATTAGAATTTTTTGGCAACATGATAGATGTCATGGGATTAGCCGCTTACATCATATGCAATGAAAATATAGAAGGAACCAGAAAAGAGAAGCGACGATTGTTCTTGAACACGCTGTGTAAACAATTGGTGCTTGCTAATACTGAAAATCGAATGAACAACAACCATATTTTGCGACAACATTCAACCCGTTTAGCCATTGAATATTTCTTTGTAAGGCCGTTGAATATTCCCAGCAACATTCTGCCTAACCCACAAAGCGGTCCTAGTACACTGAGTTCCAGAAAAGATTGCAGAATTTGTTCTCGCAAGACGAAAAGCTGCGTAGGAAGACACGTTTTTACTGCACCAAATTCACTAATCCTGTGTGCCAACAACATCCTAAAGTTGATTATACTTGTTTTTCATGCATTCCACAAAATGAATAAAAATAAAATTTTTTTTACATTTAGTCTAAAGACCAAAATAATATACCAACATACTTAGAAACTCAAAGTTACGGTACCCTTTTAGCCATACAATGCATGAAAACGTATAGGGGTCTGGTCATATATATGTGTTTGACAGGGGGTTAAAAGCGGTGTCTTCTGATCGGCTAAGGACACCCTCCTTTTTTATACCCTACACCACACTGTGGTACAGGGTATTATAAGTTTGTTTTCACACCTGAAAATAACACAGCTAGACCCACCTTAAAGTATACCGATCGACTCAGAATCACTAGCTGTGTCGATTTAACCATGTCCGTCCGTCCGGCCGTCCGGCCGTCCGTCCGTCTGTCCATGTAAAGTTGTTCGGCGACTACAGGTCGCAATTTCAATCCGATCGTTCTGAAATTTTGCACTTTAGAATATTTTGCAGCTGTAAAGATTCCTATTGAATTTGGTTGAAATCGGTTCAGATTTAGATATAGCTCACATATATATCTTTCGTCCGATTTGGCCCTTTTAGTCCTATAGAAGCTGTATTTTACATCCAATCGTTTTGAAATTTAGAATGGTAGAGTTACTTGATCCATGAACCAACATTGCCGAATTTGAAGAAAATAGCTCAAGTTTTATCTATAGCTCCCATATATATGTTTCGTCCGATTTTGCTCTTTAGTCCTGTAGAAGCTGTATTTTACATCCAATCATTTTTAAATTTGGAATGGTAGAGTTTCTTGATCCATGAACCAACATTGCCAAATTTAAAGAAAATCGGTTAAGATTTAGCTATAGCTCCCATATATATGTTTCATCCGATTTGGCTCTTTAGTCGTGTAGAAAATACAGCTAGACATCCAATCGTTTTTATACCCTACACCACACTGTGGTACAGGTTATTATAAGTTTGGCAGATGTTTGTAACACCTGAAAATACTATAGATAGACCCACCTTAAAGTATACTTATACCCACCGCGTATTCCCAATATACCGTATACCCACCTTAAAGTATTATTTAAGTATAAAATGTCCCATGAATTATACATGAATTACAAAATTTATATTTCAGAGTTATTCAATATTACGAGAGTGGTGTAGGGTATTATATAGTCGGCCCCGCCCGACTTTAGCCTTTCCTTACTGGTAAATTATGACTCGATTTTCTTCAGACTTTACGATATAATAATAGAAATATAATGATTGCGAATTTGTCGATATTCTAGGCGGTTTCAGTTAAAAAATGTTCCAAATTTTTTCAACAAATTAAAATTTTTCGCAATATCTTGTAAGATATCTTTGAAAGCGCTGATGGAATAAAGAAATTATATTAGAATAAGATGAAGGCTACTTAATTTACGATTATACAAAGCTTGTACAATTCCACACATAATATTAGCTTCCTGGTCGCTATCACCTTGAGAAAATGGACGAAGTTGCAAAGCCCCTTTTGGTACCTCCCACACAAATGGACCATTGTGTACGAAAAGTTAACGGCTTTTAACGTTGATTACAGTCTTTACTTAATTCTTGTATACATTTTGTGGAGTTTAATTCTTTTACAGTACCGTGAAAAGCTGACCTTATTACCAAGTTTACCCGATTGGACTTTCTTACTTGTTTTTTCTATCAATGGAAAATTCTTTGACACACTTGAAAATATGATTTCTTCAAAAACGTTGACTTTAAAAAGGAGAAATTAGCAAAATTTATACGGAAATGAGGAGCCAATTTACTGGAGTGAACCGATTACAAAACTTGTTAAAACATGCCTTATCATTAATATGATCCCATAAAGATTTATTGTTGCCAATTAATTGGAGCTAAGGGCATCAAAGAATATTGGTTGGAGTTATCCGTCTTCAAACGTCTAAATCAATAAAATAATTGCTGAGATATATCAAAGGGTGCCAATTTCAATGACAAAATTAAAGTTGTCGATTGTTTTTATATAAAAGAGACAATCTGGGAACCGGTTATGTACCTGTTTAATTTCCCACAGGGATTAACACAAAAAATCGATGATTCAAAAATACACAATTCCAAAATACGATCAAAAGTTGATTGTAATAGGTGGCGTATGTTTCATGGCAATATAACCATTGGTAAATCATACGAATTGATGTACATAATTTGTATTTTTAGTACCGAAATACACTTGTGAGGATGTCAGAAATTAAATATAAAATTTTATTGAATAACAGAAATTAAAAATTATATTTCAAAATATATACGTATTTTTAAGTAATTTTAATCTGGTGCTTTATTTTGTTCATCTCCTATTTAATTAGAGTTCTTTATGAGAAAAATCACGTTCATGTGAACACGGCACCTAGACTCCAGTAAAACATGATTCGGTTCATGTATGCTTCATTGTAAACGTACATCAATTCACCCGTGAAATTTTCAACTGCATATTTGTCATATGATAACCAGAACACCGAAAGCACCAAGAATAATAAGCACGAAGGTTGAAAATATATCATGCTTCATCATGTTAATTTATGTTTCAACACGCTTCTCATACAACTGCCGGTGGCAGCTTCGGCCACCCACATTACATCATAAGAACGAATAATAAAAAATGTGTCAATGTTACGGGAAAATGTTAAAGCAAGTTTAAAACAAGTAAGAAAGTTCAGTCAGGTCTGTTTTAATAAAATTATTGTCATCTTAAATTGCATTTAATAATGTGAAGGTATACACTGGTTTTAACGTTATAAGAAACTTTTGGTGAAGAATGGTTCATTTGTGTGGGAGGTACCAAAGGGGCGGTGCAATAATGCCCATTTGTTAACGGACTGTAGGCACTATAGAAACATTACGCAGTACAAAAATTCAAGTACTTTTATGCACTGGTATTAAAGTTACAAGCTGCCAAGTGTAATGGCCATTTATTCAAATCTCATTTTCATACCACTGTGCAAATAGGAAAGTATCTCTCGTTAGGTAGTGGAAACATATTTATGAAAATATTCCAAACTGATTTCTGGATACACTCCTAAAGAGACAACACGTCATGGAATATACCATTCCAGATCATAGATACACTTGGTTCCAACTTCGCAAATATTCGCAGTCACACTGCTAACCGTCCAGTGGCCATTTGTTTACAGATGACTCTTAAATGGAATCACCGCAAATATCTGTAGAGAATAAACTGTGTTATAATTTACTCTTAAAATAATAATGAGTACTCACCACTAGTTACTGCATTCTATATATTGAATGGGAAATACCTCCCATTTAAGTTTTTCCTAAAAATACTTTTGGTTCCTAATGAGGAGAATATCATTTAAGGGAAATGTCAAGCATATTCACATTGTTTATTTTTTTTGTGTTATGTATTTTGATCTTCTCTTTCGCGAGGTGACTTAAAAAGGTACCTTGTGGAGAGAGGTGTGTGACAGCACTATTTCAAAGCGCTTTTCAAACTGTAACAACTATAGTCACACTGACAGTGTTGTACGACAAATTGATTCAAGATTTTGTTATTATGTTATGATTCGGATAATTGCAAATTCTCTCAAATAACCTGTATGTCAGTCAAATAATAATAATATTGGTAAATTATTACTTTGACATTCTATTATTACCCTATTCGCGGACGGAATCACGAGGTATAGTTGTGTTTCTAGAAATTTAGAAACTTCCTTTTTCTACCAACCTTTAAGCAGACCAAACGTAAAGCTGCTGCAATTATATCCTCTAAAAATATTAAAATCAGTGAAAATTTTACTTCATATCAAACAATTTTGTAGCAGATCCTTATATCAGAAGGTATTAACGTGCATATTTTTTGTGATTAATTGCTTAATATCAGTACCCTTTATTTATTAGGGACACAATAAATTATTCGGGTGTAAATAAAAGGCAAATTTCATAACCTATAGATCTGGTGTCACTTATTGATCAAGGTACCCATAGGGTACTCTGCAATTATAGGATCCACATATCTCACATTTTCGGAAGATTGCTATCCGCAGGCTAAACAAAAAAACCCAGCAGCGTATATTGTGGTTCTTGAATGCCAGAAATCGATTCCGGCGAATCTTAACTTTGGCCTCAGGCAGGCGTACCCGCTACGAAATCTCATCTTGATAAATTTCTGCGATCAAGCTACCCACCGGGTACGCTTGTATCGCAGCTCCATATAACCAGGAGAGATAAGGGAACATCCAAAAATCTACTAGCGACTCTACACATTTCCCCGCAATGATATAAAGTGGAAATCCCAGGAGTTCCTTCAAACTTTCCCGTGGGAATATTACGTTTAATGGCCGGGAACACAAAAATTCATCGTGTAATGCAGAAATTAATGTGTTAATTTTCATTCGAATCTTTTATACAACCTACATCTCGGCAAATCATTCGTTACACAATAGCAAACCATTTGTAACATCATCGCACTGATGCAGAATTTGATTTGCTATTTTGGAATATATTCAACAAATATCCAACACAGCAAACCATTTGTGACGTCATGGTTCCGATACAGAAATTAATTTGTTAATTTTCATTGGAATTGTTCCTGGACATTATGTCAATTTGGCGCTTTTGGACGTAATACCTTCCATGAAACATTAATATTTGATTGGAAATCAACAACTTTTACAACCACCAAATTATATTTTTTTGGACTAAGATTAAGTATCAATGAAATACCCTTATTGAATAACATTAAAAATTTAAAATTATAGTTAAACCCAATTTTTCTAGATATGTATTCAACCATCAATGCAAGATACAATTTGATATAGTATTTTCCCCTAAAAGCAGCAAAAACCAACACCCGAAACCTGTCGAAGATCTTCTACATGGACTCATCTGGTGGTAAGTGAGTAAACCCAAACTGTTATAATTATTCATACTTGTCTCTTGCACTGATAAATTTTATTACACTTATATGTTTAGAAATGTATTGTAAAGAGCATATTGACAATTAGCGTAAATCTCTGCAGACATTTGTCTCAGCTTCTTTGTAATTTTTGTTTATGGATTTACACTCATTCCATATTCATTCACCTTGCTCTTTATCTTAGGGTCTCTCTTTCATATTATTTCTGTTATATTGAAATATTGAGAACCGAACTAAACTATCATTCAAATATGCTCTTTACCTAGGGTCTCTTGTATATTTATAATTGTCACTTTAAGTATCCGTCATTTTAAGATACAATAATATTTTTTTTTTTGTTAAAATGAATAATTTAAAAAGTGTTAGGAAGTTGAAACATCTGAAATGTTAACGTTAAATTAATAATTCTTATTAGATCGTAATCCTACAATAAATAGAATTATGCTTTGAATAAAAATCCTTTGTCGAGATGAAATGTGAATAGAAATTTTTGATATTTTCTTACGTTGTGATTGATGGAGTAGAGTAAAGTAATGCAGGGGTTCTAGATAAATACATAGGTCCGCTACTAGAACATAGGTTGGTGCGGGTAATGAGGCGGTATCTCTCAAAACATCCGAGAGATTAAAAGTAAATATTCCTTGTTTATTATTGTAAATTTCATTTTATTGGACTAGTTTAGAGTTTTTGTTTTGTTTAATTGACTAGTCCTTTCAGTCCTTTTCAAGTTCAGATAATCAAATAAAAAGGGAGTCTTTAAAAATTAATTTACGTAATGGGAACACGGTGAAGAAAGGGAAGGACACGAACCCCCACTCGACTGTAGCTAGCGGAAATGAAGGCTCCCGCAGTCCTAACTCGATCTTCATTCTACGATGATATGAAAATATGCTTTGGTGAAACTTGCATCGAAAAGTCTATTTCGACTTCCTGTACATTACATAAATTTGGCGCCCAACGTGGGGCCATAAAGGGTTAATATCCTTTATATGGCTCAATATTTTTTTTTAATTAGATTTCATTTTATAACTCAGAATAGACGATAAGGCCCTTAATTCTGCAATACGGATTTATGAGAATATTTGTAAAAATTTGTGTGGATCTTTGGTACTTGCTTGTAATGTCGAGTAAACTAACCTTCAAATATTTTGCAAGGCTTTCTATAGATGTGTTAACCAGTTTAATAACTTTGTTATCTATTCTAACTAGATGCATTTTTAAATTTATTCATCCCTTGAACTTAGTATTCAGCACCTATTGTTAGCAGGAAATCATTAATTATGCTGAAGCTTTTTATTGACCGCTGTACAATATGGTATAAACATGCAGAAATATAATTGATAAGCTGGTTTGTTCAGGATGTGAAAACTTTTAAAGATTACGTCTAGTTCCATAGCCCAGTTTTGAGTTTCATAACCTTCGAATAAATTATATATTACATTCTACTCCTCAGTTATCAACATATGTAAGAAAATATAATACCAATACATTGATCAACATTAAACTTTCAATTTTAATAACTCGTAAAAATAATTATTACGTCTGCAAACATATTCCTCATTAGGAAAACGCGGAGAACAAGTTTAATTTTTTTTTAAAACTTTGGTTTTCCTATTCATTTGCAATGTCCTCTGAGAGTCCTACTCATCCTTCTGCTCCAGCAGAATGTATTTCTCTGGAACATGGCAATATTGAACAAAATGTTTGCCAATTGTGTAATGAGATAATGAGCGAAGATGATGATTGTGTTATTATCATTGCGTATTCTCACGTTTTCCATAAATTATGCATTGAAAGTAGCTTAGCAGCATCTTCAGAGTGCCCTATTTGCAAACATTCTTGCCAGCTTTCTGAACTGAAAAAGTTTACAATTCAGTCAAAAACTGTACATTTCAACAAACCACATAACAACAAACCTAAAGGTCGGGGTGCTATGTCAAAACATTATAACACCCGTAGTAGTAATCGGAATTTATCCCAAAACTCTCAAAACCCGGCAAGTTTAAATAATTTCGCTATAACTGAAGATGTCCATCTAACTCCAATTAGACACCACAGTATGGGCCGAGGCAACTCTGTACATACAAATCAGAATTTAAATACAATTGATTACTCAGAAATTTGTAAAGTTATTGATGAAAAGTTAAACTGTTTTCTTCGGAACTTAAATTTAAATCAAATAGGTTCACATAATAATATTCAGCCTGGAAATAATCCTGGTAGTAATACAATTTTAAATTCACTGAATAATGGAAATCCTGCACTAAATGGTGTGAATGCCTGCAGTCAAATGCCAAATCCTAATCATGGTCCAACACAGCCTGATATGCTGGGTAATGTAAATGGCAACAATCAAACTCAAGATCCAAATTTAGCATTTGGAAATATGAACAGTAGACCACCACAGGTGGATCAAACTTCAAACTTGTTTAATTTGTCTTCGGGTTCTTTATTTCATTCCAACTCCAATTCAAATTTGTCACCGGACAAGATCACATCAGTCATACAAAACTGGAGTTTGAAATTCGATGGTTCAACAAATGGACTAAATGTTCAAGAATTTTTATATCGAGTGTCATATGTAGGAATTTACATATCCTACTGACAGGAAAAGCCAGAGATTGGTTCTGGCGCTACCATAAACAAGTTCCGTCAGCAGTTTGGACTGACTTTTGTGACGCATTACGATACCAATACCGTGATTTTAAATCATCATTTGAAATCAGGGAAGAAATTCGTAATAGAAAGCAAAAGCAAAACGAGACATTCGATGCCTTTTTTGACGCAATCACAGTAATTATGGACAAACTACCTATGCAGATGTCTGAGGCAGAACTAATAGAAATTTTAGCAAGAAATCTTCGACCTGAAATCCGGCAAGATCTGCTATATGTACCCATCCATTCCATATCACATCTACGGAAACTGGTTCAAATGCGTGAGAATTTTCTAGCAGATGACCATGTTCGGAAAAATTTGCCCATGCGGAACATATCCGCTAATGTTGTTCCTCGTCGGTATGTTAATGAGATAGAATTTCCCGATGATAACATCGATCATACAGTCAAAGAGGAAGAGCATTTTGTTGAAGCATTTGAAAAGGTTGAACATAGGTGTTGGAATTGTGACAAAACTGGCCATTATTGGCAAGATTGTCTTAATGACCGCACAGTATTTTGCTATGGATGTGGGGCAAAAGGTGTATACAAGCCAACGTGTGAGAAATGCGCTTCGAAAAGACAGAATGGTTCAAAAAACTTGAGATCCTTCGGTCCACCAAAGGACCAAGCCTAACTGGTATTACAAACCCATGTAATAAAAATACACTCAAACAAAATATATTCCCAGATAATGACAAAGAATTTTTAACCGAATTGAAATGTAATTTAACAGAAAACCACAACATTATTAAACCAGTTACTATATTAAACAGAAGAGACAAGAGCAATGAAAAAATAAATGAAGAATTATCTCGAATAATATACCCTAAACTACCATATCATAAACGATGGGAAAACTATTTGGAAAAGCGTAATGCTATTTTTAATGCATCTGCTATTTCTTTGTACAAAAAGCCCAAAAGATCCACAATAAGATTAAGGCAATTTTATAAAATGCGAAATCTTTGTCGCCAACTGTTAGTATCGACGATAATATCAAATCCGAAAGATATGCGTTATTACGCGAAAGTTTCCTTTCTTGAATTTGATGAATACGGCTTGTTGGATACAGGCGCGAATATAAGTTGTATAGGTGGTGATTTAGCGACTGTCAATTTTGCAAAATTTCCAAACTTTACTAAGTGCAAATCTCATGTAAAGACAGCGGACGGTAACATACAGAATGTCCTGGGATGGCTAGATATAGATATCTCTTTTAAAGACCAAAGTAAGCGTCTGAAACTATTTATAATTCCTTCTATATCCCAAAGGCTGATTCTGGGAATTGATTTCTGGAAATCATTCAATTTAATGCCAAATATAATAGGATCTGTTGATTTAATGCAGATGGGAGAAGAAGACATACCTGTGACCCCATATAAAGCTATTTGTGATAACCTACAAAGTTCAGTCCGAAATGATGACAATATATATCCACTTTCTGTTTCCGAGAGAAAACAATTAAATGTCGTTATTGACCTTTTTCCTAATTTTGAGAAGCAGGGCTTGGGTAAAACAGAATTAATAAAACATAGTATAGATATAGGTGACGCTGCACCTATAAAACAACGATTTTATCCAGTCTCACCAGCAGTCGAAAAAGTTATGTTTAAGGAAATCGACAGGATGTTACAGCTCGGGGTAATAGAACCTTCGAAATCAGCGTGGAGTTCACCCATGAGGCTGGTAATGAAGCCTAATAAGGTTCGCTTATGTCTCGATGCGCGGAAAGTTAATGCGGTAACTAAAAAAGACGCATACCCATTGCCTAATATAGATGGCATATTTGCACGGCTCCCAAAGGCAAATATAATTTCGAAGCTATATTTGAAAGATGCCTTTTGGCAAATTGGTTTAGACGAAAAGTCCAGAGAATATACGGCCTTCACGGTTCCAGGACGGCCGCTATACCAATTTGCTGTAATGCCTTTCGGGCTATGCAATGCCCCGCAGACGATGTGCCGTCTAATGGACGAAATTATCCCCCCAGAACTACGACATTGCATATTCGGGTATTTGGACGATCTTATTATTGTATCAGAAGATTTTCCAACGCATCTTGAACTTTTAATTCGTTTATCTTCTCAATTTCGAAAGGCAAACTTAACGTTGAATATATCGAAGAGCAAGTTTTGTGTAACCAAGGTAAACTACCTAGGCTACGTAATTGGCCATGGTGGCATAACCACTGATACAGGTAAAATAATTGCGATTACAAACTGGCCTATCCCAAAAACCTTAAAACAAGTTAGAGGATTTATAGGCTTAGCTAGTTGGTATAGGAGGTTTATTCTCAATTTTTCATCAGAAGTGTCCCCGATCACTGATGTGCTGTCAAATAAACGAAAGTTTAGTTGGTCATTAGAAGCCCAGAAGGCGTTTGAAAGAATAAAGGGGTTATTGACGTCAGCACCGGTTTTGGCCAATCCTGATTTTTCTAAGAAATTTTACCTGCAATGTGACGCAAGTGATTTCGGTATAGGCGCTGTTCTCGTGCAGCTTGATGAAGAGGGCAATGAACGGCCAATAGCTTTTATGAGCAAAAAGCTCAATTCTTCACAGCGTAACTACAGCGTTACAGAACGAGAATGCTTGGCAGCCGTGGAAGCTATTAAAAAATTCAGATGTTACCTGGAGCTTCAGGAATTTGAAGTGATTACCGATCACTCAAGTCTCCTGTGGCTTATGAAGCAACCCGACTTAAGCGGTCGCCTTGCCAGGTGGGCGTTGAAGCTACAGGCTTATAAATTTACGATAAGCCACAGAAAGGGCAAGGAAAACATTGTCCCGGATGCGCTCTCTAGAATCCCGGACGGAGAAATTACCGCCATAGAAATTACTGAACCAGCTGTGAATTTAGATTCACCGTATTTTGCCGACAAGGATTATGAAGACCTTAAACATAAAATCAAGAATAATCCATCCATGTTTCCAGACCTTAAGATAGTAGATAAGTTCGTGTATTATCGTGTTAACCACTATTCGGGTGATGAAGCTCAGGAGCAGGAAGCGTGGAAAATGTGGATACCTCTAAGACTTCGCAAAGATACTATATCGAGGTCCCATGATTCTCCCATAACTGCTCATGGAGGTATGTTTAAGACCTTAGAATTGCTAAGGAGAAATTTCTTCTGGCCCGGAATGGTTAAGGAGGTGAGGGATTATGTCCGAGAATGTGAGGTTTGTAAAACCACAAAAACTTCAAACAATGTATTAAGGCCGCCAATGGGTGCTCCGGCTATATCCCTACGACCTTTTCAGCGATTATACATCGACCTTTTAGGCCCATACCCCAGAAGCAAAAACGGACACATTGGTTTGCTTATAGTGTTAGATCATCTAACAAAATTTCATTGGCTCTGTCCACTGAAAAAATTCACATCTAATTTGATACAAAACTTCCTCCATAAAGACATATTTCATGTGTACGGTGTTCCTGAAGTAATTATTAGCGACAACGGAAGCCAGTTTCGAGCAAACGATTTGAACGCATTTTTTACCCAATATGGAATTAACCACGTATATACAGCTTTTTATTCTCCCCAGGCTAATGCTTCGGAGAGAGTAAACCGATCATTAATTGCCGCGATAAGGGCCTATCTAAAAAGTGATCACCGCGAGTGGGATCAAAAATTAAGTTTCATTAGTTGTGCATTGCGCAATTCTTGTCACCAATCAATCAATTGTTCTCCATATCACGGCCTGTTTGGGTTTGACATGGTTACCCATGCATCAGCCTATGGTATGATGAGACAATTGCAACTTTTAAATGAACCTACGATACAACTAGCTCGAGATGACCACCTTCAGCTAATACGACAAGACTTAAAAAAACATATAAAAGAAGCATACGAAAAAAATAAATCGCATTATAATCTGCGAACAAGGCCTCAAGCTTTCGAGATTGGTCAGGAAGTGTTCCGGCGAAACTTTGCCCAAAGCAACTTTGAGAAGGGTTTCAATGCTAAATTTTCGCCTCTCTTCATAAAGGCTAAGGTCCGTGAAAAGATTGGTAACCATTACTACATTCTCGAAGACATGCAGGGGAAGCTCGTCGGAACCTTCCACGGCAAAGATATAAAAACATAAATGTCCTTTTTTCGTCTAATTTATTTTCGCATTGCGATTAAATTATACGATTTTGTAATGGCCATTTATTCAAATCTCATTTTCATACCACTGTGCGAATAGGAAAGTATCTGTCGTTAGGTAGTGGAAACATATTTATGAAAATATTCCAAACTGATTTCTGGATACACTCCTAAAGAGACAACACGTCATGGAATATACCATTCCAGATCATAGATACACTTGGTTCCAACTTCGCAAATATTCGCAGTCACACTGCTAACCGTCCAGTGGCCATTTGTTTACAGATGACTCTTAAATGGAATCACCGCAAATATCTGTAGAGAATAAACTGTGTTATAATTTACTCTTAAAATAATAATGAGTACTCACCACTAGTTACTGCATTCTATATATTGAATGGGAAATACCTCCCATTTAAGTTTTTCCTAAAAATACTTTTGGTTCCTAATGAGGAGAATATCATTTAAGGGAAATGTCAAGCATATTCACATTGTTTATTTTTTTTGTGTTATGTATTTTGATCTTCTCTTTCGCGAGGTGACTTAAAAAGGTACCTTGTGGAGAGAGGTGTGTGACAGCACTATTTCAAAGCGCTTTTCAAACTGTAACAACTATAGTCACACTGACAGTGTTGTACGACAAATTGATTCAAGATTTTGTTATTATGTTATGATTCGGATAATTGCAAATTCTCTCAAATAACCTGTATGTCAGTCAAATAATAATAATATTGGTAAATTATTACTTTGACATTCTATTATTACCCTATTCGCGGACGGAATCACGAGGTATAGTTGTGTTTCTAGAAATTTAGAAACTTCCTTTTTCTACCAACCTTTAAGCAGACCAAACGTAAAGCTGCTGCAATTATATCCTCTAAAAATATTAAAATCAGTGAAAATTTTACTTCATATCAAACAATTTTGTAGCAGATCCTTATATCAGAAGGTATTAACGTGCATATTTTTTGTGATTAATTGCTTAATATCAGTACCCTTTATTTATTAGGGACACAATAAATTATTCGGGTGTAAATAAAAGGCAAATTTCATAACCTATAGATCTGGTGTCACTTATTGATCAAGGTACCCATAGGGTACTCTGCAATTATAGGATCCACATATCTCACATTTTCGGAAGATTGCTATCCGCAGGCTAAACAAAAAAACCCAGCAGCGTATATTGTGGTTCTTGAATGCCAGAAATCGATTCCGGCGAATCTTAACTTTGGCCTCAGGCAGGCGTACCCGCTACGAAATCTCATCTTGATAAATTTCTGCGATCAAGCTACCCACCGGGTACGCTTGTATCGCAGCTCCATATAACCAGGAGAGATAAGGGAACATCCAAAAATCTACTAGCGACTCTACACATTTCCCCGCAATGATATAAAGTGGAAATCCCAGGAGTTCCTTCAAACTTTCCCGTGGGAATATTACGTTTAATGGCCGGGAACACAAAAATTCATCGTGTAATGCAGAAATTAATGTGTTAATTTTCATTCGAATCTTTTATACAACCTACATCTCGGCAAATCATTCGTTACACAATAGCAAACCATTTGTAACATCATCGCACTGATGCAGAATTTGATTTGCTATTTTGGAATATATTCAACAAATATCCAACACAGCAAACCATTTGTGACGTCATGGTTCCGATACAGAAATTAATTTGTTAATTTTCATTGGAATTGTTCCTGGACATTATGTCAATTTGGCGCTTTTGGACGTAATACCTTCCATGAAACATTAATATTTGATTGGAAATCAACAACTTTTACAACCACCAAATTATATTTTTTTGGACTAAGATTAAGTATCAATGAAATACCCTTATTGAATAACATTAAAAATTTAAAATTATAGTTAAACCCAATTTTTCTAGATATGTATTCAACCATCAATGCAAGATACAATTTGATATAGTATTTTCCCCTAAAAGCAGCAAAAACCAACACCCGAAACCTGTCGAAGATCTTCTACATGGACTCATCTGGTGGTAAGTGAGTAAACCCAAACTGTTATAATTATTCATACTTGTCTCTTGCACTGATAAATTTTATTACACTTATATGTTTAGAAATGTATTGTAAAGAGCATATTGACAATTAGCGTAAATCTCTGCAGACATTTGTCTCAGCTTCTTTGTAATTTTTGTTTATGGATTTACACTCATTCCATATTCATTCACCTTGCTCTTTATCTTAGGGTCTCTCTTTCATATTATTTCTGTTATATTGAAATATTGAGAACCGAACTAAACTATCATTCAAATATGCTCTTTACCTAGGGTCTCTTGTATATTTATAATTGTCACTTTAAGTATCCGTCATTTTAAGATACAATAATATTTTTTTTTTTTGTTAAAATGAATAATTTAAAAAGTGTTAGGAAGTTGAAACATCTGAAATGTTAACGTTAAATTAATAATTCTTATTAGATCGTAATCCTACAATAAATAGAATTATGCTTTGAATAAAAATCCTTTGTCGAGATGAAATGTGAATAGAAATTTTTGATATTTTCTTACGTTGTGATTGATGGAGTAGAGTAAAGTAATGCAGGGGTTCTAGATAAATACATAGGTCCGCTACTAGAACATAGGTTGGTGCGGGTAATGAGGCGGTATCTCTCAAAACATCCGAGAGATTAAAAGTAAATATTCCTTGTTTATTATTGTAAATTTCATTTTATTGGACTAGTTTAGAGTTTTTGTTTTGTTTAATTGACTAGTCCTTTCAGTCCTTTTCAAGTTCAGATAATCAAATAAAAAGGGAGTCTTTAAAAATTAATTTACGTAATGGGAACACGGTGAAGAAAGGGAAGGACACGAACCCCCACTCGACTGTAGCTAGCGGAAATGAAGGCTCCCGCAGTCCTAACTCGATCTTCATTCTACGATGATATGAAAATATGCTTTGGTGAAACTTGCATCGAAAAGTCTATTTCGACTTCCTGTACATTACATAAATTTGGCGCCCAACGTGGGGCCATAAAGGGTTAATATCCTTTATATGGCTCAATATTTTTTTTTAATTAGATTTCATTTTATAACTCAGAATAGACGATAAGGCCCTTAATTCTGCAATACGGATTTATGAGAATATTTGTAAAAATTTGTGTGGATCTTTGGTACTTGCTTGTAATGTCGAGTAAACTAACCTTCAAATATTTTGCAAGGCTTTCTATAGATGTGTTAACCAGTTTAATAACTTTGTTATCTATTCTAACTAGATGCATTTTTAAATTTATTCATCCCTTGAACTTAGTATTCAGCACCTATTGTTAGCAGGAAATCATTAATTATGCTGAAGCTTTTTATTGACCGCTGTACAATATGGTATAAACATGCAGAAATATAATTGATAAGCTGGTTTGTTCAGGATGTGAAAACTTTTAAAGATTACGTCTAGTTCCATAGCCCAGTTTTGAGTTTCATAACCTTCGAATAAATTATATATTACATTCTACTCCTCAGTTATCAACATATGTAAGAAAATATAATACCAATACATTGATCAACATTAAACTTTCAATTTTAATAACTCGTAAAAATAATTATTACGTCTGCAAACATATTCCTCATTAGGAAAACGCGGAGAACAAGTTTAATTTTTTTTTAAAACTTTGGTTTTCCTATTCATTTGCAATGTCCTCTGAGAGTCCTACTCATCCTTCTGCTCCAGCAGAATGTATTTCTCTGGAACATGGCAATATTGAACAAAATGTTTGCCAATTGTGTAATGAGATAATGAGCGAAGATGATGATTGTGTTATTATCATTGCGTATTCTCACGTTTTCCATAAATTATGCATTGAAAGTAGCTTAGCAGCATCTTCAGAGTGCCCTATTTGCAAACATTCTTGCCAGCTTTCTGAACTGAAAAAGTTTACAATTCAGTCAAAAACTGTACATTTCAACAAACCACATAACAACAAACCTAAAGGTCGGGGTGCTATGTCAAAACATTATAACACCCGTAGTAGTAATCGGAATTTATCCCAAAACTCTCAAAACCCGGCAAGTTTAAATAATTTCGCTATAACTGAAGATGTCCATCTAACTCCAATTAGACACCACAGTATGGGCCGAGGCAACTCTGTACATACAAATCAGAATTTAAATACAATTGATTACTCAGAAATTTGTAAAGTTATTGATGAAAAGTTAAACTGTTTTCTTCGGAACTTAAATTTAAATCAAATAGGTTCACATAATAATATTCAGCCTGGAAATAATCCTGGTAGTAATACAATTTTAAATTCACTGAATAATGGAAATCCTGCACTAAATGGTGTGAATGCCTGCAGTCAAATGCCAAATCCTAATCATGGTCCAACACAGCCTGATATGCTGGGTAATGTAAATGGCAACAATCAAACTCAAGATCCAAATTTAGCATTTGGAAATATGAACTGTAGACCACCACAGGTGGATCAAACTTCAAACTTGTTTAATTTGTCTTCGGGTTCTTTATTTCATTCCAACTCCAATTCAAATTTGTCACCGGACAAGATCACATCAGTCATACAAAACTGGAGTTTGAAATTCGATGGTTCAACAAATGGACTAAATGTTCAAGAATTTTTATATCGAGTGTCATATGTAGGAATTTACATATCCTACTGACAGGAAAAGCCAGAGATTGGTTCTGGCGCTACCATAAACAAGTTCCGTCAGCAGTTTGGACTGACTTTTGTGACGCATTACGATACCAATACCGTGATTTTAAATCATCATTTGAAATCAGGGAAGAAATTCGTAATAGAAAGCAAAAGCAAAACGAGACATTCGATGCCTTTTTTGACGCAATCACAGTAATTATGGACAAACTACCTATGCAGATGTCTGAGGCAGAACTAATAGAAATTTTAGCAAGAAATCTTCGACCTGAAATCCGGCAAGATCTGCTATATGTACCCATCCATTCCATATCACATCTACGGAAACTGGTTCAAATGCGTGAGAATTTTCTAGCAGATGACCATGTTCGGAAAAATTTGCCCATGCGGAACATATCCGCTAATGTTGTTCCTCGTCGGTATGTTAATGAGATAGAATTTCCCGATGATAACATCGATCATACAGTCAAAGAGGAAGAGCATTTTGTTGAAGCATTTGAAAAGGTTGAACATAGGTGTTGGAATTGTGACAAAACTGGCCATTATTGGCAAGATTGTCTTAATGACCGCACAGTATTTTGCTATGGATGTGGGGCAAAAGGTGTATACAAGCCAACGTGTGAGAAATGCGCTTCGAAAAGACAGAATGGTTCAAAAAACTTGAGATCCTTCGGTCCACCAAAGGACCAAGCCTAACTGGTATTACAAACCCATGTAATAAAAATACACTCAAACAAAATATATTCCCAGATAATGACAAAGAATTTTTAACCGAATTGAAATGTAATTTAACAGAAAACCACAACATTATTAAACCAGTTACTATATTAAACAGAAGAGACAAGAGCAATGAAAAAATAAATGAAGAATTATCTCGAATAATATACCCTAAACTACCATATCATAAACGATGGGAAAACTATTTGGAAAAGCGTAATGCTATTTTTAATGCATCTGCTATTTCTTTGTACAAAAAGCCCAAAAGATCCACAATAAGATTAAGGCAATTTTATAAAATGCGAAATCTTTGTCGCCAACTGTTAGTATCGACGATAATATCAAATCCGAAAGATATGCGTTATTACGCGAAAGTTTCCTTTCTTGAATTTGATGAATACGGCTTGTTGGATACAGGCGCGAATATAAGTTGTATAGGTGGTGATTTAGCGACTGTCAATTTTGCAAAATTTCCAAACTTTACTAAGTGCAAATCTCATGTAAAGACAGCGGACGGTAACATACAGAATGTCCTGGGATGGCTAGATATAGATATCTCTTTTAAAGACCAAAGTAAGCGTCTGAAACTATTTATAATTCCTTCTATATCCCAAAGGCTGATTCTGGGAATTGATTTCTGGAAATCATTCAATTTAATGCCAAATATAATAGGATCTGTTGATTTAATGCAGATGGGAGAAGAAGACATACCTGTGACCCCATATAAAGCTATTTGTGATAACCTACAAAGTTCAGTCCGAAATGATGACAATATATATCCACTTTCTGTTTCCGAGAGAAAACAATTAAATGTCGTTATTGACCTTTTTCCTAATTTTGAGAAGCAGGGCTTGGGTAAAACAGAATTAATAAAACATAGTATAGATATAGGTGACGCTGCACCTATAAAACAACGATTTTATCCAGTCTCACCAGCAGTCGAAAAAGTTATGTTTAAGGAAATCGACAGGATGTTACAGCTCGGGGTAATAGAACCTTCGAAATCAGCGTGGAGTTCACCCATGAGGCTGGTAATGAAGCCTAATAAGGTTCGCTTATGTCTCGATGCGCGGAAAGTTAATGCGGTAACTAAAAAAGACGCATACCCATTGCCTAATATAGATGGCATATTTGCACGGCTCCCAAAGGCAAATATAATTTCGAAGCTAGATTTGAAAGATGCCTTTTGGCAAATTGGTTTAGACGAAAAGTCCAGAGAATATACGGCCTTCACGGTTCCAGGACGGCCGCTATACCAATTTGCTGTAATGCCTTTCGGGCTATGCAATGCCCCGCAGACGATGTGCCGTCTAATGGACGAAATTATCCCCCCAGAACTACGACATTGCATATTCGGGTATTTGGACGATCTTATTATTGTATCAGAAGATTTTCCAACGCATCTTGAACTTTTAATTCGTTTATCTTCTCAATTTCGAAAGGCAAACTTAACGTTGAATATATCGAAGAGCAAGTTTTGTGTAACCAAGGTAAACTACCTAGGCTACGTAATTGGCCATGGTGGCATAACCACTGATACAGGTAAAATAATTGCGATTACAAACTGGCCTATCCCAAAAACCTTAAAACAAGTTAGAGGATTTATAGGCTTAGCTAGTTGGTATAGGAGGTTTATTCTCAATTTTTCATCAGAAGTGTCCCCGATCACTGATGTGCTGTCAAATAAACGAAAGTTTAGTTGGTCATTAGAAGCCCAGAAGGCGTTTGAAAGAATAAAGGGGTTATTGACGTCAGCACCGGTTTTGGCCAATCCTGATTTTTCTAAGAAATTTTACCTGCAATGTGACGCAAGTGATTTCGGTATAGGCGCTGTTCTCGTGCAGCTTGATGAAGAGGGCAATGAACGGCCAATAGCTTTTATGAGCAAAAAGCTCAATTCTTCACAGCGTAACTACAGCGTTACAGAACGAGAATGCTTGGCAGCCGTGGAAGCTATTAAAAAATTCAGATGTTACCTGGAGCTTCAGGAATTTGAAGTGATTACCGATCACTCAAGTCTCCTGTGGCTTATGAAGCAACCCGACTTAAGCGGTCGCCTTGCCAGGTGGGCGTTGAAGCTACAGGCTTATAAATTTACGATAAGCCACAGAAAGGGCAAGGAAAACATTGTCCCGGATGCGCTCTCTAGAATCCCGGACGGAGAAATTACCGCCATAGAAATTACTGAACCAGCTGTGAATTTAGATTCACCGTATTTTGCCGACAAGGATTATGAAGACCTTAAACATAAAATCAAGAATAATCCATCCATGTTTCCAGACCTTAAGATAGTAGATAAGTTCGTGTATTATCGTGTTAACCACTATTCGGGTGATGAAGCTCAGGAGCAGGAAGCGTGGAAAATGTGGATACCTCTAAGACTTCGCAAAGATACTATATCGAGGTCCCATGATTCTCCCATAACTGCTCATGGAGGTATGTTTAAGACCTTAGAATTGCTAAGGAGAAATTTCTTCTGGCCCGGAATGGTTAAGGAGGTGAGGGATTATGTCCGAGAATGTGAGGTTTGTAAAACCACAAAAACTTCAAACAATGTATTAAGGCCGCCAATGGGTGCTCCGGCTATATCCCTACGACCTTTTCAGCGATTATACATCTACCTTTTAGGCCCATACCCCAGAAGCAAAAACGGACACATTGGTTTGCTTATAGTGTTAGATCATCTAACAAAATTTCATTGGCTCTGTCCACTGAAAAAATTCACATCTAATTTGATACAAAACTTCCTCCATAAAGACATATTTCATGTGTACGGTGTTCCTGAAGTAATTATTAGCGACAACGGAAGCCAGTTTCGAGCAAACGATTTGAACGCATTTTTTACCCAATATGGAATTAACCACGTATATACAGCTTTTTATTCTCCCCAGGCTAATGCTTCGGAGAGAGTAAACCGATCATTAATTGCCGCGATAAGGGCCTATCTAAAAAGTGATCACCGCGAGTGGGATCAAAAATTAAGTTTCATTAGTTGTGCATTGCGCAATTCTTGTCACCAATCAATCAATTGTTCTCCATATCACGGCCTGTTTGGGTTTGACATGGTTACCCATGCATCAGCCTATGGTATGATGAGACAATTGCAACTTTTAAATGAACCTACGATACAACTAGCTCGAGATGACCACCTTCAGCTAATACGACAAGACTTAAAAAAACATATAAAAGAAGCATACGAAAAAAATAAATCGCATTATAATCTGCGAACAAGGCCTCAAGCTTTCGAGATTGGTCAGGAAGTGTTCCGGCGAAACTTTGCCCAAAGCAACTTTGAGAAGGGTTTCAATGCTAAATTTTCGCCTCTCTTCATAAAGGCTAAGGTCCGTGAAAAGATTGGTAACCATTACTACATTCTCGAAGACATGCAGGGGAAGCTCGTCGGAACCTTCCACGGCAAAGATATAAAAACATAAATGTCCTTTTTTCGTCTAATTTATTTTCGCATTGCGATTAAATTATACGATTTTGTAATGGCCATTTATTCAAATCTCATTTTCATACCACTGTGCGAATAGGAAAGTATCTGTCGTTAGGTAGTGGAAACATATTTATGAAAATATTCCAAACTGATTTCTGGATACACTCCTAAAGAGACAACACGTCATGGAATATACCATTCCAGATCATAGATACACTTGGTTCCAACTTCGCAAATATTCGCAGTCACACTGCTAACCGTCCAGTGGCCATTTGTTTACAGATGACTCTTAAATGGAATCACCGCAAATATCTGTAGAGAATAAACTGTGTTATAATTTACTCTTAAAATAATAATGAGTACTCACCACTAGTTACTGCATTCTATATATTGAATGGGAAATACCTCCCATTTAAGTTTTTCCTAAAAATACTTTTGGTTCCTAATGAGGAGAATATCATTTAAGGGAAATGTCAAGCATATTCACATTGTTTATTTTTTTTGTGTTATGTATTTTGATCTTCTCTTTCGCGAGGTGACTTAAAAAGGTACCTTGTGGAGAGAGGTGTGTGACAGCACTATTTCAAAGCGCTTTTCAAACTGTAACAACTATAGTCACACTGACAGTGTTGTACGACAAATTGATTCAAGATTTTGTTATTATGTTATGATTCGGATAATTGCAAATTCTCTCAAATAACCTGTATGTCAGTCAAATAATAATAATATTGGTAAATTATTACTTTGACATTCTATTATTACCCTATTCGCGGACGGAATCACGAGGTATAGTTGTGTTTCTAGAAATTTAGAAACTTCCTTTTTCTACCAACCTTTAAGCAGACCAAACGTAAAGCTGCTGCAATTATATCCTCTAAAAATATTAAAATCAGTGAAAATTTTACTTCATATCAAACAATTTTGTAGCAGATCCTTATATCAGAAGGTATTAACGTGCATATTTTTTGTGATTAATTGCTTAATATCAGTACCCTTTATTTATTAGGGACACAATAAATTATTCGGGTGTAAATAAAAGGCAAATTTCATAACCTATAGATCTGGTGTCACTTATTGATCAAGGTACCCATAGGGTACTCTGCAATTATAGGATCCACATATCTCACATTTTCGGAAGATTGCTATCCGCAGGCTAAACAAAAAAACCCAGCAGCGTATATTGTGGTTCTTGAATGCCAGAAATCGATTCCGGCGAATCTTAACTTTGGCCTCAGGCAGGCGTACCCGCTACGAAATCTCATCTTGATAAATTTCTGCGATCAAGCTACCCACCGGGTACGCTTGTATCGCAGCTCCATATAACCAGGAGAGATAAGGGAACATCCAAAAATCTACTAGCGACTCTACACATTTCCCCGCAATGATATAAAGTGGAAATCCCAGGAGTTCCTTCAAACTTTCCCGTGGGAATATTACGTTTAATGGCCGGGAACACAAAAATTCATCGTGTAATGCAGAAATTAATGTGTTAATTTTCATTCGAATCTTTTATACAACCTACATCTCGGCAAATCATTCGTTACACAATAGCAAACCATTTGTAACATCATCGCACTGATGCAGAATTTGATTTGCTATTTTGGAATATATTCAACAAATATCCAACACAGCAAACCATTTGTGACGTCATGGTTCCGATACAGAAATTAATTTGTTAATTTTCATTGGAATTGTTCCTGGACATTATGTCAATTTGGCGCTTTTGGACGTAATACCTTCCATGAAACATTAATATTTGATTGGAAATCAACAACTTTTACAACCACCAAATTATATTTTTTTGGACTAAGATTAAGTATCAATGAAATACCCTTATTGAATAACATTAAAAATTTAAAATTATAGTTAAACCCAATTTTTCTAGATATGTATTCAACCATCAATGCAAGATACAATTTGATATAGTATTTTCCCCTAAAAGCAGCAAAAACCAACACCCGAAACCTGTCGAAGATCTTCTACATGGACTCATCTGGTGGTAAGTGAGTAAACCCAAACTGTTATAATTATTCATACTTGTCTCTTGCACTGATAAATTTTATTACACTTATATGTTTAGAAATGTATTGTAAAGAGCATATTGACAATTAGCGTAAATCTCTGCAGACATTTTGTCTCAGCTTCTTTGTAATTTTTGTTTATGGATTTACACTCATTCCATATTCATTCACCTTGCTCTTTATCTTAGGGTCTCTCTTTCATATTATTTCTGTTATATTGAAATATTGAGAACCGAACTAAACTATCATTCAAATATGCTCTTTACCTAGGGTCTCTTGTATATTTATAATTGTAACTTTAAGTATCCGTCATTTTAAGATACAATAATATTTTTTTTTTGTTAAAATGAATAATTTAAAAAGTGTTAGGAAGTTGAAACATCTCAAATGTTAACGTTAAATTAATAATTCTTATTAGATCGTAATCCTACAATAAATAGAATTATGCTTTGAATAAAAATCCTTTGTCGAGATGAAATGTGAATAGAAATTTTTGATATTTTCTTACGTTGTGATTGATGGAGTAGAGTAAAGTAATGCAGGGGTTCTAGATAAATACATAGGTCCGCTACTAGAACATAGGTTGGTGCGGGTAATGAGGCGGTATCTCTCAAAACATCCGAGAGATTAAAAGTAAATATTCCTTGTTTATTATTGTAAATTTCATTTTATTGGACTAGTTTAGAGTTTTTGTTTTGTTTAATTGACTAGTCCTTTCAGTCCTTTTCAAGTTCAGATAATCAAATAAAAAGGGAGTCTTTAAAAATTAATTTACGTAATGGGAACACGGTGAAGAAAGGGAAGGACACGAACCCTCACTCGACTGTAGCTAGCGGAAATGAAGGCTCCCGCAGTCCTAACTCGATCTTCATTCTACGATGATATGAAAATATGCTTTGGTGAAACTTGCATCGAAAAGTCTATTTCGACTTCCTGTACATTACACAAGGTTTGGTGCAAAATGGTCCATTTCTGTGGGAGGTACCAAAAAAGCGTAGCAAATTCGCCCATTTTTCTCAAGTTGGTTGCGACTATTAAACTATTACTATGTGTGGAATTTCGGAAGATTCGAGTATGTAGAACAAAAGTTATTAGAGAATCAATATTTCATTAAATTTTAACCATTCTGCGGGAGGTACTAGAATGAGTGGACCAATATGGCCCGTCTTCGAACTTAGCCGGATATAGAAATACCACATAACAAATTTTAAGTCAGTCGCTTACTCCTTTCGAGAGTTATTGTGTCCAAAAATAATACACGGACTTGACAGTATGGGTTCGATTCTACTATCAAAGTGTAATATAACCCTATACTCGGTTTGGGGAAATTGGTGAACAATTTTATTTATGGGCCTCCAAAGTTTCTGAAGATCAGTGGGCCCCTCGAAAAAGGTGTCATCAGTTTTTGTCCAACAACTAATTCAGACTTGGTGATACCGCTTAACTATATTGGGCAATAATGTAGCTTAGAATATGCTGAACAAAGTCTCTTAAAATTTTGTAAAAAAAATTTTTTTCTGGTGCTTTTTTTTGGAAAAGTGAAGGAAAAAAATATTTGTTTTCTCTTTTTTTAGCATAACTTTCAGGGACTCGTAATTTTTCACTAACAATGTTTGGCAAAATGTAGCCAACGTAAATCTGAACAGCTTTTGTGAACATATCAATACAATCTGAACGTGTTTAGGCACCCTAAATAGCTTAAAAAAAACATATTGTACCCCAAAAATGTTAGTATTTCACTATTATGTAACAAAAATATTTTTTTTGGTATAGGGTATGATCAGCAAATTTATAGAAAATATTAAGGCCAATATTTTAGTGGAACATATTAACCCTCTAGCTCCCACACATAAATGTAATTGTGGGCCCATGTTAACAAATCGTAAAAAACACCCCCAAAAATGGGAAGTGCGATGATCAAATGTTCTACAAAAATGTTGGCCATAAAATGTTACTATATGTATCGGAACACTCCAAAGCTCAAAACATAACACAAACACCCAAAAAAAGGTCAAATTCCTGTTCATGCAGCAATGTTAGTCATACACCCAGCGAAAAAAACAGCATGAAATCAACAATTTCCACCTTGAATCAACAAAAAACAGCTTCAAAAAACGACCAAAGTGGAAAATTGTAAAATCGACAACGTTCAACATAAAAACGAATGTAATCATTGATTTAATGTTGCTCGTACTTCATTCAACATATCCCAATATTAAAATAAAAATTTGGCATTTTTAAATCATAAACAAGCAACTTTACATCAAAAATATAATACCCTACACCACTCTCGTAATATTGAATAACTCTGATATATAAATTTTGTAATTCATGTATAAATTGTTTACATAAACTTACTTTTGGGACATTTTATACTTAAATAATACCCTGTACCATAGTGTGGTGTAGGGTATAAAAACGATTGGATCTAAAGAGCCAAATCGGACGAAACATATATATGGGAGCTATAGCTAAATCTTAACCGATTTTGTGCAAATTCGGTAGTGTTGGTTCATGGATCAAGAAACTCTAACATTCTAAATTTCAAAATGATTGGATGTAAAATACAGCTTCTACAGGACTAAAGAGCAAAATCGGACGAAACATATATATGGGAGCTATAGCTAAATCTTAACCGATTTTCTGCAAATTCGGTAGTGTTGGTTCATGGATCAAGAAACTCTGACATTCTAAATTTCAAAACGATTGGATGTAAAATACAGCTTCTACAGGACTAAAGAGCAAAATCGGACGAAACATATATATGGGAGCTATAGCTAAATCTTAACCGATTTTCTTCAAATTCGGTAGGGTTGGTTCATGGATCAAGAAACTCTACCATTCTAAATTTTAAAATGATTGGATGTAAAATACAGCTTCTATAGGACTAAAGGGCCAAATCGGACGAAAAATATATATGGGAGCTATATCTAAATCTGAACCGATTTCAACCAAATTCAATAGCGATCTTTATAGCTGCGAAATACTTTTATTTCAGAACGATCGGAGTGGAATTGCGACCTGTAGTCGACGAACAACTTTACATGGACAGACGGACGGACGGACGGACGGACAGACATGGTTAAATCGACTCACTTTAAGGTGGGTCTAGCTGTGTTATTTTCAGGTGTTACAAACATCTGCCGTGAAACAAACTTATAATACCCTGTACCACAGTGTGGTGTATAAATAGAAAAATATTTGAATCAAAGTTGAACAACTTTAAATCAATGGTGTACGCCTTCAATTTAGAAATGTGGAGTTTTTGAACTGAAAACGTTCATTGTCGATTTAAATTTGTGGCCTACTCCACTGCGGTTGCACAGTGGTTCATTTGTCCAAAAGTTATACTTACAATTTACATTTGTAATTAAAGAATAAGCAATTTTAGGGGATTTAGTGAATTTTTTTTATTAACATTTTTTGAAATGCTTTCAACAATGCCTGCCTTCACTTCAAAAATGTTAAAACTTTGAACTAAAAATGTTCCTCGTCATTTTAAAGTCTTGCGTTTTTTAATTAAAGTTGTTTACATATTTGATTCAACATAGACACATTTTCAATTTAAAGTCGACTTTGTCGAAACTATGTGGATACAAAAATCAAAAATGTTCATGTTCAATTGAATGTTGAACGTTTTTAAATTAAGAAAAACATTTTTGATTAAAAGTTGAGTACATATTTCAACATAGTTTTACTTTGATTTAGGGTGGTTTTACTTTATTTTAACGTCACTCGTTTTTAAATCAACATTGAATTGGACAAAGTTGCAAAATTTTTAATTCAACATCGATACGCAACGATTTTAAGTTGCGATTTTTCTCTCGGTGTACGGTCTAGTGGTCGAAGCAAATAACGATGCAAGTAAAGGGCGTTTTTGACTGGAATTTTACCTTTTTTTTTGAGCCCTCCTCAAAAATATTGGCCTTAATATTTTCTAATAAGTTGCTGAACATACCCTATAAAAAAAAAATATTTTTGTTATATAATAGTGAAATACTAACATTTTTGGGGTAAAATTTGGTTTTTTGAGATATTAAGGGTGCCTATACACGTTCAGATTGTATTGATATGTTACAAAAGTTGTTCAGATTTACGTTAGCGACAATTTTGCCAAACACTGTTAGTGAAAAACTACGAGTCCCTGAAAGTTATGCTGAAAAAAGTGAAAAAAAAATATTTTTTTCATTCTCCTTCTCTTTCTCCTCTGACTATCAGAATAATTAACTATGTAATATTTCTTATTATACTTAAGTTAGTTGTATATGTTTATTTGCTTGGTTCTCAAATACTTTTGTCGGTTCGACTACAGGTCGATCATAAAATTACTATTTGTTGGCTTTATCATTACGACTACAACCCTGGACCTATATTTTTAAGGCGGACGTCTATATTTTGAAAGTAGCATACTTTGATTTAGAATTATAGCCAAGGGATTTTTGACCACTTGATCGTTGTATACGGGCTACTTAAATACATAGTCATTTATATATGTGGGCCGTAGTCAGCTCTGGTGCTATTGAAACGTCAGTATTTTTTGTTATTGAATGAAAAATTAGGACCTAAAAACCCCAAAAAAAAATGTGTATAGTAATAGATATGAATACGTATTTAAAATCTTTGCTTCAAAAATAGATTTGTCTTTGGTTATACACCGATCATAAAAAAATAGTTGAATATTTACGATTATATCTGTCGTTTATAGTACTTCATATTTACAAAGTTTAAAATTTTGTATCTTTTAACATGCGTCTCAAAGGACAAAAACAATACACACGACCTCTAGAACTGACCTACTGGCAAAAAATTAATACATGTTTATAAAACAGTCCTGTCTATGCGTGTACAAAATTTCAGCTTTCTAGCTCTAACAGGAGCCTCTGCGGTCATGTGGTCGAAAATCACTTTTTTAACATCCGGGTATTGGTCTATCTGTTCAGCAAGTTTCAAAAAAATAGGTTCAGCCGTTAAGGCGTGATGCGGGAACAGACAAACAAGCGATTTATAATATAAGTAGGATTTTCTTCAAAGATTACCTATTTTATTCAAAGCGATTACAAATTCACAGCAAAATTGCTAAATTGGATAGTTTCTTAGTAGCTCTCATCAATTTCATATGATTTCATTTCTTTAGTATATATAAAATAGTAGAAACATTTTTATATAACTTAAATTTGCTTATTTTTGGAGACCAATTTCTGTTGCTTCATATTTTACTTAGTCAATCAAAAAGATCTGACCTGGTACGAGTAATAAAATTTAACATTTTAACTCATCAAATAAAAACTATGAAGTAAACACACAACTGTTTTCCTTTGTTCCTAAGTAATAGTTATTCACTCTGTCATTTATATATGGCCAATTGAAAAAAATCGCATTTTAAATGACTAAACAACAATTAATAAATTCACGAGCATGTTCTGTTGATGTAAAAAAGGACAATAGTTCCAGCTGATGTGAAAAAAATAAAATTATGCTTTATATTAAATGGCAAATTAGAGCTGTTATCAAACATTTCGCCACATTTGCCACGCAATTTTTTGAAAATCCCAAATTTATTCGCATTTATTTCATTCAAACACACACGATGAATCCTGACACATAAAAATTGATATGCTTTAAACAATACAAAGAACACATATCAAAAAATGTCACAAACAGGCAAACGAGTATACACTTATACACTAGACTGTTTAGGTGTCGAAAGTTAAAAAGCCCATCGATGCCTCAAAGTGCCCTTGCAAAATCAAATGTTTGTTAATTCTGTAGTCAGAAATCCACAACATTTGAGGCCTCTTAGGATTGAAATTCCCAAAAACTGTGTTTTCGATACAGCCTAATATATTCGTTTGCATTCAAGCATAACGAGACATTTTATAATTTCTTTACAAAATTCATACAATAAAATGTTATTTTTTCCATCGTTCATGTTGTTGCTGTTACTGTTTTTTTTTGGCATCCTAAGTAATGATTGATGTTGCTTTAATAATACGGCTTAGCTCACACAAATCAACTTAAATTGTAAAGCATTCATGTGCGACATGTTTGCATGATTTTATCATCGTACTTTGTAGGCATCATTATTATCTGCGACTATCAATATATGATATATTATATTACGTTTGATTTTTTTTAGGTTGGCGGTAGCAGCAAAGAAATCATTTAATTATTTCAGTATGCCTTACCGGAAAATGCGTCTATTTAATGATTTACATATTTTCGCCATTATTTATATTCACATATTAAATTTCAAATGAAATCGTTCATGACTTAATCGATACCTTCATTCCAAAGTATGCCAAGTCGACTTAATATGTTTAAGAAGGAAACAATATTCATATTTGTTTACAAATTTAAATTTTTTGTATAACTTCCACCAAGGTCGTGCGTCTTTTAGAGTTTATACTGTAGCACAGTAGGAATAATACAAAAAAGGGGAAATAATTCGAAAGTTTCTTAACCAGCCACACGATTACAACACAACTTGGCATTTTCGTAGAAGAGGTATTTGAGATGTTATGTTTTGAATTTGGGCCCCCTATGGTTTACAGGTGTGGAGGTACAGGGCCAGAAACTTGCCCACATCGGGCGAACAAAATGTTTAAGACATTCTACATTAAAGAATTATCTCATTTAGTTACAGATATACACATCGTCATCAGAATCGAGAAACAGCCCATCATCATATTCAAAAATTGTACAGGAGAAGCAAAAAACTAAATATAATAAAAATGTTTCGTTAGAAAAACTGGAATTTCGGGATAATATTTAAACATAATGATGCACATATAAATTCACACTAACGATATTTACAACTTTTTTTGTGAAAATTGCGTGAAATAGAAATTTTTAACTATGAAAAAAGAAATAATTTGTTGTTAGGCCCTTTTGAATTTCGTTAATAAATTCTTCATTTTTGATAGAGGGTCGCTAAAATTTTATCAGGATGTGTACTTTGTTGTAGTGTCGCGAAATCCTTCAAAAACTGAATTTCCATTTTTCTTGTTGTGACGCCCTTTTTAGTTTCTGATGACGATTTATGGAACTGAAAATTGATTTTTTTATTTTTCCCCAACATTGTAACAGTATTTTGTGAACAGTGGGGTAGAATACGATTTCTTTCACATCAACTTTTCTGAATTGGAAACAAAATTTTCTATATGACCAGAAATTCGATCCGATAGACTCAACAAGACAAAAATTATAGCCATTTGAAATTATATTCAAAAAAATGGATTTTTTGTATTTTTTTTTTTTGGGAAAAAAGTATATGTCTATTTTGGAGTTATAGAAGAAGTTGTTTTTAAAGAAATCATTCTAGAGAATGCTTCTTAAGAAAGAACTGGTCAATAACACAGTGCAACAGAAATAATATAACTATATGCGGACACCACTACGTGATAAAAACCCAAAAAAAAAACACATGTCTCCCAGTTTTGCCCAAAGTCATGCACTTTTTTTCGGCCCCCAAAGAGTTGAGGCCTCGGTGTCTTTTTTTCAAAAAAATTATCATTTTCTCAGGATTATGTCTTGCAAACCGTGCGGAATTTACTCTCTGAGGCAAAGTTGTAGCTCTCGTCATAGAGAACAAAAATTGCGAACTTAAAAAAAAAAACTTCATCTTCAAAGTCAAATAGGAAAAAAAATTAAAAAATCGATTTTTTTACATTTTTCCCCTGTTTAGGTCCATAGTTAACAAACCGTTTCAAAAACAAGTAACTAAGTTCAGCCGGGAAAACCGACTTATGAATCCCCTCACCTTGAGTCCCAAAAAAATATTCGTAAATTTATTTATATTTTTGTTTTAATTAAATTATTATCAATTTAAATTACAATTAATAACTTTAAAGTATATACTGGTATTAAAGTGCAGCTAGAGCAGGATTGAAGCTGTTTACTTTTGGTCCAATGTGTGGGAGGTATCAAAAGGAGAGTGGTCATTTCGTCAATTTTTCTTGACATGTTAGCGAATAAAAAAAAGTAATACTATGAGTTAAATTTCAGAAGATTCGAGTAAGTAGGATAAAAGTTATTTAAGAATCAATATTTCACTAAAAGTTAAACCTTTGTGGGAGAGGTACTAGAAGGAGTGGGCCAATATGACCCATCTTCGAACTTAGCCGGAGATAGAGAAAAATATTATCGCATACCAAATTTGAAGTCAATCTGTTACTCCTTTCGAGAGTTATTGTGCACACCAGCCAGCTGACAGACAGACGGACGGACGGACATTGCTCAAATGATCCTTAATGTCTTAGGTCACACCTTCGATGTGTTACACTTTTGGCTCGCAGCAAATGGTATACATATACCTTCCTCTCTAAGGTGAGGGGATAAAAAGTAAACAATCAACAACAAAAATATACCTAAGACCTCAATAAACAACTTTCTAGAACATATCGCTCACTCACTTCAAGAGTGACATAACTCAAAATTAAGAATTGTCAAGATGTGTAACTTTAAGTCCGTATAAAAGGATAAGTAACTTGAATATTATGTTTAAAAACACTTTAATAGTCCGAAATATAGCAATTTACTAAATAAATATAAAAATAAACTTAATTTCTGCTAGATTAATTTATGGACAATTGCAAAATTCGCATTTCTGTAACGTAACCTCCAACATATTAAATTTTGAGTTATGTCACTTTTGAAGTGAGTGAGCGATATGATCTTCCTAGGAATAATTCTTAACACCGTTTAGGTAGCGCTTATGAAGCCGCAAAAGTGAAAAATTTCCGGAATTTTTTTTAATTTTATATGTTTTTTTCTTTACTTCAACATTTAGATACAATGCTATCTACACAAAAATAATAAAATACGGACAATACTACGTGATAAAAAACCAAAAAATCCCAGTTTTGTCCAAAGTCATGACTTTTTTATGGGCCTCAAAGATTTGGGGCCTCGGTGTCACTTTTGCAAAAAAAGTGATCATTTTCTCAGGCTCATATCTAGCAAACTGTTCGGAATTTGATTTAGTCTATGAGCCAAAGTTGTAGTTCTTGTCCCAAAGAACAAAAATTGCGAACACTTAAAAGCAAACAAAAAATTATCTTCAAGATCAAAATCACATAAAAATTTACAAAATCGATTTTTTATCTTTTCCCCCCTCAAATACTTCATTAACATCATACAGGGTGATCTTGTGACTCCAACAACATACCTACATGAGCACGCGACCACGCACCGACCTCAGCAGCACAGGCAAAGCAGAAAGCTCAGCACACACAACAAGGGACGCAGCACACAATATAAAAGCGACACGACGCTCAACGTTGTGTGTTACAAACAAATGCACAAAGTTATAAGACCCTGTACCTCAGTGAGGTGTTGGTTATCTTCTATATATATAAAAGAAAGTGATGTTAGTTACTACGCTTATAACTCGAGAACGCCTGGACCGATTTCGGTGATTAGCACCAATTCGGACAGGTCTCCGGCCAAACAAGAAGAATACACAAGAAAATTTTGGAAAAAAGTCGGAAAATTGGGAAAATCGAAAATTGCTATTTCTTGCGAGATTCCTACTGTTCCTATCTACTACTCTCTTTTTGAATCCAATTTTTTTTATTAATTTTCTATTAAACAAAAAAGTTTTCTATTAAACATATGTACGAGTATGTGATATTTTTCTTGCTGCAATTCATTCGAGTTTTGCGTATTGTAACACTGATTTCGCGTATCACATCGACAAACGGTACAAGCATTACGATCAATTAAAATTCAACGCGATATTTATCAGTTCGAAAATTTTTTCAGATAATATGTTTGAGTATAAGAGGTAAGGTTATCTTATTGGATTGCGGGCACTGCAAAATCATAATTTCGGATGAATGCACGATGGCGCATAAACGAGCTCTGGAGGCAGTTGACCGAACGATGAAGGATTTACGACGTGATTTGAGACAATTTGGTGAGTCTATGATATTGCTCTCCGGAGATTTTCGTCAAACGCTTCCCGTCATCCCGAAATCTACTGCCGATGAAATTAATGCATGCCTGAAATCGTGGTCTTTGTGGCGGCATGTCAAGAAGTTGAAATTGACCACGAACATGAGAGTCGCGTTGCAGGACGACTCATCGGCTCTTGAATTCTCGAAACAACTGTTGGCGCTTGGCAATGGCCAAATTACTGTTGATGTTTCAACTGCATTGATATTGTTCCCGGCAAATTTTTGCGAGTTCACATCGTCGAACGAGGAACTCATCACCAAAGTGTTTCCAAATCTCGATTAGATTAGTGAACGGGCAATATTAGCAGCGAAGAATAAGGACGTCGATAGCATGAATTTTATTATTCAAAGTAAAATCGAACTCGCTTAATGTGCCAGGAGCTCCGCCGCATAATTTACAGCTGAAGGTGGAATCGATCATAATCATGTTGCGGAATCTGAATCATCCGAAATTGTGCATAGTTCGCGGTTGTCCATTATGAAACTGATGGACAATGTGATTCAGGCGACGATCATCAAGGGAAAATTCAAAGGAGAGGAAGTCCTTATCCCACGAATTCCGATTATTCCAACTGATCTTTCATTCCAATTCAAGCGGATTCAGTTCCCTGTACGATTGGCTTTTACGATGACAATCAATAAATCGTAGGAAGTCTGTGGAATTAATCTCGAATTTCCCTGTTTTTCGCACGGTCATCTGTACGTTGCCTGTCTTCTGTCTTCGTTGTTTGTTGTTTATCACATCGCTCTCTACTGATTTCGATTCCTTTTAAACAAATCGCATTAAAATTTTAACTATCTGTGTTTTATTATCACTGGAGTTTATCTGAAGGCGTTAAATTGGGGCGAGGCGAAGTTCGCCGGGTCCGCTAGTACAAAATAAACAAACAAAAATTAAATCCATTCTGATTTATTGCGATATACATAGTTTTGTTTTCACAAGAAGTGACCGATATAAATTGTTTAAGATAAAATTAAAATTTTTATAAAAAGTCCACGGAATAACTTTAAGAAACGATAAGAAAATTTTTTGTCTTTATATAACTCCTGAACCCGCCGGTGACACTTGAGGAAGTATGGAGTGATTTTTTAAAGAACTTTCGGATTTTATTTAAAGACCAGTAAGGAAAGTCTAAAGTCGGGCGGGGCCGACTATATAATACCCTACACCACTCTCGTAATATTGAATAACTCTGAAATATCAATTTTGTTTTTCATGTATAAATTGTTTATTCTAAATTTCAAAACGATTGGATGTAAAATACAGCTTCTATAGAACTAAAGGGCCAAATCGGACGAAACATATATATGGGAGCTATAGCTAAATCTTAACCGATTTTCTTCAAATTCTGTAGTGCTGGTTCATGGGTCAAGAAACTCTACCATTCTAAATTTCAAAATGATTGGATGTAAAATACAGCTTCTGCAGGACTAAAGATCAAAATCGGACGAAACATATATATGGGAGCTATAGCTAAATCTTAACCGATTTTCTTCAAATTCGGCAATGTTGGTTCATGGATCAAGAATCTCTACCGTTCTAAATTTCAAAACGATTGGATGTAAAATACAGCTTCTATAGGACTAAAAGGCCAAATCGGACGAAACATATATATGGGAGCTATAGCTAAATCTTAACCGATTTTCTTCAAATTCGGCAATGTTGGTTCATGTATCAAGAAACTCTACCATTCTAAATTTCAAAACGATTGAATGTAAAATACAGCTTCTATAGGACTAAAGGGCCAAATCGGACGAAACATATATGTGGGAGCTATAGCTAAATCTTAACCGATTTTCTTCAAATTCAGCAATGTTGGTTCATTAATCAAGAAACTCTACCATTCTAAATTTCAAAACGATTGGATGTAAAATACAGCTTCTATAGGACTAAAGGGCCACATCGGACGGAAGATATATATGGGAGCTATATCTAAATCTGAACCGATTTCAACCAAATCCAATAGGGATCTTAACAGCTGCGAAATACTCTAAACTGCAAAATTTTAGAACGATCGGAGTGAAATTGCGACCTGTAGTCGACGAACAACTTTAAATGGACAGACGGGCGGACGGACAGACATGGTTAAATCGACTCAGCTAGTGGTTCTGAGTCGATCGGTATACTTTATGGTGGGTCTAGCTGTGTTATTTTCAGGTGTTACAAACATCTGCCGTGAAACAAACTTATAATACCCTGTACCACAGTGTGGTGTAGGGTATAAACCACACATATAATTTAGAAAAATTAATAAAATCTCCACTTGAGTCGATAGAACGGTCTAATTAATGTTTAAAGTTGAAAACACGAGACAGCTGAAACGGTGCCAAAACAATGCTGCCAAAAATAATGTTGCAAAAAATACCAGTGGCTTTTATAACCTGCACCTTTGTATCTGCATGATGGTGAGAGTCCATTAAATTTAAATTTAACAATAGTTCTTCTATAATTGCGCCAAGTGTCATTGGAATAGGTTGAATGTATTGTATTAGACCCTCCGGTGGCGTATGTGTTACGATATGAATTATAGATATACATACGGTATACGCCACACAGAACTTAGATAGCCTAAATATTTTGTTGATATTGACTAAACAAAACAAGCTTTCATTTCAAATGCGGCCTAATGTATATATGGGCTTTAATCTAAATTTGCACAGATTTTAACCGTTCGTTCATAAACCAAATAAGATATCAGTACCTAATTTTATCGCGATCATACAATAATTCTAACCTGTACTTTGATTACAAGGATACATGTATAGAGGGACGGTCACAGCAAAATCGACTCAGAAAGTGATTCTCCATCGATTGATATTATAACTCTATGATAGCACCAGTTTACAAAATTGTCGTCGAAGGGCTGTACATTAAATTTTCTGGAGTAATACGGTATCAAAAATATTAAAAAAAAAATTTATTGTAAATATTTAAAAAAAAAAATTCTTTAAATTTCCGATATTCTTTGAAGGTGCCTTTAGTATTTAGCCCATATAAAATTTTTTTTGGAAAGTGCATTTAGTATTTACACCATGAAGTATAAGCTCAATAAAGACGGAATACCCTTTCTACGTACCAGATGTATAGTAACTGTCGTTAAAAGAGTAAAAAAATATATGTATTTTTTAAAAAAAAATATATGTATTTTTTTAAAAAAAAAATATATGTATTTTTAAAAAAAAAATATATGTATTTTTAAAAAAATATATGTATTTTTTAAAAAAAATGGCTTTTTGATGGCGCGGAAAAAATCATATAAAATCGTAAACTGGTGTGTGTTCCAATTTTTTAAAACTATATTCTAACAAAGAAAACAATGCCTTTTTGAAAAAAATCTCGTATAAATGTAAAAATTATAGCACTTTTGGTAGCAGTAAGACAATTTCAACAAAATCATTTTCTTATTGTGAATCAGAATCACCCCCACTATTCTGAACAAGGTTTTATATTAGTTGCTGCGGGCCAAAATTATAACACATCGAAGGAGTAACCTATGAGACACCTAGAATATTTGGCGGAAATCAGTTTTGGCCCATTTTTAATCATTGGAGCAACGACCGTCCGTCCGTCTGGCTGGCTGATGCGCACGATAACGTTCGATAGGAGTAACCGATCAGGCCAAAGTCAAAGATGTACCATGTGAGTCCACTCCACCCCCGCAATTCTTCAACATTTGGTGCAAAATTGATTCTTTATAAACTTTTATACTACTTTTCAAATTCTTTCACAAAACCACACATAGTATTAGTTCCCTGGTCTTTATTACCTTGAACAAAATGGGCGAAGAAGTTATTAAAGAATCAATATTTCATTAATTGTTATCCCTTTATTGGAGGGTACTAGAGGGAGTAGACCAATGTGGCCCATCTTCGAACTTAGCCGGAGATAGGGAAAAATATTACCGCATACTAAATTGAAGTGCGCACCAGCCAAAAGACAGACACACAGACTGACGGACGGGCATTGCTCAAACGACTTAAAATTACCCAAATTAAATTTCAGCCAAACATATTTGGCGGAAATGCAAAAATTATTTTATGGAATAGTATGTAGGTCAATCTACACAAAAGTACAAGTTTTAAGGGCTCGGACACCAAAAATTTTTTTTGTTGCATTGCGTTATTGTGTTTTTTTTTTTGATGCACAGTATTAATAATTAGTTAGAATATTCCATTGCATAAGAGTTAAACAAAATATATAGAAATATATATTTTAATGCAATAGTATTGCAACACGTAAAAACAGAGCCACACTTCCATTAATTCGATTCTAAAATAAATAAATAAACAACATTAAAAGTTCGTTTTGCATAAGGTATATAGAATTTCAATAAATGAAATTAAAATGCAATAAATGGTGAATAAGCATAACATTAAATATTCATAAATTCTATAGGATTTTTAAATAAAATATTTTGTATAAATCTCCGTGTTTGTTTTTTTTGCATTAAAATCTGTCATAAGCGGATAATTGTCTAAATTCCCAAATTAAATTCTCTTAATGCCATATCCGTTTAAACGGAAGCACTCAACTAAACGTACGAACATAAATATTTATATTATGGCACCGAAGGGAATTTGTGAATGTAATCAGATCAGTGTACTACGCCCCCCCCCCCATTTGGAGTGGGTATGTTTACTCGCCCTCATCACCAGTATCAGCACTACTACCATATCATTATGGGCAATAAATTATCAGAGTGGCATAAATACAGGGTAAACTCCTTCTCCACATATCATTTGTGATATGTGGTCGACTCTGGCATAAATTAAATATTCACATTTTAAACATTCGTAGAGAAATAATCCTTAAAGCCGTTCCTGGCAAAAAGTCTTTGATTTGCACATTTGCATTTGTGTGCAGAGATTTGAAAAAAAACTTTAAAACTATCTCTCTTATATAAATAGAAGAATAACTATTTTTTCTGAAACTGTTCTCCCCAGTTTTTCCTCGTATTGTTGAATTAACAAAACACAGATAGAGAAATAGAGAAAAAGGTATCCAAATAAAATGAAGTTATTTTGAAATGGTATTGGGAAAAAAGTCATAATCTCTGCCCGATCAACCCAGACTGGACCTGTACAGCAATCACCATTGCACGAGTACTCGTATGCATTGCAGATATGAAGCAGCATTTGGTGGGCGGTGGAAAACTCAGCTCTAGAAAGGAAGAAAAGAAGAAGAAAGAAAAAAACCGAAATACGTAAAACAAGCGTGAAAAGAGCATTTACGCTTCGTTAAATCATTGCTTTACACTCACACACACATAACACAGTCATCATATACTCTCCTCCATTCTCTGGCAGTGGAGTGGGTCGTCAATTATACATATGCAGACACATTAAGTAGTTAGTTAAGTAAACCTGCTGAATTATATCCTTACTTTAGAGAGAAAGGGGTGATAACACAGGGTGGTCCAAAATGACCGAAAGGGTTTGCATTCCTTATAACTTTTTTAATATATTTTTTTTTACTTTCAGTATTTTGTAAGAAAGAAATGGGTAATTTAAAAAAGAACAATACACTATTGAACGAGCACGAATATGCGAAGCAGAAAATGGCCCGCACTAGCGAGACATAATTGTTCACAATTAAATTAAAAATATTCTCAATTAAAATACAGTATTTAAAAAAAAATTATAATTATGTCTTAAATAAAAAGCTATAATGAACACAAACCCATTCGGTTATGTTGGGCCGCCCTGTAGTTGCTTGTCAGAATATAGGCATTGCAAAATTAATTTAAAACATCAAATTTGAAGACATTAAGATTAACGGTACAAAAGTGGAGGACAAATCATTGACATTTGTCAATTTGCGTGGGAGGTACGGGATTGTTTTCCTTTGGGTGGGAGATATCAAGAGGGCTACGACAACTACACCTATTTTTATCTCCTCACCTTAGAGAGGAGGGTATATATCATTTGCTACGAGCCAAAAGAGTAACACATCGAAGGAGTGACCTAAGACCCCAAGTATGTTTGGCGAAAATACGATTTGGGTAGTTTTAAATCATTTGAGCAATGTCCGTCCGTCTGTCTGTGTGTCTGTCTACTGGCTGGTGCGCACGATTAATGCGCAGGTTTAACTGATTGACTTCAAATTTGGTATGCGGTATTTTTTTCTCCATCTCCGGCTAAGTTCGAAGAAGGGCGACATTGGTCTGCTCCTTTTACTACCTCCACCAAAGAGTTAACTTTTAGTGAAATATTGATTCTTTAATACCAGCTAAACTACTTACTCGTATCTTCTAAAACACCACACATAGTATTAGTTTATTAGTCGCTAGCACGTAAAAAAATAATCGAAGTTACCACGCTTCTTTTGGTACCTCCCATAAGAATGGACTATTTTGCACCAAAAGTTTACTGCTTATAACATTAATACTAGTGCATACAAATACTTGAAATTTTGTTCAGCGTAATGCTTTTATAGTACGTAGAGTCCAGAGAATAATGGGCGTTGTTGGCAGGCCCCTTTTGGTACCTTCCAAACAAATGGACCATTTTGCACCAAAAGTTAACAGATTTTAACTTTAATACCAGTACATACTTTAAACTTATTAAATGCAATTTAAATTGATAATAATTTAATTAAAACAGAAAAATAAATAAATGTACTAATATTTTTTTGTGACTCAAGGTGGGGGGAGGGTTCATAAGTCGGTTAACCCGACTGAACTTTCTTACTTGTTCACCGATATATTGGTACCAAAACATTGAAGTGTTTATTATTAATATACTTGAGTTTATGGGCTGATAATTTTTGATACCAACTATCCCTTTTATGTGAGAGTTATGGAGTACTTGCTGGACCCAGCCCACTCGTTGCCCATTTTAGGACCGATTGCGGTCCAAACGGGATCACGGTCCAGTCCCAATCATCAGATAACGACAGTATGAATCTCGATAATCCATTCGTAGGTAGGAACAGTAGGAATCACTAAGAAAATATGTAATAACTCCCAATTGGACTATTTGGGCGCGGCCACGCCTCCTCAATCAATAACTGATATAGCCTATGTCACCCGCTATGATAATCTGAAGATTCCCTGAAAACTTCATCAATATCGGTCCAGCCATTTTTGAGTCCATACGTAACAATATCGGACCAGCCATTTTGGAGTCCATACGTAACAACAAACACATCCATTTATATATACTCGTATATATAGATTCCGTATACTAATGATTAAAAAATAAATTATAAGGATGAATATACAAGTATAATTAATTATATCCCGATTATAAATATTTAATGAAAAGGTGATATATTTTCGATTGAGAGATGGCTTTCCGTCTCTCTACAATGTAATAACAATAACGCCTATTTTTTAATATTCCATGGGAACTATAAAAGTATTACACTTCATAAAATGTCAAGTATTTATATGAACTGTTATCAACGTCATCAGCCGTTAACTTTTTCTGTAAAATGATCCATTTGTTTGGGAGATGCCAAAAGAGACGTCGCAACTTGGGTTATTTTTCTCAAGATGATTGCGATGAAGAAACTAATATTATATTTGGAATTGTGGAAGATTGTGGCGTGGGGTGGTACTCGCACCCTTATCCCCACTCTACCATATTTAACCCTTTTTGCCATATCGTACCATATTTTACCATTTTTGCACTACGGTACCATATTTAACCCATTTTTGACCCACTGCACAAATTTAGTTTTTTTCCCCCACTGTACCATATTTAGCACTTTTTGCCCCACTGTACCATATTAAACACAGTTTTTTCCAACTGCACAATATTTATTTTTCCATCACTGTACCATACGTAACCTTAATCTTAACCATGTTGCCCCACAATATTAAACAAATTTTTGTCCCACTGTGCCATATTTTAAACATTTTTGTCCCACTGTACAAATTTAATATATTTCCCCAACTGTACAATATCTAACCCTTTTTGCCCCACTGTGCCATATTTAACACATTTTTGAACCACTGCACAAATTTAAATTTTCCCCCACTGTACCATATTTACCACTTTTTGCCCCACTGTACCATATCCAACATTGTTTTGTCCCACTGCATAATATTTATAATTTTTGCCTAAAAAACTCCTTGTGTCTAGTCTACGTTCCAATGGCTACCCTCAAGCCTAATTAGACGATTCAAGCTCTTGCCATTTGGACTTGGCTTTGGTGCCATATTTATCCCGTTTTGTCCCAATGTGCGCGTAATTTTTTTATTTTCAAAAATTGTGATTCATACCAAATCTTTGCCCTATGCGCTACCCCCACACGAAATGTATCAATTCTAGCTCCTGCCGTTTGGATTTGGCTGTGATACCATATTTTTTCTTTTTTGACCCATTGTGCACGTCTACATAGCAAGGACTACCATTCTACCAAATTTCATGACTCTAGCTTTAGCCATTTGGGCTGGGCTGTGATCAGTCGTAACTGACATTAAGTATAATTTTTTTCCGACAAAGTGACGCATCTGCATTGTTTATAAAAAACATGCATTATAAATAATTTTTTTAAATTTTTTTTAATAATATTGAAAAAGATGGAGTTAAGTACACAATGAGAAAAGCAAACTGGAAATATAATAAATATTACGTCGTGGGGAAGAAGGAACATTGTCTCAAAAATAGAAAAACTGCTCTCCTGAACAATTTTGAAAATGTCAGTTACTGCAGTTGGTCATCCAAGCGACGATATAAGCGCTTTAGCACTGTATTTTATATCCGATTATGACGAAATTCGACATAAATAGGTTTCTTATTACCTGAATGAGCACTGCCAAATATGGGGAAAATCGGCTCAGATTTAAATATATCCACCGTATATATGTCCCCCACGATTAGGTAAAAAGCGCTATAGAAGCTGTACTTCACGTCCAATCATTCCAAAATTTGGCAGAAAAAGTTTCTTAATTTAGTAACGAATACTGCTGGATTTGGGGATAATCGATTCAGATTTAGTATTTAAGCGCTATTGAAACTGTATTTTACATCGCATCTTTACATAATTTGGCGGATAAGAGGTTTTTGATCCAAATTGAAGAAGATCTGTTTAGATTAGGTATTTATTTGTTCTCTACGATTATTGATCCATGAATGAATACTGCGCATTTTATGGTTATCCTTTCGGATCTAGTTTATCATGATCATCGTTTTCAACTTATCCATGAAATATGCATTGATGATGCGGTGGATTCTTAACTGAATCGAAACCAATTATTCCAAATTATTATCGCCATTCCCATTTTCACATTGTCAGGGAGGTGTATGGTATTATATAGTCGGCCCCGCCCGACTTTCTGTCTTTCCTTACTGATTTTTTTTAATAGCATGCATGACGCGACCCTCTCTATTATACATGCACATACAACCCATTGAGATTCAACTAAAAACGCAATAATACCACAGATGTATTCAAGTTTCTGTAACTGCTCCTGTTGCTGTTACTGCTGTTGCTGCGGATTCGGTTGGTGGTGGCGATGGCGATGAATCTGGCGGGTGCCGCTGTACATAAAATTCAATTTTCGCCGCATTTCCGTTTAAAATTTATGACCAAAACCGTTGCTTGTTTTAGAAAAGTCGATGTTGTTTTTTTCTCTATTTGGTTCTTTCACTCTGTGAGTGTGTGCTTAAGTCACCCTGTGTACCCTGGTTTTGGGTTGAGTGTATTTTTTCGGTGGTTCCGAATTCAAATTCATTTGCAGCCACAAAATAATAATAAACAACCGAATGCTTCCACAATCCACAGTCACTCGGAGTTATGCATAGGATCCGCGAATGCGGTACTGCTATGCCATCCTATGTTGTGGCGGTAGCTTGTCCCGATATTTCGATATTGCTCTTGTTGAGGATTAGTCGGTTGTCGGGTTCTGAATGGTGGGTGCTGTTGACTCCTACATGCCAATGGTACCCATGGATGGCATTAACTACTAACAGCTACTGCTGCTGCCGCCGCTGGTACCCGATGCCAATGCCATGGCGCAATCGAGCAACAGCAGCAAATGTTAGTGGTATTAACGCCACATACAGTTTTGGTTGAATATATGTTTGTGTGTGCGTATGGTTTAGTTGCAAGTCAGCAATGGGATTTTTAGTTCATTTTTTTTATATCGAATAAGTTTATTTGCTTCAAATTTATGGGATATTGAAAAAATCGCAATAATAAAAATCACAATTTATTTTAAATATTTGGTTTTGTTGGGTTTGCACAGGATTTCCCCCCAACGATTTTGCAATCGCAAAATAGCGGTAAATTGTAGTTTAATATACTCCCCCGTCGATTATTTTTCCATCTAAATTCCATTAATGGAACATTAATCTGGACTTTTAATCGAACATACATTTATTGAGTAAACAGGGATTTAGTTGAAATTGACTTGGTGTAACAGTTATATGTATTTGAATATTTTATGAATTATTACTTTGAGATAACAATTAAAAATGGATTTTTCTTTGTTATTGTTGCAAAAAAAACATAATACATACACATTATGTCTAAATATATAAATAAAAATATAGTAACGATTCATTACTTCAAAATAGGTAATATCCTGGAAACCAGAAAATAAACAAGCAAGGAGATTTCTTTAGGGAAAATCTCCTTAAGTCTAACCATACATAATATGGAATTTGTGAAATTTCAGAAAGGTGTACAATTTTACTCATTCTTTTTTAAGAAATGGATACATAAGATAAAGGAAAGCGATTATTTTGAGAAAAATGCAATTTTTTTGGTTAAAGGTTCGTCTGTCGCGATTCTGTCAAAAAAGCCTAAAATCAGCATTTGTAACACATAATTAATACAATATCTCAAAAACGTGAATATATATTGCATTTTTGATTTTATATTGGGATTAAGAACATCAAAATTCTTCGAGATCGTGTCCAAAATCTTCTCACTATCATTCCATTTGACCAGTGCAATATTGTAGGCCTGCGTAAAAAGTGCGACGTCGACTTTTTTTTCGAAATAAGTCTTTTTGTTGTTCTGGCGTATTCGGCTATAGAATGGCACCATTACATTTTATTAATCGTGTTTCCGGTCCACATCTTAGAGTAAACTCACTTTATAATACGAAAGAAGTAATGAAAAAATAGTAGGTTTGACATTCAAAATTTCCATAGCTTTTGTTGTGGTTTTCATCCCATTGTGAAAATTCGTACTGATAAAGTAAACAGAATGGGCTTCAGTTTTGTAGTTTAAAGATATAGAATCCCATTCGCGGTACACAATTAAAATCGCGAGGAAATCATAAGTTGCGAGAAATCATAAGTTGCGGTTCGTAGTCGGGAGATACACTGGTGAATATTTCCAACTTTGACACCCTGTATCTTCATAAAGTATCACGCTAGGAAGCTGTATTTGCAGCACATATCATACACAAAATACTTCTGCAACCCCATCAAGTTTTGACGCGATCGTAATAAAATTGAAAAAAGTGGGCCTTTTGACGTGTTTTTCCCCATATATAAAAATGAAATGGTGTTCGTTGGTACGCGATGGACTCGAAAACGGCTGAACAGATTTTGCTGAATTTTAGCATGAGAATATCTTTTGATGTGTGGAAGGTTCATAGCTATTATAAGCACTGTACTTAATAAAATATTTATTGGGAATAGAAACCAAGGAAACATTTTGTAAAACTTGAATAATAGAAAAATAAACATTTTCATTCTGTTGTCAAACGTTGAAAATCGAAGTTGTGTTTTTCTTAAAGCTTATAAAGCAGCGGTGGGATAACAAAAAAGGGCTAGCACGGAATTGGTTTGAAAATTTGAATAGTTATGTGTCACCATGGCAGCAATGGAAAATTTTATTGACACAGTCATTTCCGGACCATCAAGACTATGCAGAAAACCTTAAACGATTGGTGAACCGCATTAAAAATCAGTCAGAAACTGCTGGCCGACACCTGCAAAATTACAGGCGCTGATGTCGTGTCCTGTATCATTGATGGGCTCCCTAATGGAAGTGTACAAATAGGCGCAAGAGCTGGCCGCTTCCTAACCCCAGAAGATTTGTTTGGTCATTACTTATCAACATTTCCAGATACAATTGATCCATACCCAAAGAACAGAAAAATAGATGGACGAACAAATATGGTTGCCAAGGATATGGATGATCGCATGAAGGACGTCGTTTGTTTCAATCGCAAGAAAAGAGGACATTATGTAAATAAATGTTAAGATCCTCTGAAGAAATGCAACAACTGTAGGCAATGGAGACATCTAACCCGAGATTGTTTGAAGAACAAGGGTAAGTCATCAATATTATCGGTTAAAAGTAAAGCCGGATCAACGATCATCGAAAATTGCTATCTTATTAAGTGCAAAATAGGAAATGTTGATTTCAATGGACTTATTGACACAGGTAGTTCAGTAGTCCTGATGAGACAGTCCAGTGCTAATATTTTAAGGAGTGAAATCGAAACATCCCACATGAACGTTGTCGGATATGGTGGGTCTGTTGTACCCGTTGTTTCAAAATTTTCTTCTACATACAAGTAGATTTAGCATCGGCCACTGTCGAGTTATTTATTGTACCGGACTATGCACAGACGATTGATGTTTTAATCGGACGTCCATTCATAAATCATCCGGACGTTATCATGGTAGTCAGAGATAATGTTGTTCGTCTGATGACAAAGGAGAAGGACATGTATCCCGAATATGATTATTCTGATAGGGAAAAGATATCACTATATGTTAATGGGACCGTCACGGTTCCGGGTAGGCATGCAAGATTCATCGATGTTGTAACTGAACAATCCCCCCATTCATGTTTTTATATTGAGGAATTGTTCGTTAATAGACCAAATGAAGAATACTGTATAATGAGGTGCATTCTTGGAGAGAATGGTTTTGTTCTCTTAAGTAATGTATCAGAGAGAGATATAACTTTTTTTGATGGTATTCTTATTGGTAAGGTATACGCTTGCAGAATAGAAGAGGCATGTAATTGTTCAAACTATGCTATTGATTTACATGAATTAAAGGAATTTGGCGAGACTGAGGTAGCCACTCAGGCTGGTGATTTGGATAGAACATACATTGAGCGTTTAGTGACTCTTTTGAACAAATATAGATGTTGTTTCGCTGAAGATATGTCAGAACTAGGGGCCATAAAGGACGCAAAAATGAAGATAGTGTTGAAAGACGAGGTACCAGTTTCATAAAAACCTTATCGAATGTCGTGGTCTGAGAGAGAAATTGTTCGAGAAATGGTAGATGAGTTAAAGAAAGCCGACCTTATTCAAGATTCATCATCTTCGTATTCCAGCCCTATTCTTTTGGTTAAAAAGAAGGAAGGGGGGTACAGAATGTGCATAGATTTCAGAGCTCTGAATCGGAAAACTGTGAAAGAAGTGTTTCCAATGCCGAGAATGGATGATGAACTTGATAGATTAAAAGGTGGAAGATAATTCACTAGTCTAGATTGTGCAAGTGGATATTACCAAATATTGATGGACGAAGACTCCTCTCAGAGGACTGCTTTTATTACACCAGATGGTCACTACCAATTTTTAAGAATGCCATTTGGTCTAGTAAATGCTCCTGCTGTTTTTCAAAGAACTATGAATAAAATTCTTGGAAATTTAAGGTTTTCTACGGCTATGGTTTACATGGACGATATACTGGTTCCCTCAGACACTATTGAGAATGGCTTTAATAATCTGGAAATAGTCTTAGAAAGATTAAAGGAAAATGGTCTCACACTCAAGTTATGCAAGTGTTTCTTTTTGCAAGAGTCAATACGTTATTTAGGTTATGAGACAAATTCGGAGGGTGTGAAACCAGGAAAGGAAAAAATTGAGGCTGTTCAATTCCTGGAAATGTTCATGAGGTTCGGCAATTCTTGGGGCTTACGGGATATTTTAGGAAATTTATTAGACAATATTCTTTAATTGCAAGACCTATTCAAAGTTTGATCAAGAAGGATGTTAAATTTATTTGGGGAGAGGATCAACATAATGCATTTAATGAATTAAAGCAACGACTGTCGACTCGTCCAATATTGGTTCTTTATGATAGGGAAGCATACACGGAATTGCATACGGATGCAAGTAAGTGGGGAGTGGGTGCAGTTTTACTTCAGAGACAGGTGGATTATACATTGAAACCAGTTGCCTATTTTAGTCATTCGACGACGAAAGAGGAACAGCGTTATCACTCTTATGAATTGGAAGCGTTGGCTGTTGTTTTTGCATTAAGGCGTTTTAGGGTATATTTACTTGGAATTGAGTTCACTGTGATATCAGACTGTGCTGCTTTGAGAACAGCATTTTCGAAGAGAGATCTAGTTCCACGAATTAGTAGATGGTGGTTGACTATACAAGAGTATAATTTTTCAATAGAATATCGTCCAGGAACTCGCATGGCATATGTAGATGCGTTGAGTAGAAATCCTATAGGAATATCGAAGGAAAATGCGGTTGGTATATTCCAAGTTGATGTCTCAGAAATGGATTGGGTATTGGCAATGCAACTTAATGATGATAGATGTAGATACCTAATTGAAACTATTGGACGTTCACCTCAGGATAAGGAGGATATAAAGATACACGAAGAGTATGCACTGAGGAAAGGAAGGATGTATAGGAAGATGGCAGATGGTTTTGGGTGGGTCGTTCCGAAAAGTTCGCGAAGAAAAAAAGTTTTTAATCACCATGATAAGATTAAGCACTTTTCGCCTGACAAAACAGTATCGACCATACGAGAAAGATATTGATTTCCAGACATGAGGCGATATGTAAATCGATATGTTTCATGCTGCCTTCCCTGCTCCTATAATAAAGCGCCTTCGGGTAGACAAATTGGGCAATTGCATCCGATTCCGAAGTCAGATATTCCATTTGAAACGATACATATTGATTACATCGGTCCATTTACTAGGAGTAGTCGCAAGAACATGTACTTGATCGTTTTGGTAGATGGGTTTTCGAAATATGTGATGCTGAAATCTGTGCCGACAACCAAGGTGGAACACATTTTGAGATTTTTAGAAGACTTTCTTAAGATTTTCGGGGTACCAATGAGATTAGTTTGCGATAAAGCAAGTTCTTTTACTTGCCACAGATTTATGCTATTCGCTCACGAGTATGGGATAAAGGTTATACATAACGCTACTGCAACTCCACGGGCTAATGGTCAGGCGGAAAGGTATAACAGAACTATATTGTCAGCTCTATGTTCATCCGCTGTTGATGAGACTAAATGGGATGAATGTATCAGTGATATTCAGTGGGGTCTTAATTCTACTGTAAATAAGTCAACAGGGAAAATACCTAATGAACTTCTATTCGGATTTTTACCAAGAGTTAGGAACGATTCATATCTTAGTAACAAAGTTGTTGAGAATGTGGCCAGGGACATTTCGGTCAGTCGAAACAGGCTAAGTCTTTCATAGGCAAAATGCAGACTTATCAGAAACGAAAATTTGATCGAAGTAGGAAAGAAGGTTGTATTTATAAGAAAGGCCAATTGGTTTTAATTAGAAAAATTAAGTTAGTTGATGGAAGTCAGAAACTAATCCCTAAGTATAATGGACCATATCAAGTTGTCAAATATTTGGGAAATGATAGATACGTTATAAGAGATATGCCAGGATACGTTAGATGTCAGAGATCTTATGAAGGGATTACATCGTCAGACAAAATGAAACTTTACAGATCGTCTGATTTTGACGACGATGATTGAAACCTACTTTTGTTTACATTGTTTGTGATATACTTATTAATGATTTAATTGCAGATACATCACGAGGTCGTGAGTAAAGGAGCGTGGCCGAGTTATAAGCACTGTATTTAATAAAATATTTATTGGAAATAGAAACCAAGGAAACATTTTGTAAAACTTGAATAATAGAAAAATAAAAATTTTCATTCTGTTGTCAAAGGTTGAAAATCGAAGTTGTGTTTTACTTAAAGCTTATACTATATTCGGTTTTGATTGGACAAAGCCCACGCCCATACAACGTAGAATTTAAAAGTGGAATATCTTGGGTACTATTGGTTCAAAATACTGGAAATTCGATACGTATGACCTTGGTACCAGTACACATCATGGATCCAAAAACCGGTGTGATAGTCACAGTGGGCGTGGCACCGCCCGCACAATCTAAAATTCAAATATGAAATATTTCGAATACTATAGTAGCAAAATTCTCAAAATTGGGTATGTGTGACCTTGGTGCCAGTACACGTTATGTAGCTGAAAACTAGGGTGATAGTGTTAGTTGGTGTGACATCGCCCACACAGCCTGAAATGTGAAAATGCTATATTACGAGTATTATTGCGGTAAGAGTCTCCAAATTTGGTATATGTGACATTGGTACCAGTATGCGTGATGGAACGATAAACTGGTGTGACAGTTATAGTGGGTGTGGCACCGCCCACACAACCTGAAATTTACAAATACTATATTTTGAGTACTATTGCGAGTATTTAGGCTAAAATCGGTTCAGATTTAGATATAGCCCCCATATATATGTTAGCCCCGATTTGAAATGCAAGCGCTGTAAAAACTTTATTTTATATCCGATCAGTATGAAATTCAGCAGAAAGAGGTTTCTTATTATATGAATGCACACTGTTAAATTCGAAAAAAATCGGTTCAGATTTAGATATAGCCCCCCATATACCCTCGTATATGTTTACCCCGATTTGATATGTAAGCGCTGTAAAAATTTTATTTTATATCCGAACAGTGCGAAATTCTGCAAAAAGACGTTTCTTTCTACATGAAGGAATACTGCCACATTCGGAGAAAATCGGTTCAGAATTAGATATAGCCCCCATATATACAGGGTGGCTGATATGTATTGCGACCAACTTCAGGTTGCTATCATTTCTAAACCGCTAGTCTGATAGCTGACATATTTATTTCAGTGACAGTTCATTTTATTGTTTACAAGCTTACAAAAGCATTTTGATCTTTGGATTCAGAAAAAAAGTTATTCGTGCAATATTTTGATTGCTATTGGACCAAAAACACTGCCGTAATATCAAGAGTATCAACATATCAAATGGTTCTATTTCACTGAAACGCACTTTGAGGGCAGCGAAGCGCACCGGGTCTGCTAGTTCTAAATAAAACGTCATTCAAATGGCCGACGACTTTCTCTGCAGGAACGAATTCGATGAACCCAATTTTCGAGCACTTTTTCCACTAAATCAAGTCGTATGTCATTGAATAACTCTGAAATATAAATCAGAATGATCGAAATGAAATTGCGACCTGTAGTCAATGAACAACTTAAGATGGATAGATGGACAGATGGACGGACGGACGGACGGACAGACAGACATGGTTAAATCGACTCAGCTAGAGATTCTGAGTCGATCTGTATACTTTAAGGTGGGTCTAGCTATAGTATTTTCAGGTGTTACAAACATCTGCCATGAAACAAACTTATAATACCCTGTACCACAGTGTGATGTAGGGTATAAAAATGATGGGGTGTAAAACAGCTTCTACAGGACTAAAGAGCCAAATCGGTTGAAACATATATATGGGAGCTATAGCTAAATCTTAACCGATTTTCTTCAATTTCGGCAATGTTAGTCCATGGATCAAGAAACTCTACCATTCTAAATTCAAAACGATTGGATGTAAAAAACAGCTTCAATGGGAATAAAGGGACAAATCGGACGAAACATATATATGGGAGCTATAGCTAAATCTTAACCGATTTTCTTCAAATTCGGCAATGTTGGTTCATTCAAGGGCCAAATCGGGCGAAAGATATATATGGGAGCTATAGCTAAATCTGAACCGATTCCAACCAAATGCAATAGGGATCTTTACATACTCTAAAATTTCAGAACGATCGGGGTGAAATTGCGGCCTGTAGTCGACGAACAACTTTACATGGACAGACGGACGGACAGACATGGTTAAATCGACTCAGCTAGTGATTCTGAGTCGATCGTTATACTTTAAGGTGGGTCTAGCTGTGTTATTTTCAGGTGTTACAAACATCTGCCGTGAAACAAACTTATAATACACTGTACCACAGTGTGGTGTAGGGTGTAATAATTGAATTTAAATGCCCCCCTGCTCGTTGATGCGTGTGTTTGTTTCTCGAATGGATTGCTTTAGTTCATTCAAATTTGTTGGTTTTGCTTTGTTGACTTCCTGTTTGCAATAACCCCACAAGAAAAAGTCAGATGCAGTAAGGTCAGGTGACCTGAGCGGTCAACGGAATGTGGAGTTTCTGGATATCAACTTATTGGGAAATTTTCGTCGCAATTCTGTCATAAAAGGCCGGGCTATGTGAGGAGTTGCACCATCTTGCTAAAACCATACAGAGTTGAAAGAAATTCTCATTCGGCGTAATTCTGGATAGAAAAACTCCCTCAACATGCTCAAGTAACGGTCTCCAGTAACCGTAACGGTCTGACCGTTTTCTTCGAAGAAGTAGGGCCCGACAATGCAGCGTGATCAAACTGCACACCACACTGTGACAAGAAGTGAATGCAATTCCATCTCATGGAATATCTGTGGGTTGGAAGCACTCCATATTCGACAATTTTGTTTGTTTATGTTGCCGTTTAAATCGAAGTGGGCCTCGTCAGGCATGAAAATACAGTTCAACATGTTTCCGTCCTCATCCACCATTTGAAGCATCTTCTGGAAAAATTTCAAGCGAATCGTGAAGTCTACTGCGTTCTGTTTGTTGGCCATTTGAATTTTATAAGAATAACTCCAAATCTTTGTGAATAATTGACTGCAATGACTGTATGCTTATACTCATTCGAGCATATAAGCTTCTTGTCGAAACTCTTGGATTGTTTTGTATGGCAGCAGCGATTGTTTCCTCCGTCCGAACTGAAGGGAAGAAGAATGTAAGGTATTCTCTTGACTGACCCATGCTCGGCAAAATTGTTAACAAGTCTCATTATGGTCCATCTGCTCGGAGGATTGCCGCCAAACGCCCGCCTATACTCTCTTTGAACCGAAACTGCGGACTCCAGTGCGTGATAGCGGCGGACAATCCAAATTCTTGTTTCAATGTCCCAGTTATACATTTTTGTCAAATTTAAAAATCAATCTGAAAAAAAAGTTATTAAATATTTTTTTGTAGCGGCTTTCATCAGGCACTCTGTATATGGGGACAATATCTAAACGATTTGTTAAAATAGGGCCAAAAATTATAGTAATGTGTGGAGGGTTAATATGTTCCACAAAAATATTGGCCTTTATATTTTCTGTAAAGTTGCTGAATAATAGTGAAATAGTAACATTTTTGATTTACAATGTGGTCTTATTGAGCTTTTTAGGATGCCTAGAAATGTTCAGATTGTATTGATATATTCAAAAAAGTTGTTCAGATTTACCTCGACTACTATTTTGCCAAATATTGTAAGTGAAAAATTACGAGTCCCTTAAAAAGCTAACAAAAATATTTTTTCCTGGCCTTTTAAAAAAACGTACGGGAAAAATTTTGTTCGCATAAAATGTTAAGAAACTTTTTCCAGCATATTTGCCAAATATAGTTAAGCGCTATCACCAAGCCTGAATTAGTTGTTGGACAAAAGCTGATGACACCTTTTTCGAGGGTCCACTGATTTTCAGAAACTTTGGAAGCCCATAAAAAAATTGGTCACCAATTTCGCCAAACCGAGTATAGGGTTATACTACCCTTTGGTAGTTGAATCGAACCTATACTGTTAACCCCGGGTTACATAGTGTAATTGAACACAATATCATTCATATGACTACCATGACTGGCTCGGCAATTGAGAATTTTGGGGATGGCCCACCCTTTATATGCCAAACTGGAGGTACATATATATGTATGGGATCTGTACGTAAATCTGAACCGATTTCTAACAAAGGAAAGTTATGTGCAAATTTTCATTGAGATCGTACCATAATTGCGACCTATACTTTGATTACGTCCTTTTGGATATTACAAACAAATGCAAATACAGTGTGGTGTAGGGTATAAAAATACAGACTGGCATAACCCCTGAAATGAAATTTCTTAACATATATCTGTGTTTTGTTGTGTTTATTTTGTATAACCGCATATATCAGATTTCGACATTTTAACATAAATGTATTCACATAACTAATATATACGGATCCATATATGACACTCCTAGGTATGACCAATAATGAGCACAATGTTCTGGGCATCTCCTGACCATCTTCTAAAGACTTTATGTATTTTTTAAGGTGAGTGCGGTTATACTCGACTTAATCGAGTATATTTGCATTCTCTATTGGAGTCACTGTTTGACTAGAAGTAACAACATGGACTTCTGATGGTTGCTTAGGGGGCTACTCAAAAGACTAATCACTTCAGTATTTACGTGCTGAAATGTTAGCCACTAGGTGAAACAACAGAGTGACTGAGATATATAATTCTGACAAAGAATGAAATAATTAAATTGTCCTTCAGCCATGTTGTCATCCCTGTATAATGAATTCCTGATGTCCAAAATGTAACAAAATTTCTCTAAAGAAATGCCGTAGTATTGACTCCTTTTCAGTGAGTTTAAAACGAGAGGGTTCTTCCTTGTCCTTTAGTAATCCTTGCAAAACAATTTAAATCTTCATACAAATATTTATATATATACAAATTCCAAAAAAAAACGTATAAAATGCAATTCAATTTATTTTAACACATTGTATATTTTATACATACATCCTACTCCTACCCCCTCCAGTTGACCACCACTTTTAATTGATTTGCTCGGGAAACGCAACATTCAATGTTTGACAGGCGCCACACGCTCCTTTGTGTGTGGAAAGTTAGTTTACATAAAATTCATGAAATATTTTAATTTTTATTATTGAAATATGGTTTGCAATTGACTTGCGTTCAATGAGCGGAAACTCCGAAAAATTTATATATTTATTCAATGGTTTTTATGTCGTTCTCATTTTTGAACGTCCTCTTCGCCTCTGTGCATGTCGGTTGTTTGCCGTTCGATGCGAATAAAATTTGCAGTTTTTTCTTTCTCGATTTTTTTGGGAAATTCGTGGAGCACCGCCATTCAATGAGAATACTGTACTTTGACGTCGATGTTCTTTGTAGTTTTACACATGAATTGATCGCTGGTCCTTTTTCCCCTCCATTACTTTCTTCTTATTGGGGTGGGAGGGGTGTGAATTGTTTGTGCAGTCAGTGATGATGATTCATTTTCATTCATTCATTCTTTCGTTCTGTTTCCACTCATTCGCTTTGTATTCATTTGCCATGATTTTGATTAAGGAACAAATAAGATTATGAATGCGTAAAATGTGTTAAATGAAGTCAAGTGTAATCTGAATATGAATGTGAAATGAAAGACATTTTAGGAATTCTTTTAAGGATTTGTTTGCTGTGGCCAAATGATGGTGAACATTTCACGGAGAAGCATTTCGCAGCCTTTGCAGGAGGAATGGAATAATTCTAAAAGAAAGATATTAAATAATTTTGTTAACCTTCACTAATTTAAACAGATATAAGGATTTAAATTGACATTACTCTCAATCGTTGTAAAGAATAAGGTTAGATGTCGACTCAGGTATAGAGGAAGACCTCAGAGGGCGACCCTACTATAGAGGAAGACTTCAGGGGTCGACTCTAGTATAGAGGAAGACCTCAGAGGTCGACTCTAGTATAGAGGAAGACCTCAGAGGTCGACTCTAGTATAGAAGAAGACCTCAGAGGTCAACTATAGTATACAAGAAGACCTCAGAGGTCGACTCTAGTATAGATGAAGACCTCAGAGGTCGACTCTAGTATAGAGGAAGACCTCAGAGGTCGACTCTAGTATAGAGGAAGACCTCAGAGGTCGACTCTAGTATAGAAGAAGACCTCAGAGGTCGACTCTAGTATAGACGAAGACCTCAGAGGTCGACTCTAGTACAGAGTAAGACCTCAGAGGTCGACTCTAGTACAGAGGAAGACCTCAGAGGTCGACTCTAGTACAGAGGAAGACCTCAGAGGTCGACTCTAGTACAGAGGAAGACCTCAGAGGTCGACTCTAGTACAGAGGAAGACCTCAGAGGTCGTCTCTAGTACAGAGGAAGACCTCAGAGGTCGACTCCAGTACAGAGGAAGACCTCAGAGATCGACTCTGGTATAGAGGAAGACCTCAGAGGTCGACTCTAGTATAGAGGGAGACCTCAGAGGTCGACTCTAGTATAGAGGGAGACCTCAGAGGTCGACTCTAGTATAGAGGGAGACCTCAGAGGTCGACTCTAGTATAGAGGGAGACCTCAGAGATCGACTCTGGTACAGAGGAAGACCTCAGAGGTCGACTATTTTATAGAGCAAGACCTCAGAGGTCGACCCTACTATAGAGGAAGACTTCAGGGGTCGACTCTAGTATAGAGGAAGACCTCAGAGGTCGACTCTAGTATAGAGGAAGACCTCAGAGGTCGACTCTAGTATAGAGGAAGACCTCAGAGGTCGGCTCTAGTATAGAGGAAGACCTCAGAGGTCGGCTCTAGTATAGAAGAAGACCTCAGAGGTCGACTCTAGTATAGACGAAGACCTCAGAGGTCGAATCTAGTACAGAGTAAGACCTCAGAGGTCGACTCTAGTACAGAGGAAGACCTCAGAGGTCGACTCCAGTACAGAGGAAGACCTCAGAGGTCGACTCTAGTACAGAGGAAGACCTCAGAGGTCGACTCTAGTACAGAGGAAGACCTCAGAAGTCGACTCTAGTACAGAGGAAGACCTCAGAGGTCGACTCTAGTACAGAGGAAGTCCTCAGAGGTCGACTCTAGTACAGAGGAAGACCTCAGAGATCGACTCTAGTACAGAGGAAGACCTCAGAGATCGACTCTGGTATAGAGGAAGACCTCAGAGGTCGACTCTAGTATAGAGGGAGACCTCAGAGGTCGACTCTAGTATAGAGGGAGACCTCAGAGATCGACTCTGGTACAGAGGAAGACCTCAGAGGTCGACTCTAGTACATAGGAAGACCTCAGAGGTCGACTATAGTGTAGAGGAAGACCTCAGAGGTCGACTATAGTATAGAGGAAGGCCTCAGAGGTCAACTCTAGCTCTAGCACCACAGGAAGATCTCAGATTTTGACACTAGTATAGAAGAAAACCTATAGTAAATTGGCAGACCACGTAGACGTCAAATCTACATTCTTTTGACAGGGATTAAGTAAAATCAGTTACTAATTTAAACATGTGCAAAACAACATCCATTTACTTCAATTGTGTCACACCGCAAAATAAAAATTTCAAATTTACCTTAAAAAATTATAATATGTCAAATTTTCAAAAATCTTAGAATATTTTAAATCGCCGGGAAATCATCCGTACTACGTATTATTCTAATGTAGTTTGTTTTGTTCATATTGGCTTGAAGTAGTTCATCAATAAACTTTCCCACTTTGAGCTGTGACACTCTTTCATTACGGGTAGGTAGGTTGAAGCATTAAATTTAAGATTATTTAATTCTGACACTGTCATTTTTACAAATGTTGCATTTGGTGAGCAAATATCAGATTTAATCTAAATTTGTTTTGTTGCATTTTTATGACAGTTGTTTTGCCAATTTTGCATTTGTTTCAATTTCAAGCATATTTGCTATGAGAGGCCTTTAATAATGCATCATTTAATTTCGTTGACACTATTTGATTTTATTGCAAATGAGGTTAAATTAAGCAAATAACAGTAATGATTATTGCCAAATACATATGCATTCTCACAAAAACTCTGGCACACACATTCAACTTCTCAAATGAGACAGTTCATATACATGTTTCGTTGTGAAGCGCCATTTAAAATGTGGACATTTGTTTATGAATGTCAGTCAGATTGTTCATTTGTTTAATTGACATTTAGATTTCGTAAATATAGCATTAAATAATTCAGCATAACAAAAACAAATTAAGCCACCAATAAAAATGCAATCTGTTTTAATTTTTATTATTCTGGTTGGTTGCAAAAATCATAGACAATCATATAAGTACGAGTATTTATATCCAAGCACCAAAATGTACTCGTACATTAAGGTGGAATGACATAAGACTTGTATATAAATTATCTTAACTGATTTTCCAAAAGTAATGGGTTCTTCATCGATATCAATTCGAGAATAATGGGTATACTTTTATTGTTTTCTGGAATAATGGCATATGTCCGAAATTTTTGATTTTGCGACATTAACATAAATGTATTCAGCTGATCTATACCTACCTTTTAACTTTAATTCCATTACACATAAAATCGATTAAAAAAGTGATTCTATGCCGATCAGTAAATTAAGTATGGGTGTATCTATATGTTGTTTTTTGGGTTTCAAACAAATATGTAATGTCTTTATACTGATGGCGAAATTGGTGACCAATTTTTTTTATGGGACTCAAAAGTTTCTAAAAATCAGTGGAAGTTTCAACTAATTCAAACTTGGTGATATCGCCTAACTATATTTGGCAATAATCTAGCTAAGAATATACTGAACAAAGTTTCTTAACATTTTATGTCGTTGCTCAGCACACCGTACACCAAAAAATATTTTTGTTATAAAATAGTCAAATACTAACATTTTTGGTGTGGTCTTTTTGAGCTATTTATGGTGCCGAGACACGTTCAGATTGTATTGATATGTTCCCAGAAGTTGTTCGGATTAACCGTGGCTACAATTTTGCCAAACACTGTTATGAAAAATAACGACTCCCTGAACGAGCTATGCTGAAAAAAGTGAAAAAAAATATTTTTTCCTTCACATTTTTAAAAAAAAGTACGGGAAAAATTGTTTTTTCGCACACAATGTTACCCCACATTGTACAGCATACTCTTAGCTACGTTATTGCCAAATATAGCTCAGCGGTATCACTAAGTCTGAATTAGTTGTTGAACAAAAGCTGATGACACTTTTTTCGAGGGGCCCACTGATATTCAGAAAATTTTGAGGCTTTTTTGAAAAATTGGTCACTAATTTCGTCAAAACCGAGTATACATAGGTTTAAACTACCCTTTGGCAGTAGAATCGAACCTATACTGTTAAGTCCGCATAATTTTTTCACTGTTGTAATTTGCCACGTCTAAATAATATACTTCCGATGTAATACCTCTTTCACTGATGTGCGTTTCAATCCATAGGTCAACCAGTGAAGTTAAGGTTTTTCACAAATCATTTTTAAATTAATGCGAAATATATTGTTTCTTAAAGAACCCAAAATAAACTTTAAAATTTGAATGTTTTAAAGAGGTTTTTTGTGGCGAAAATTTGTTAGGCTCTTTTGTTCACGCTGGAGTGGTTTTTATATGACGATAAAATACGCACTATAAGGTAATAAAATATAAGGTTCTATTAAACGGACCAGTTGTTATTTTATGCACAGAAATTATCATAATTTCAATCTTTTTGAATTTTTTATATCAATTTCTGCCAAAAACCAATTAATTAAATATATATTTCGCAACACAAATCTCGAACTAGAATTTTAAGATTTTGCTGTTGTTTTTGACTTCAACAATATCTCACTTTTCCAAAGTATACTTCAACTAAAATTTGTTCAAATTCGGCAATGTTGGTCCATAGATCAATAAACTCTACCATGCAAAATTTCAAAACAATTGGGTTTAAAGTACTGCATCTATAGCAGGGATGTAACGAATATTTTAACATTTGCATTCGCAAAAACCATCTTTGGATTATTCGTTTTCGCAAAAATATATTTCAGTAATCGCTTCCATTTGTTAAAAGTGTTAAATCTCTTTATTCCCTTCACACAATTTGAAGATATTAATACCAATGAAAACCTCTACCACTTCTCTTCAAAACAGTTGAAGAAATATGTTTGTCCTTGTGGTAACAGGAGGTACAATTATGGACAACATTCCTAAAACTTGAATATCCTGGAAAAGTATCAATTCAGTGCCTTAAATTTGTTGGTACTAAAGGGTCAAACTATTATTCGCATTCGCTTTCGCAAAAATGGATATTTCACTATTCGCTTTCGCAAGAAATATATTTCAATATTTGCGACTTCAACGAACATAAGGTGGACAGACGGACCGACAGATGACCAGACGGACGGACGGACAGAAGTGGATAAATTGACTTAGATAATTGAATTGATTCTGAGTCGATCGGTATACTTTAAAGTGGTTCTAGCTATATTACTTCCAGGTGTTACAAATATCTGACATGAAACGGACTTATAACTCCCTGTACTACATTGTGGTGTAGGGTACATATGCACATTAGGGTGGCCCTTAACTATAAGCAAATTTTCGAATGTTAGATTTTTGCTGCTCCCAACATGTGATCTTGTTTCAATAAACAAAAAAACGGGCAGTACAAAATTTCAGCTTAATCGGTTACCTTTAAGGCGACCCTCAAGCGGCTTAAAGTTGGAACATAGTTACACTATCAAAATACGGTATAAACTTCACTATATCGCTCGATTTCATTTTTTTCTTAGAACAATTTATGTGGACACAGCCTATCCCAGCAATTGTTTAAAACATTCTGAATCAAATTTCTCAAAAAAATAATTTAAAAAGTTCCAGATATTACTAGAAAAACTAAAAAAATTGGTTTTATTTAATAACGTATATTACTTCTATAAGAGTAACGCATTTTTATGTACAACAATAATTTCCATAAATAAAAACATTAAATTATATAAGAACGTTATATTTTCAAAGAGAGGATTACGATCTATGGCAACAATTTGTAAAAAATATTGTTTTTCAGCTTCATCTTGTGTGAGAAAGTTATTATAATCCTGAATGAGTTTGACACCTGTTTCTGCAACGTCATTCACAACAACTGTCGTCTCAAGTTTTTCAATTGCACTTTTTTAACCAAGATCATCCTTTCATGTTGAAGGGTCTTTGTCGAGGAAATCAGTGCTGAGAGAAAATCTCGTGAAGAAATTGTTCGAACAAGGAGCTACAAACGACGAAAACTCAATGTTTGTAAATGACGAAAAATCCTTTTGGCGCAGAATGTACCTCTTAAGTCGATTTTTATCGTCACCCTCTTCTTCGCTTTTTTCTGATAGAACCACAGTTTCTGGAATTAAATACCAGAGATGTTTGGAAAACTTTTTCTCAGTAACCTTACTAATTTCTGGATCAACATCCTGATAATTTATCAGTTCTTTCATGAAGAGGAAATCATGATAAGGTGCTTTAATTGCTTCTGAGGACAGAAACCAGGCTCGAACGTACTGAGCAAGAAAAATACATATTCTTCTTAAAGAATTCTTCTCCCTATGAGATAACTGAAATTGATTTCGAAAAAGATATATCTTAAATGCATTATTGCTTTTGCCATCCACCTAGCGTGGCTTACAGCTCCAGGCATACAAAACGATACTCCCCTGTTCGGAATGCCTCCGAGAAAGATCATTGTTATCTTCAACAGTTCTCGTTAATCATCTCGCTGTTGCTTTTGTGTAGAAAGGCGATGTTCAATAAATTGAAGAATGGTAGATCGTACATCATCAGGTACTCCATTGCTATCAGTTATGTAAACGTTCTTGTCGATTTTCGGCCATTTGTCTCTAAATCTTTTGAAAAGCGCCATGTCTGGACCAGAAGTTGCATCCATCAGCGAGTCGAAACAGCTTCTCAAAACTAGCTCAGAAATGTGATGACGGCATGGGAAGTACAACAGGTCACGATTGATCAACTTTTCTAGATTTCTGCAGGCACCATTTACTCGACCTGTGTTGCTTGCTGTCGTATCACAGCAAAGTGCCTGAATTTCGCCGTTTATACCCCACTTTTCCACTGCTTGGTAAACAGCCATCGCTTTGTCTTCTCATGAAGATGTTGGGATTTCAGGAACTCCCAATAATTGCTCTTTGGCTTGAAAAGTTACTATTATTGCCAGTCTATCAACCTTTTCTACACCAGTGAGTGTTGGAAGCAATTTTCCATCCCAGTGTAACACTAATTCTTTTCAGTCATTTAGGTTAAATTTGCGCTGAATTTCTGTGAATCTAGTTTCCCTAAATTGTTTTCGAAGACGTTGAAAAGAAGTGCGATTTATTACAAAGTTTTCAGTATCATGCCCTAAAGCTTCTGCAGCGGCCATTAATATATAAACCCCATTTCTATCAGAGATTTTACACCTATCAAAAACTTCAGAGAGTGAAAAACTGCAATGTATCTCGAGTTGCTGGGACTGAACTGCTGCTGCTGAGGTTGCTGCTAATGGTATTATTTGCTGAACGATGTTAGAAGAATTTTCATCGTCGTTATCATCGTCGATGATTTGGCTGCTTGATGTTGAATCATCAGCATTACGAACAGCTGGCAGATGAGTCTCAAACTGTTGCTGCATTTCTTCATAATTCCTTTTTTTCCTTGCAGTTTCCATTGCTGCGCGTTTCAGTGGTCTTTCTTCTCTGTGTTTATGTTTTTGATCTACACCACCCATCAAACCCGGTCGTTCTTTTTGGCGCTGAAGCATTAAGCATTTCTTATCCTCATCATTTTTCATCAGTTTCAAAGCATCTGAATGAGCTATATCTGAGAGATTGTCCATCTTTTCCACGTAAATATCTCTTCTTTCTTTTTCCTTGCCTGCAGTTCTAGTCAAATTTTTATGGAAACCTTTGCATTGGTCATTTCTTTTAGTAGGAATTCGTGCTTTTTGCCAAAAAATTGAATCTTCCTGAATCATCAATGCTGCACTTTCCTTCGTTGTAAGATTTACAACTCGTACATTGTAGAAAAAAACGCTTATAGCTTGTTAGTTCGAAGGTAGTTTGGCTCCGACGATTTGATGAGAAATGTAGCCAACAAGAGATACATTGAAATCTTTTCTTAACTTGCATGACGACCTACCTGCAGAAGTTGACGCCATTTTGAGAGTATAGGAAGAAGACGTCACAAATGTCACTGGTTGGGCTAATTGGATTTTCCAATTACATGCGTTTTTAAAAATTTGAGAAATTTTTGTTGATATAAATAAATTGATTTTATTTTTATTTACTTGGATTGTACTTTTATTTACAATATATTTAATTCCTCTGTGGCGCACTAATGTCTGCAATGACCAACGATGAAATCAAAAGTTGTTTGCACTATTGTTGACGATGAACTACTGATTTGTGCTGTGGCTAACTGAAGAACTCATTGACTCTGCTGCCTTGCCCTTCTTTTTTTAACAAGAATTTACAATTTTTTTGCATAGGTTTTTCTATGTCTCGTTGAGGGGTGATCGCGTGAATTTCAACAGTTCATTGGCGATAAGGGCTGCCTTGCAATTTCCCAATTGAGCTAAAATGTTGCACATATCGTGTATTTGTTGATTGAAACAAGATATGTGGTTGGGAGCCAAACTTTTACAGAGTTGAAAAATAAGGGCCGCCCTAATGCACATATATATTTATGTTTAAAATTCTCCGTAAATTCGATATTTAAAAAAAATTTAAGCTTTTTTTTAATTTTAATATGTCAATGTGCGTCGCCTAATATCCAGACATCGTTACCTTAATTCTGAAAGGCCGTGACAGACAACTAACGGAAGCCTTTACTTTGAAATATGGTGCGAGGCTAGTTATTTAAAATTAAGTTTTAAAAATTGGTTTGTTTTCACCAATTTGCCGATGCCCATTTTTCGCACATGCAATTTTTTCATTTTCATTCAACATATGCAAAATATATTTTGCATATTTTGTGTATATCCCGTTGCATATTTTTGCATATATGTCATATGAAGATTGAATCGAATTTTGAATCCAAAAATATACCTAATCCTAAAATATGAACTTGTTCGGATGACAAATAGAGATTGCATAAATATCCGCTGTTTACACATAAATATATGAAGGTACAATAAAATATTTAACCAATTTTAAAGAAAATGATTTCCGCCCAATAAATTTGCAAAATATGTGCTCATAATTCTGGACAATAATTTGGCAAATATGTAATAATTTAAATAAATTTATGTCATAATTTGGAAAATATGTGGCCAAATTCGGCTGCATTGTATGTACTCGTATAAGCGTTCCACCCTAATATTCATTAGCCTATATAAACAAATTTATATTAATTTGAATTTTCGTTATATTGTTATGATTTAATGTTATATGAAGTGAAATGTCATGCAAATTGTATCATATAATTGGACTGCATATAGGCAACTTGTACAAATGTTGCGTTTAATTGACCTTAATTCGTAGCCAAAAAAAAAAAAATATTGGGCATCGTTCATGCTTGGGGAATATTACGCGTCCATAACTCGAACAGACTATACAGATACTATGTAAATAGTATCCAACATATAACATTAAAACGTTTCATTTAAGTCATTATTTTCTGAATGAAAATACTTGCATATTTTCTGACAAAAATTTAGTTACTTAATAAAAATAAAACAAGTGTGTCAATTATTTTTTTGAAAGTTGTGCGATTTTGGAAATTTTTGTTTTGTTCGATGCAGAATTGAAACAAAATAAAACAATTTGAACACTTTTGGAAAACAAATTGTTTTTCTCGAGATATAGCCGAGTCAAATGTTTTTCGAGCATATTTAGAAAATTACCCATGAAATTTGGGATATGGGTTCAAAAAAACTACAATTATTAAGATTTACACACACTTAAAATTTGTATCGGACGTTTTTGAAAATATTGCAAAATATTTTTTGCACATGCAAATATATTCACTATCTGGAGCAACAATTTTGAAAATTTTATTTATGTTGTTATGAATCATGATTGGAAAAAATATGTTGGTAGATCGCGGCCACTTAGACGCTACATTGATTTGATTAAGACCATTTTTATACCCTCACTTTAGTGTGACGAGGGTATATATCATTTGCTACGAAAAAAAAGTGTAACACATCGAAGGAGTGATCTAAGACCCTAAGTATGTTCGGCGGATATTCGTTTTGGGTCATTTTAAGTCGAATGAGCAATGTCCGTCCGTCCGTCTGTCTGTCTGTCTGTCTGTCTGTGTGTCTGCTGGCTGGTGCGCACGATAACTCTCGAAAGGAGTGACCGATTGACTTCAAATTTGGTACGTGGTAATATTTTTTTCTATCTCCGGCTAAGTTCGAAGATGGGCCATATTGGTCCACTCCTTCTAGTACCTCCCTCACAAAGTGTTAAAATGTTGTGAAATATTGAATCTTTAATAACTGCTATACTAGTTATTCGAATCTTCTGAAATTCCACACATAGCATTAGTTTATTAGTCGCTATCAACTCGAGAAAAAATGGGCCATGTTGCAACGCCCCTTTTGGTACCTCCCACATAAATGCACCATTTTGCACCAAAAGTTAACAGCTTATAACATTAATACCAGTGCATAAAAATACTGTAAATTTTGTACAGTGTAATGCTTTCATAGTGCCTACAGTCCAGTGAAAAATGGGTGTCATATTCACGCCCCTTTTGGTACCTCTTACACAAAGGTACCATTTTGCACAAAAAGTTAAGAGCTCACAGCATGAGTACCAATGCACGAAAATGCAACAACATTTTGGACAGTGTAACGCGTTTGAAGTCCCTATAGCCCTGTAAAGAATGGCCGTTATCACCACGCCCCTTTTTGTACCTCCCACACAAAATGGCCAAATCATACCAAATTTAATATCTCATAACGTTAATATTTAAAGAATCTACTATTCAGAGAAAAATAGGTGTATTTGTTAAAAACATTCTGGTACCTCCCATACAAATTGACAAAATAATTCGTTTAATATTGCATATTACATTACTCACAAAGTGAGGGTATACCTTAGTCGGTTTACCCGACTGAAACTTTCTTACTTGTTGCAATAAACCATTACACGGTGGAACAAAATTATACTATACAAAATTATATACTTTTCGAAAATAACAAGGTTCTGACAACGGATTCTAAAAGAGGGTGTAAAAACGGAATATTTCCTCCGTTTGCACATTCTTATAATAAAACGGCATCGGAAACCGTGTGATCCTTTCATTTGAGGTATAGGGTGTGTTCAGCAACAATACGTAGAAGACAACGAAGAAAAAAAGGGTAAAAATTGCCCCTAAAACAGATGTTTAACGAGTCAAAATGTTCTATGTACAAAAATATTTGCCATACAAATCTATTACACAGGTATACACACATTTTGGTGCCGATACTTTTTATACCCTCACCTTAGTGTGACGAGGGTATATATCATTTGCTACGGAAAAAAGTGTAACACATCGAAGGAGTGATCTAAGACCCTAAGTATGTTCGGAGGAAATCCGTTTTGGGTCATTTTAAGTCGAATGAACAATGTCCGTCCGTCTGTCTGTCTGTCTGCTGGCTGGTGCGCACGATAACTCTCGAAAGGAGTAACCGATTGACTTCAAATTTGGTACGTGGTAATATTTTTTTCTATCTCCGGCTAAGTTCGAAGATGGGCCATATTGGTCCACTCCTTCTAGTACCTCCCCCACAAAGGGTTAAAATGTTGTGAAATATTGATTCTTTAATAACTACTATACTACTTATTCGAATCTTCTGAAATTCCACATATAGTATTAGTTTATTACTCGCTATATACTCGAGAAAAATGGGCGAAGTTGCCGCGTCCCTTTAGGTACCCCCCACACAAATGCACCGTTTTGCACCAAAAATTAACAGCTTATAACATTAATAACGGTGTATAAAAATACTTGAAATTTTGCACATGTTATGCTTTTATATTGCCTACAGTTCAGAGAAAAACGGGCGTTGTTGCCACGCCCCTTTTGGTACCTCCCACACAGAGGCACCATTTTGCACCAAAAGTTAACAGCTTATAACATTAATACAAGTGTATAATATTACTTGACATTTTGTACCGCGGAATGTTTTTATAGTGCCTATAGCCCTGTGAAAAATGGGCGTTATCGCCACGCCCCTTTTTGTACCTCCCACACAAAATGGCCAAATCATACCACAATTTAATATCTCATAATGTTTATACCAGTGCACATAAACGCTTATAATTCGGCGCAGTGCAATGAATTTAAAGTATCTACTGTTCAGCGAAAAATAGGTGTATTTGTTAAAAACCTTCTGGTACCTCCCACACAAATTGACAAAATAATTCGTTTAATATTCCATATTACATTACTCACAAAGTGAGGGTATACCTCAGTCGGTTTACCCGACTAAAACTTTCTTACTTGTTGAACTGTTCTTTAGTAAATTCGACCTCCTGAATACGAATCTGCTGTCGGTTTTTGCCTAGCAGCTCCCGTTTTCATGTTATGGGGCAGGGTGTTGCAAACCTGACGCCACTTAGAAATACCCAAAATAATTGTGAAAAGAAGAAAGTAAAACATCATTTGTGTGTATTTTTGTCGTGTATTCACCACATATCGTCGCTTGGATGACCAACTGCAGTAACTGACATTTTCAAAAATGTTCAGGAGAGCAGTTTTTCTGTTTTTGAGACAATGTACATTCTTCGCCATGGCGTAATATTTATTATATTTCCAGTTTGCCTTTCTTATTGTGTACTTAACTCCATCTTTTTCAATATTATTAACAAAAAAATAATTATAATGCATGTTTTTCATAAACAATACGTCACTTTATGGGAAAAAAATTATACCTAATGTCAGTAACGACTGATCAACGCCCAGCCCAAACGGCTAAAGCTAGTGTCATGAAATTTGGTAGGATGGTAGTCCTTGCTATATAGATGTGCAATATGGAAGGGTTTTTCGAAATTTTGGGCGCACAATGGTCCAAAAAAGAAAAAATATGCGGAAAAATGGTAAATATTGTGCAGTGGGACAAAACTATGTGGGATATGGTACAGTGGGGCGAAAAGTGCTAAATACGGTACAGTGGGGGGAAAAATTTTAATTTGTGCAGTGGGTCAAAAATGTGTTAAATATGGCACTGTGGGGCAGAAAGTGTTAAATATGGTACAGTGGGGAAAAATTAAATTTGTGAGTGGGTCAAAAATGTGTTAAATATTACACAGTGGGGCAAAAAGGGTTATATATGGTACCGTAGTGCAAAAATGGTAAAATATAGTACGATATGACAAAAAGGGTTAAATATGGTAGAGTAGGGATAAGGGTGCGAATTTAGTTTTTGGAATATACAGTTTGTTTTTCTCTTAATACATACTTATAGTGGCACTGTGATGCACAAACGATTAAATGGTATACAGTTGTGGTTTAATGGCATTTAGAGGCACATAACGGAACTGGGATAAATACTGTAATCTTTAGATTATCCTAGCAGGTGACATAGGCTATACTAGTTATTTATTGAGGAGGCGTGGCCCCGCGCAGTTAAGCCAATTTGGAGTTATTATTTTCTTAGTGATTCCTATTGTTCCTACCTACGAATGGATTATCGAGATTCCTACTGTCGTTATCTGATGATTGGGACTGGACCGTGATCCCGTTTCGAACGCAATCGGTCCAAAAATGGGCAATGAGTGGGCTGGGTCCAGCAAGTACTCCATAACATTTTGCAACAATGAACAAACATTTCGGGAAAACGAAATATTAAGTGACATATTGCACTTACGTCTCTTGGTGAAAAATTTTTTTGGCATTGTGTCAGTTACTTCTAAAATCATTTACCGTTTTTTAAGAAAACGGTAATATATATATGCACAAAATGTATACACACATTGTACTTTGACTAGACAAATCCAATGGCGGCCTTAACTCAATTTCTGAAAATTGGTCAGTTACGTCGGTTGGTCATCCAAGCGACGATATGTAACAAAATTGTTCGGGATGATTTACACAGATTCTGTGGCTAAACGACATTTTTGAAAATTAGCTCTCAATCGCTTACAGTATTAGTACGAGTAATAAGAAGATGACATTATTTTACTGCTATTCCTTATCATAAATATAAAATGAGATAAGAAAATGAACACTACCTGTAACAGAGAAGAAAATTATGTAAACACACGTTTGTTACGTGTATATCAGAAAAGCATATGCACTTTTTAAATACATAGTAGGGTAAATTGGATATTTCTGTAACTCAAAAAGTAGAGCTGCTATAATAAAATGGTAAAGTACAAATAAATTCAGCTGCAAAACTCAAGGCAAAACTCAAGGCACCAAAAAATTATTTCTTTTTTGTAGAGTATTTCTTTTTGTGTTATTATCGCAATTACCATTTTTGCTTTGTTAGGGAGGTGTAGGGTATTATATAGACGGCACCGCCTGACTTTCTGTCTTTTACTGGTTTTTATTATGATAGAAGGATCTATGACAATTATGTGTGAAACAAAATATCGGCCAAATGCCCGCCACGTGTAACTCACAATTAACTTTGTGCATTACGGTTGGAGCACCCTTTATAAAACATTTTCTATGCTCCAAAAGTGTAACACTTGGACTTTTCACCACACAATAACTGTTCTTCTAAGATAACTGAATATCAAACTTTCCGCTGTTTTCAGAAGAGTTAACGATAGACTGATGGGCAGAATTTCTATAGGAATTTAGTGGGAAAGCTCTCCTGATTTATGTACGGAGACTGTCTTAGTAATAACAACAACATTTTTGTACAATGACATTTTCTTATACAATAATATTTTTATAATAAATTTTTTTATAAAATAATATTTGTTTTACAATAACCCATTCAAAAATGATTATAATGTTTTAAATCTGTATTTAGAAAACATTTCAAACCATCGTTTTAGTTTCTGAAATGAGTAAAAGATTATGATTATCCACAGGAATCCATTTAAACCACTAAAACAAAGTGTTAAAATACTATTTACGAGATTTAACTCAGAATTTTGCATTTTAAGTTTATTATTTCTGGGAACATTAATTTACTTCAGCAAATTCCTTAACAAGAACAAAAGCTAAATCACTGTATTTTGCAGAATTCTAAATATGTTCTCTGCATCGGTAATATACGGCAGTGTGGTAAACGGTTTTAAATTTCTTTCACAACCCGAAAGCAAAATGCAATATTTACTGCAGTTACAAAACTACAGTTCTGGAATTAAGAGTAACTTTCTATAATATTACTATTTTTGCTTTTCAAATAAAGAAAAATGAACTGTGAAGTTTTAAAATTCCAGTCCCCTCTCGCATGCACACCACTCCCTCTATCCTACACACTCCCATATCGTTACATTACACGCTTACATTTAAACGCTTTAAGTGTAAGCAGCATTTAAGTAAGTGTATTTAGTTAATTAACTTACGGTATTAAAAACAACAATTGCATTCCAGTTCTGCTGGTATTTGTTATTCTTTGCCCCTTCCGGCACCTCTACTCAGCTCCCCCTGTGTACTCTGTTCTCCTCCAACAACTGATGAAAACAAATCCATCTCTAAACTTCAAACAAAATATTTTGAAAAGAACTTTGTTCATTGGCTTGAGTTGGGGTCTGTTGTTTGAGGTAGCGAAAATATGCAACTGCTCTGCTTTGGATACGGATAGTACATTTTAGAGCATTTTTTTTTTGTGGTACAAAATAACTTTCATGTTTTTACTACCATAGTTTACAAAAATTCTTGTTTACATTGTGGCTTGCTAATACACCGGATATTAGATAAAACTACAGTTTATATTTTAAATGCACTTCAGAAATTGTTAAGAAAAAAATACGAATTTGCTAAACAGCTTCAGCTGGATTTGTGAATAATATAGAAGCAATTACATTAAAACAAGTTTTTATTTCGTTACTTTTTTGTTATCAGAATTTTGTGAACCATAAACTATGCGCATAAATTACTATGTCAGATTTTTATATTAAACAAGTGAAAGCGGTATTAAGTTTGGCCACGACGAATCTTATATACCTTCCATCTTGGATCACATTTGAATGGTTTCGGGTACAAATAAACCCGTTTTACCAAATTTCAACCCGATTTATTGATATTTGTGTTTTGGTCCAGACTCCAACTTTTGGAACCGTTGTTCGTGTAAGGGTTCTGGGTATTAAAAAACTAAAAATATAAATTTTCACACCTATGAGTTGAAATTTGTGAAGTCTATGGTGTTATGAAGTCAAATCGAGGAGATGGTTTATATGGGAGCAATATAAAAAAAGTAAGGAAAGACAGAAAGTAGGATGGCTTCATAATACCCTTCACCTATCTAACAATGCGAAAAAAGGCATTGCGGTAATATTTTGAAATACTTGGTTTCATTTCAGTTAAGAAAGCCCAATCAAGTCTCATCATGGCTTATTCCAAGGAGGAGTTTACGATGTTGTTCATAATAAAGTAGATCTATAACGATAACCTTTAAATGCCCAGTATTCTTTCATAGATCAAGAATTGGAAGGAACAAATATAAAATAAAGTTTCTACTACGCTTACATATCAAATGGGGGGTAACATATATATGAGGGCTATATCTAAATCTGAACCGATTTTCTTTAAATTTAGTATTGTCTCTAAGTGTATCAAGAGACTTCTCTCTGTTAATTTTTATACAGATCGATAAAAAATGTTGCTTATATATGGTGCATATATGCCAAATCAAAAGTACATATATATGAGTACTACGTATATATAAATCAGAACCGATTTCCACCAAATTCAACAGGGAATTCATCCTTGGGCCAAAAGAAAGAAGAGTTTTGTTAAAATCGGAACATAATTGAGACCTGTACTTTGATTACAAGAATACATACACAGGCGGACAGACGGACATAGCTAAATCAACCTAAGAAATGATTCTAAGTTGATCGATATAATAGACGATGGGTATATCTCATCTCCATTTCAGGGTAACAAATAAATGCACCAAGTGATATTACCCTATACGACAGTGTGGTGTAGGGTATAAAAAGTGCACCGAGTAATTAGTGGTGTTACGACGCATAATCGGAGGAATTCAAAAAGGGAAATAATTTGGCCGTTTCTTTACCAGACAACTGTTTGCGAAAATTGTTGGCATGATTGTAGAAGAGGTTTTATAGAGCCAAATTTTAAGTTTGGGACCCATAGCTACAGGTCCTCAAAGTTAGCCAACTCGGCTGAACAAAAAGTTCAAGTTCGAGTAACAATCGTCTCTTTCCAAAATTCTATATCAAAGCATTCTTCTAACTGGGGCCTACAAAAGGATTTTGCCTACGAGTTAACTCATATAACAGGTTTTCCAACAGGGATGATATGATTTTGAAGTGACGTTTCGGCCATTTGTAATATGTCATGATCTGTCATTTGTTTTGTCATTGCATTCAGTAGTGTTTACAATTTCATCGTGGAGAGATATACGCAAGAACAACGTTTATAAATTATTCAGTTTTATTATCAAAATAATCGTTCTCCAATTGCAACTTTTCGTGCGGTAAGTCTTTTTTTTTTAAATCCAAAAAAACACTTTCCGGTCGACCTACGAACTTGACACCCATGAGCAATATTTTAGCCATCGTTAAGAGCTATCTTTTTGCCATTGACCAATTCCCGAGCCGACGTACCGTTAAGCAGCTAGAGCAAAAATAAACCTTTCGTTCACATTTGAAAATGATGCTAAGTCCATTTTTTTAATTCCAAATAAACACTTTCCTATCACCCATGAGCAAAAAGATAGCTCTCGTTAAGAGCTATCTTTTTGCCATTGACCGATTGTGGCTACGTGCCACACAGCCAATGAAAATATTGAATTCTTACGAGAAAAGTTTGGAGATTCTACTATTTCAAGAAATTGTGATATTGAATGGCCTCCAAGAAGTTGTGATTTAACACCATTAGACTATTTCTTGTGGTGTTATTTGAAGTCATTGGTCTTTCGAAATAAAGCAGACTGTCTTCAAGCTTTACAAGTCAATATTGATCATGCCATTCATGACATTTGACTTGATTTAATGGAAAAAGTGCTCGAAAATTGGGTTCATCGAATTCGTTCCTGCAGAAGAAGTCGTGGAGTCCTAAATCAAATATTGGTTAGGCTTACATCAAGAACTGATCAGGCTTGATTAAGTATTGGTTAGGCTTAAATCAAGAGGTGATCAGGCTTAAATCAAGTATTATCAGGCATAAATCAAGTATTGGGCAGGCTTAATTTAATAAAAATTTTCTTCATTGAAGCCCGTCTCGCACTCAAATCAATTCCATAAAATTCTTAAATCAATCGCTTTATGCTTGAAATAAGAATATTTCGGCTATATATCCGTATATATCCGTACTTGATTCAAGTATTTTGTACTTGGTTTTAGAAAATCTGTACTTACCGTACTTTTGACAACGCTACGGCTTGATTCAAGTACGGATTACTCATTTTTTTCTTTCTGTGTACCTCCAAATTTACATATATGCACTGTATAAGCAACATTTTTTAACCGATCTGAATAAAAATTGACACAAAGAGGTCTCTCGATACACTTAGAGATAATACTAAATTTGAGGAAAATCGATTAAGATTTAGATATAGCCCCCATATGTATGTTACCCCCGATTTGAAATGTAAGCGCTGTACATAGATACTGTATTTATGGAGGCTATATTTAAATCTATCAATTATATCAAAGCGCTATCGAAGTTGTACTTTACTTTCGATATTACAACATTTGACAGAAAGAAGTTTATCTATTTAGGAACTAATACTGCTTAAATTAGGGATGATCAGTTCTGATTTAGATATAGCCACACACATAATATGTGCCTGTTAGTATTTAAGCGCTATCGAAACTTTTATTATTTGCAGAAATGAGGTGAATCCAAGTGGATGAAAATCTGTTTAGATATTGTATAGGTTCATCAATTTGTTCCTTCCGATTCTTGATCTATGAAAGAACTCAGCGCATTTGCAGATTATCGTTTCAGATCTACCTTATTATGATCAACATCATCAACTCCTCCTTGTAATAAGCCTTGGTGAGGAGGTGGAGGTAAGTACTTTGTTTAGTGAAACGAAACCAATTATTCCAAATTATTATCGCATTGTTAGGGAGTTATTATATACATAGTCGGCCCCGTCCGACTTTCTATCTTTCCTTACTGGATTATTTTCCTCTATAAGCCGACTATATAATACCCTATATCTCCCTAACAATGCAAAAATGGGCATTGCGAAAAGAATTTGGAGGTTTCTACAGCGCTTACATTTCAAGTCTGGTGAAACATATATATGGGGGCTATATCTAAATCCGAACTGAATTTCCCCGAATTTGGTAGTTTTCATTCATGTAATAAGAAAACTCTCTCTGCCAAATTTCGTATGTACAGATCAGATGTAAAATACGGTTTTTTGGGGATAATCGGTTCAGATGTAGATATCGCCATATATATATGCTCCAGCCTATTTTGTGCCACTTAAACTGCATTTTACGTCCGATCTTTATAAAATTTGGCATCTGCTTAGATTATATATATATATATAGTCCCATATATTTTTTCCACCCGATTCTTGATATATGAAAGATTACTGCGCATTTGTAGGTCATCGTTTCAGATTTAGTTTATTATGATCAACATATTCTATTCCTCCTTGGACTTGTACTTTGTTAACTGAAAAGAAACCAATTATTCAAAATTTTTATCGCAATGACCCTTTGCTCAAACAAAACGCTAATCGATTGCACGTATTCCGAAAAATTTCAAAATTCACCTTTTCAATTGAAAATACCCCGCACACATTTTTCCAAAAAAAAATAATATTTTTTTTTGAAAATATAGCTTCAAATGGCCATAACTTTTGTCTTATTGGGTATATCGGATCTACATACTCGTATATTTCTTTCATCATATAAACAATTTTGTTGACATTACAGAAAAGTACTCTTTTTATACCCTACACCACACTGTGGTACATGGTATTATGACTTTGTGCATTTGTTTGTAACACCCAAAAGGAGAAGAGATAGATCCATTGTTTATTATACTGATCGACTTGTAATCAATTTCTGAGTCGATTTAGATATGTCCGTCTGTCTATCGGTCTGTCTGTAGATGTATTCTTGTAATCAAGGTACAGGTCGCAAATATGGCCCGATCTTGACGAAACTTTACACATATCTTTTTTTTGGCCCAGGGACGATCCCTACCCCATATATATGTTAGCCCCGATTTGACATGTAAGCGCCATAAAAAATTTATTTTATAACCGATCAGTATGAAATTCGGCAGAAAGAGGTTTCTTATTACATGAAGGAATACTGCCAAATTCGGAGAAAATCGGTTCAGATTTAGATATAGCCCCCATATATATGTTACCCCCGATTTTACATGTAAGCGCTGTAAAAAGTGTATTTTTAATCCGATCAGTACGAAATTCGGCAGAAAGAGGTTTCTTATTACATGAATTAATACTGCCAAATTTGAGGGAAATCGTTTTTCAATGAATGAGTATTCAAGGAAAATCCGTTCAAATTTATATATAACCTCCATATATATGTTCCTCCTGATTTGGTACCAAAGCGCTATATAAGTTGTACTTTACTTCCGATCAAAATTTTCCAGAAAGATGTTCCTAATTTTTTTATATAAGCGCTATTTTAGAGACCTGAAAGGCTTCAGCGGAGATGAAAATTAAAACATTACTTAAACCAATTATTCCAAGGTAGTACCAATTATTGCAAGGTAGTACCTACCTAACATACCCTGCCTATATTACTTATATAGTGTACGACCAAAAATTGGACTATTTATTGTGTTAAGGCTAATAATAACCACAGTAAACGCAAATATGTGGAATATTATTATTAGTTCAATTTTTAATTCCACACATTACATTAAACTCCTCTTTGGAATAAGCCTTGACGTGGCGGGGGAGCTAAGTACTTTCGTAAAAGAAAAGAAACTAATTATTCCAACTATTCAAAAAGAAATTCTTAATGTACATTGCCGAGGTGGTGTAGGGTATTATATAGTCGGCCCCGCCCGACTTTAACCTTTCCTTACTGGTTTTAATTTTGAGTTGTTTCCTATTTTTAAACGGGTCCGATATGCCAATTCCGGTTTTGCATCTAAGAACTATAAGTTGTTACAATTAAGTTTCTTGATAGAGATATAAATACTCTCTAATTTGAAGAAAATCGGTTCATTTTTGTATATTGTCCCCATATATATACATGTTCCTTCCGAGTTGACCTAACAGTGCTGTAAAATTCGCATTTTACTCCTGAGCATAACTTAATTTGGAACGAAAGATTTTTTTATCCAAGAATAAACACAGTAACATTTTAAGAAAATCTGTCCATATTTAGTTATAACTCCCATATAAATGTTCCATCCGATTTGGTCTTAAAGTACTATATTTAATACTATAGAAGTACAATACACTGCCACGTTTGAAGAAAATCTGTTCAGGTTCACGTATATTTTCTAGGTTTCGTATTTTGCTTTCGCATACTTATACTTTCGTCGTACGGTTTGACAATTGTACATGAATTCCTTCGTTATTACTTTATGGCGAATGTTATTCTTTTGTTCGATTCATGTTTGTGGGCCATAGTAAGAGTACATGTAAAACATCATTCCTGGTCGTTGACCATTTATTACAACTCCCAAATAATTTTTGACTCAGATTTACCCTTTCGAATAAACTGCTCCAATCCCACCAATCACGTTTGCCTTTCAACCCTCCCCCACCCCCAATCATCAGTCGTAGAGCAATAAAGTGATTTTCAATTTCAATGCTCCAAACGAACGAAGCGGCATCTAATGAAGCAACCAAAAGCCACTGTGTCCGTGTTTAGATTACAAATGAAGTTAAATGCTTTAATTCGCTTTATTTGCTCACGTTGCCCCCTCTCCCACTACCTTAATGCGCATTACTTCTTCCTGATTTCATTTATTCCCATGCGTACGTTCCGTCCGAGGCTATCCTGCAGACGCATAAGTTCGTAGGTTCATTCCAACGGGTTATACTCGAACATACAAACATTCTCGCATATTGAATGAAATCCAAACAAAACGGGAAATAATAACAAAGTTGAAACATTGAAAGCTGGAGCGCGAGAAAACTCTTCCACAGTTCATGTATCGTTTTCAATTGTGGCTTGTTCCCGGCGTTGCAAACGGGCATGTCCGGGAAGGATTGCTGGTTGTGGTGGTTCAGTTAATGCCCACAACGTTTAAAGCCAAAAATCGCAGCGCCAGATAAAGTATTCTGGGGTTGAAACATTGTGGGACGTGTTCGAAATTAATATGATGCTTAAGTGCTGCTCTGAGGGCACTCAAACGCCAGAACCAATTAACAGGTTAAACGGTTTTATTTCATTTGTGTTTTTTTTCTTCTTTTTTTGGGGAACACTATCAATATTTCATGTCATTTAAGTAGAGTTAATACATAATAGAACAAAATCAATATCTTTATATTTACATCTTTTGGTGGCAATTTACTTTATACTCCATCGATGGGAGGCGTAATGGGCTAAATAATTTGAAAAATAACTTACAATTCCATATGAACCATATGTATAGACCACACTGTAACAAAGGTGTTGAATAGCCAGGGATAATGAATATGCAACAAAAAATGGTTTTATCTATTATTACCTTTATCTATTAACACCATGCAACAATTTTTTTTGTAAGGTAAACTTTTTTTTGAAACCAAAACAAAAAAATTATAAGGTAAATATGTTTTTGTTAAAATAAAAAAGTATTTTATATTTTCATTAAAGAGAGATTTTTTTTAAAAAAATTACCATACAATTTTTTTAAATATTTTTTTTGTGTTTAAGACACCATATTAAACCAGACATTTTTGTGCACAGCTCTTCGACGAATAGTTACTGGTTCCATAGTGTTATCTATACCATCAACTCCATTTGTGTCTTTTGTTTATTGTCACCAATTATCTAAACACTTATTTTATCATACTCGTACGTATATATGTGAATAATCTACAAATTCGTCTACCAAAGGACGTTCGTTTATTTGAAGTATATTGCGAATGGTTAAAGCCAGAGGTTACTAAACATTTGTTCATAGTCCCAGCGGCATTAGAAATATGTCATAGACGAAGGAACAGTCAACATATGCCAACAACATCATCAACAGCAAATTAATATAATTCGTCAAGTTTCTAAAGCAGCAACAATTTACCAAAAATAAACAATTCACATATGTATATAATATATATTTACATATACACACAAACTCATGTATATATATCGTCAACGATTAATGTCCTTTCTCCAAAGGATCTGAGAAAGGGAAGCCCATCATTCTTACTAAACAATGGCATATTGTCGTCATTTGTTTACCCTAACATTTCGTTCCATCATCTCAGCTCTAGGTTTAGAGAAGTCTCTCGACAAAGACGTTACATTCGGAAGTAGTTTAAAAGGGTCATTCTAATGGAGGAACTTTTCCAAAGACCTTAAATGAAATATTTAGGGAACCAGAAGGGGTATTATATATTTTATATATAACACGTGTAAATCCGGCGCTAAGTTCGGCCAGGCCGAATCTTATGGTGTTTTCTTTTCTAAAAAAGGATTTTGAGATGAGATGTTTTAAAAATGTCGCCTACATCCTCTTGTACTGTAACTCACTATAAACAAAGTATGTTTCAAGACGTCACCTGAATAAAACATCTGTCCAAACTTCATTAAGAACACCACGCAAATTCACACACGGATATTTAGGATTTTTGCTTGACGCTGAAAAATGATCTATTTTGTAGGACCCCGCTCCTCCTTTAATTTAATACAGGGCTAAAAATATAGCATTCTTGAACAGTGCGAGTGCGACACTTTTTACAAAAGAAAACGAAACCCTTTGCCAGTACAGCATTCTTTTCACAAACGAAAACAAAAAAGGCGTTTTTAGAGCCAAATGTAATGTACCAATAACGTTGTTTGTGTGAATGGTTTATATATCAAAGCATGAACGACCGATCAGTTGAAATTATCGGTCTCTATGGCGTTAAGAAGTAAATAATAGGTATTTAAGAAGTTGCTATACATCGCATATTGACCGAAAATTTTAATATGAGAAATCTGGGCCCAAGATGAGTGCCCCGGTTGCTCACTATAGGTCAAAAGAGCGTCATAAATATGTTTCAATAGAGTGTTCGTGGATTTTCAACGCAGTAAAGCCGAGCTTTTGCGTCGATTCTTAACCATGAGGTCACCATTTCACATCTGCCCACTGAGACAAAAGTTATGGCCATTTGAAGTTATACTTTACACATACAAAAATACAAAAAATATTTTTGGTAAAGTATAACTTGAAATGGATACATCAAATTGCAATATATTGGCATCAAATAGCAAATTTTGTTGTCTATCCAGAAAAGATAATGAGAAAGGATTCGATATATAAACGGCTCGAATATATAGCGAATCGTAGGAAAGGATCGTGAAAAAATAAACAACAAAGGAAAAAATAAACAACAAAGGAAATTTTATATTTCCATTAAATCTTTAAAAATTAAGATATCTTATTTTTTTTTTTGTAATTTGTACGCCTTGACACCAGAAATCGAGGCTAATTCTAACATCATTATATTTGTGGACGTAAATCCCACAAATCCCAAAATATATTCGAAAATCCGCACCAAAGGGAATTTTTTGTTTTTTTTTCCAAAATCTGTTATACTAAAAGCCGTTCTCTAAAATCCTTTTGCAGTTTATCGTATAACAGATTACTACATATAAAAATGATAAAGGTTTTCATATCCATGATTTGCGATTGCCGAAAATGTGGCCTAGCTTTGAAATTTTCGTATAAAATGGTGTAATTTGGAGAAGCGTGGCAACACTATTAATAAAAATTGTTGTCTCATTCTTTTCTTGGAAATATTTTCCAGGAAGTTTCCTTTAAGACAAATATAAATATGTTATACTTTCTTTTTATAAATTCCTCTGTATCTCCAAAATACTACATATACCTTTACGCAATAAAATACAAAAATTGTCTATATTTTCAAAGTGTAAATTGATGTGGCCATAACTTTTGTACAGGCGGGCACATTTTACCGAAATTTTTTGCATCACACAGAAAATTTTGTTGTCAATTTAGAGAAGTTGATGTGAGAGAAATCGGTTCATATTCTGCACTGATATTAAGCAAATGCCACGACAGGGTCAGGAAAAAAAGTGAAAAAATCACTTTTCAAATGCAGACAGAAATGTAAAAATGACATAAAATTTTTAAAAATTAAAATTTTTCAATGAAATATTTTGTAGTTTGTAGGTTCTGACATAACAAATTGAATGTAATTCGCGAATCATTATATTTCCAAAAGTCGATCCCACAATTCCCAAAATAATTTTGAAAATCCCCAAAAATGGGATTTTTGGTTTTTCCCCTATATCTACTATACTAAAAGCGAGGTTTCTGATTCCCTTTGCAGTTCAACTTACAACACCTTACCACACATAAATATGCTTTGCGATTGGAGAAAATATGGCTTACTTTTGAAATTAGTCTAAAAAATTGTGTAAATTTGAGAAGCTTGGTAACAATACCAGTAAATATTTTTGACCCGTTCTTTCTTTGAGAGCATACTCTGGAAAGTTTCCTTTAAGATGATAGTAAATATGTTATACATTTTTTTAACTAACTTCTTCTAAAACTCAAAAATACGACATAAACTTGTTTCCTAAAAAAATGAAAAAATCGATTTTTTTAAATATGAATTCAAGGGGCAATAACATTTGTCCTGTTGGTTATATCGAACCAATTTTTTTTCATCATATAGGAAATTTTATTGCCAATCCAGACATGCTTAAGTGGATAAAATTGGTGCATACTCTGCTTCGACATTTACAAAATACTAGCACAAGGTCGGGGAAAAAATTAAAAATTCAATTTTCAAAGGCAGATATCTCGGTAAGTATACACGATAACTGTTAGTTGCAAAAAGCCTTTTGTAGACCTCGGTTATTAGAAAAGAAAAGATTTTATGAATCGGCCGGAAAATACGAAAGATACACGCGCTTAAAAATTTTGTTCAACCGAGGTGGCCAACTTTGGGGCCCTGCAGTTCCGCCCCTATATGCCACAGGGGGCCCAAACTCAAAACGTAACTTCTCTAGTACCTTTTCTACAAACATGCCATGTTTGGTCGCTATCGGATGTCTGGTTAAGAAACGGCAGAATTATTTCCCTTTTTTTTTTGGAATTCCTCCCGAACCGTATTCCCCAGATTTAGCTCCCTCGGAATAGTTGTTTTTTTTTTTCAAACTAGAAAAAATGTCTCGGCGGAAAAAGATTTGAAAACAGTGATGGGGTGGAGTCTGCGGTTGATAGCTATTTCAAGGAGCTAGACAGTTGTTCCTATTAACCGGGTATAAAAGCTATTGAATATCGCTGCAAAAAATGTATCGAGATAAAAAGAGATTATGGTGAGAAATTAAGAAAAATGTTTCCAAATTACTTGTGTTTTTCGAGTGAGGTATGATAATTGTGGGAACGTCATACAATTTTTTGGTGTAATACGGTGTCCCAAAGACGATAAAACCATAAAAAATTCGCAAAAAAATAAATTAATTGCCATTTTTCTCAAGCTAGCATCCTTATGAAAAAACAATGCTTATTTGAATCAATGGATAAATGTACACATTATAGCTCATTTCGTAGAAATAAGAGAATTTCAACATAAGTCGCTTTTTATACCGCCCCTATTCTGAACGAGAGTAGTAAGCGATTGACTCCAAATTTGGTATGTGATAATATTTTTTTTTCTATCTCAGGATAAGGTCAAGTTGGACCATATTGGTCCACTCCTTCGAGTACCTCCCACACAAAGGGTCAAAATTTAGTAAAATATTTAATCTTAAATAACTTCTATACTTCTTATCGGAATTTTCGGAAAAATTCACATATATCACCTTGAGAAAAATAGTCGAAGTTACCACGCCCATTTCGGTACCGCCAATGCAAAGGGACCATTCTGCACAAAAGGTTAACGGCCTATAACTTTTAATCCAGTCAATACAAATACATAACATTTTGTGGAGTTAATGCTTTTGAAGTGTAATGCTTTTGCAGTACCTATAGTCCCTTGGGATTTGGGTACCTACCATACAAATGGACCATTTTGCACTAGAAGTTAACTGCTTACTACTTCGATTCATACGCAAACAAAACTTGAAATTTTGTACAGTATAATACTTTCACAGTACCCACGATCTATTGCCACGTCCCTTTTGTTACTCTCAAACAAAATGGCCAAAATAAAAAATATGAACAATGTTTTTTTATGAAATGCCCTTACTTTTACAAAATGGGTCATAATTTCTACATTTATCCATAGATTTTTGGAACAATTTTTTTTGCGATTTTTGTTCTTTTTTTATATTTTTTTGGTCCCTTTTTCGATGTTCTTAAGAGGTTTTAATAAAAAAATTATTTCAATTTTTTTCAAAATGTTGAATTTTTTCGCAGGATATTTTTGAGACCGCTAGTGGGATTTAAAAATAATATTAAGAGAAGATGAAGGATACTTAATTTGGGATTCCCGAACAAATTAGGGTAAGTGGTTCAAGAGTTATGCTAAAACTTGTGGTTCAATATCAAAATAAGTTTTAATTTCGCAAAAAATCAGGAAAAAATAAAAAAATATTTTTTTGAATTGGTCAAAATTTTCTAAATACAATTAGCAATTGGGATGGGGCAAAATGGGACAATGGGACCAAGTTACATCCCGTTTCAAATTTTACTGTATGCTATGTTTTAGTGAAATACTTTTAGCTTCAGTGTAATTTTTTTAAAGTACCTAAAACCCGAGAGAAGTGGTCGTAATTGCCACACCCCTTTTGAACCTCCCTCAAAATTTGACCATTTTGCACAAAAAGTTAACAGCTTTAACAACTTTAATACCAGTGCATGCAAATACAGGGTTGCCCATATTCGACGGACCCATGTTTTTTTCGATGACTCGTTGGGCCCATTCCAATCGACGAGGCTTGTCCGCAGGAAACAATCTTTGCGTCAATTGAATTTTGTACGGGAACAAATGCAAATCAACGCGAATAATCCGTTGTAAAGTGGACCGAGCCATGCCCAACTGCTGAGAACGGCGTTTTTGGGATGTTCTTGGGGACCTCTCAACACTGGCTCGTACGGCAGCGATATTCTCGGCCGATCGCCTTGGTCGACTTTTATTTGGCCTCTTCGGATTAGAAAGAGCCTCACCAGTCGAAAATTTTTCGTATAAACGCTTAATGGTGTTCTTAGAAGGCCACATTTTTTAATATTTTAAAAGCACGTTGAGTTTTCACAATTGACTTCTTCTGTTGAATGTAAATTTCAACTATTTCAGGCGCTCGCGTGGCGTGTATTGTTCCATGGTAAAAATCTGCTTGGACTGACGCTTCAAACGCGGTATCTCATTAAGCGATCTGACATCTCTGTCAAAAGTTATGGCGTTGCCAGATGGGTCCGTCGAATATGGGGGACCCTGTACTTGTGGAATTTGTGCACAGAGTAATGCTTTTATAATACCAAGAGTCCAGTGAAAAATGGGCGTTAGTGGCACGCGCCTTTATGTACCTCCCACACTAGTGGAATATTTTGCACCAGAAGTTAACAGCTTATAACATTAATACCAGTACATAATTCAAATTTATTTAATAAAATCTAAATTGATAATAATTTAATTAAATCAAAAAAATAAGTCAATTTACGAATATTTTTCGGATTAAAGGTGAGGGGATTAATAAGTTGGTGTACCCGACTGAACTTCCATAATTGTATATCAGAACATTGCGATGTTTGGCAGAGTAGTTTGATGATCCAAGAAAACAGCAATTTTTAATATAACAATTTAAAATTAAAATTGCCTAGCAAATTTGGAGTAGGGTATTATGTAGTAGACTACGCCCGCTAAAAGCTTTTCTTTATTTGTTTTTTTTGTAGCATATTTTTTATTTTGGATGAAGCAATAATGACAATGCTATTTAGCTATGTTCCCCCGTCAATATCTGCAATATCTGCAATCTTAAAAATCTGTTAAATATTTGATTACATTGAGATTTTTTTCTAATAAAAAATTAGGTCATTGATGTTTTCTCAAGATGTAAAATGTGTTACCTCCGGTTTGAAATATTAAATAAAAGAAGATTGAACACTTGTCCGATTTACCTTTGTCAACGGTTGTCAAATTTCAAAAGGTGCTCCTAATGGATCCATTTACGTTAGCGCTTCTTTTTTTAGCTCTAAAAAACATCCATTTACATCAAAGTAGTATATCTAACTCTATACAAACTCAAAGACATTTGTATAAATGTGTTAACATATACACGTGTGTATGTTTGTGTCTACGAATGGGTGTATTCTTATACACACACACGGTCATGAAGTGATTCCAAAGTTAATTTGAGCATATTTTCAAAGTGATTTTTCATGTTGCTAATATTTCATCAAGTCAAATATTTTTGTTTGACGAAATACGAGCTTTTTTTTCTCCCATTCGGCTCTCCTAGTCTAAGCCGGAGCACACACACTCAAATCTAGTCAACCCCGAATCAGCCACCGGACTTTCTATGTTGTTCCAAACACGAAAAAATAATGTCCTAGAAAAAAGGGGAAATACAATCAACAGAAATGTGATATATTTCTTCTTTTGTTGAGTAGTGGGGCGGATGGATGGATGATGGGATTCTAAAAGCACCGACTGTTGAAAGGATGCAAACTTAAAAAAAAAATAAAAAACAAAATAAGCACTAGCGGGGACAGCAAACGGAAAGACACGGCGATGGCAGTAGTGGCCGTGGAAGTAGTAATGGTAGTGGAGAGCGTATTAGTATCTTATTAAGTGTCAAATGACACATGTCCATTTTTAACATATGACTTAACAGATGCTTAACATGAAATTGATTCATGGGAGTCCGTTCAACAACATCAACAAAACACTGGAAGTACGCCATTCACTTCCTTCATTTTCTAATAAGGATGAAGCAAAGGTTTTCAGTTGCTGCTGAATAAGTACTTGTATACAGCACCAGGCCTATATAATACTTTGATTAGTACATACAAAATACTAAGTATATTTAAACCCACAACCCTGCACACGAACCACTATCGTTGTAGGTGCATGTTTTAATATAGCTCCTATAAAAAGCACTTCTCTGATTTGACTTCTTAACGTCCATAGAGACCATATTTTTTATCTGATAGGGCTAAAAGTTGTTACTTTGTGTTTATTTATACCCACAACCATTCGCACGAACTGCGGTCGTTATAGCAAAATGCTTTAATATAGCCTCTAAACAAATGTCCCTCCCGATTTGGTTCTTAACACTATATGTAAAATCCAAACTGTACAATTTGGGAATAGTCTGCGAGTAGTGGACTGTAAACGTGTGATTAATCAAGAACTCCCAAGATTGTAAGATATATAGAAAACAGAGTAAAAAGACAAAGATTTGTATCAGTAAGTGAACAGGTTTATTGGTAGGTGTTGGTGCTTCTTACCGCTTGTAACGACGTTGCAAAAGTGAAGTAGTGGAACAGAACAAAAAGTAAAGAGACTTGGGATCTAAGTATTCAGCAAAACTACATACACTACAAAGAGCAAAGATGGCAGCCCTTTATCCAATGGAGTAAAAGCTTTTGCCTTCATGGCAGGGATTGGATAAAGGGTTGCCACATTTGTCGAATAAGAACGAAGCTAGTAGGGATTGAACAGTCAAATGCATTTCAAGTAACAGAAGTTCAGTTTAAATTCAGTAATTCAGGTATAACTTAAAAATAGTAATTCAAAAAGAAAAAACTTACAACTAATGGTTGAAACGGAGTTCAACACAAACAAAGAAATTTCAATTGATCTGGCAGAAATTTGGTAATTTGAGTTCATTATATTATTTACTATACTGTGAAATGCGATCCATGGTGTAGGGTAAATAAGATTCGCCTTGGCGACAAAAAATATGATTTTTTATAAATTTTTTTAAAAAGTTGTATTTCATATTTTCGAGTTATAGAAGAAGAAGTTATTTAAAAAAGGTATAACATTCTTATATTCATCTGGAAGGAAAATTCCTAGAGAATTTTCTTGAAGAATGAACCGGTCAAAAATATTCACTGGTATGGTTGTCAAGCTTCTCCACTTTACATAATTTTTTACACAAATTTCAAAATAAACAACTTTTTCTTCAATCGCAAAGCTAAAATATTAAAACTACTACTATTTTTACTATCCACCATAGGATGGGGGTATACTAACTTTGTCATTCCGTTTGTAACACCTTGTAATATTGATCTGCAACCCCATAAAGTATATATATTCATGATCGTCGTGAAATTCTAAGCCGATTTCGTCATGTCCGTCTGTCTCTCTGTCTGTCTGTTGAACCAACGCTACAGTCCGTAATAATAGAGCTAGGTTGATCAATTTGTCAGAAATACTTCTTATAGTTGCAGGTCGATTGCAAATGGGCCATATCGGTCAAAGTTTTGATATAGCTCTCCTATAGAGGTCGCTCCAAAATACGGTTTTTGAGCCATAGATTCCATATTTTCAAAGCAATTTTGCTGAAACTTGGCAGTTTGTTTTCTATTATGACTAGAATTCATCACAGTAAAAATTTCGCAACTCGACTCATATTTAGTTATAGTCACCTTATAGAGGTCGCTCCAAAATAATCTTATTTAAATCATAAATACCACATTTTCTAAGCATTTTAAGCGAATCTTTGCAGTTTTTGTTTTATTTAGACAAGAATTCACCACAGTAAAAGAAATTTTTAAATCAGTTCATATTTTGTTGTAATCCACCTATCCCAAAAATTCTTGTTTAAGCCATAAAAACCACATTTTCTAAGCAATTTAGCTGAAACTTTGCAGTTTATATTCTATTTTGGCAAGAATTCATCCAGAAAATGTAGTCAGTTTATATTGTATTGTAGAACCCACCCCGTAAGCCATAAATACCACATTTTTCTAAATGTGAATTTGGGGCCTAAAATTTGGCTAAAAATTGCAGCGTTCACTTTTTTTAATATTTGCTTCAACAAAAATAACGGTTTAAAGATTTGCTCCATATCCAAATATTTTTCCATTTATAGAATTGAATTCAATCCATGGTGGAGGGTATATAAGATTCGGCATGGCCGAACTCAACGTTTTTTACTTGTTATATGAGGTAAGGTGTTGCACATTGGACTGCAAAGGAAATTTGGAGCCCGACTTTTAGTATACACATTAGTTAGATACTCGTATAGGGGAAACTATACAAAAATAAATTTTTGAGGATTTTCAAAATTATTTTGGGAATTGTGGAACTGACTTTTGCAAATATAATGATTCGTGAATTACCTTCTATTTGTAATGTCAAGGACTAAAACTGCCAAATATTTCTTTGAAATTTATTAATTTTTAAATATTTTATGGCGTCATTACATTTATGTATGTACAGGGTGGCTGATGAATATTGCTACATTAAGAAACTCTTTTTTTTAGTGTATGGAATTCAGTTTTCTTTTTTTCATGTTAAAGCTCATTAAATTTAATTAAATATAGCTTACTTAGTTTTAAAAATAATGGAATTTATGTATGTACAGGGTGGCTGATGAATATTGCTACATTAAGAAACTCTTTTTTTTTAGTGTATGGAATTCAGTTTTCTTTTTTTCATATTAAAGCTCATTAAATTTAATTAAATATAGCTTACTTAGTTTTAAAAAAAATGGAATTAAACTATGAAAAATGTTGAAATCACAAAATAGACAGAATCATTCCAATAAACAACAATTTCGATTTCTGACAGTTATAAGTAAAAATGCTTTTATACCGAAGTTGAAGAAAACATCAGATTATAATGTACAGGATCAGCTCAGATTAGATAGGACTGGTCTAGTATGCAAATTAAAATTTAAGAGGAAAAATAAATAACGATATATGCAAATATTGGCGAGTTTTCGCATATATCGAGGAAGTCCTAGTGGAGAGATTCAAGAAGAGCTCAAATTTGTTTAAATCCACAAACGCGTTTTTAAATAAATATTTTTTAAAAAAGAACGGGGCTGAACACCATCTTCAAATTCTCACCGTTCATTAAATATATATGGGGCTACATTACTATATTTTTTACAGAATTTAAAGTTGGTGTCATTCACCTTTAAAATGAGCCTTCTATTGTAAAAATCCGTCTACACGTTCCGAAAATATTTATTTATTGTATTTATATTTTATATTTTTTTATTTTATTTCACCAACTATAAAAGGTTTTGTTTTGAGCAGAGAATCCATATGCAAAGTTAGGGTGACCCAAAAAAGGTGTTCGGTTTGGCATGGAATGAACGATATATAGACTTTACTCTGAATCTATGATGATTAATTCATCAGATAAATAATAGGAATTGACTCGAAATTAAATAAACATGAACCTCATTCAAAAATCCAATGCTGTACCTGCATTGTTTACATAAAAGTCTTGAACATGTTGTGCTCTAACAAATTGTTTTGGATTTTTTTCTCTCTCCCAGTTAAGGATATCAAATGAAAGAAACAAAAATCATTACAACAGATTTTTCCATTAGCCAAGTAATCAATCTTCCCACTGCCTCTTCCTGAGCAAAAGGAGTGTCTTGAGCTCTAAGGTTCATCGTTAAGGCAAACAAAGGTTAGCATGTTTAATGTTGATGCTTATCCTGGACAACAAACAGCATCCAGCGCTCAACCAAAGCGTGTAAGGGAAATATTTCTGGGTTTGACGAAGTCATTGAGAAATAGTTGCTTGTTATGCGTCACAGGGTGCAGTTGTAACCACAAACTCTATAGAGAGAGTGAGAGAGAGAGGGGGAGGAGGAGAACTCTTCAAAGTCTATTTATGAAATGCAAATCAATCATGTTTTTCTCTCAGGTGCTGCTCTTGGTCAAAGTAGATATACTCGTGTAAATTAGTGGAATGGCAAAGGAATATGGCTAAAAGTTAAAAATTTTGAAATTACATTTTAACCACAAATTAAGTTGCCACATAAACCACAAATATCAAACAAGTAATTAAATTACACACACTCATGCAAACACGTACTATATCACACTTATAGAAATACACACACAGTCACCAGACAACACAAATATTCGCACGTTCACACACCTACGTATCTATTCAAAGTAGGTATATTTGCATGCAAATAGCCAGGAAATACCCTTTTCTCTCTTCATATTTCCTTTTCACATTTTGTTGTGCAGCCGCCTCCATCCCTCCCCAATCACCGAATCAGCCATTTACCCCTCATATCAGAGATAATAATAAATCTCCAATTTCTGATATTTATATCAACGATATAAACTGTGGTCGTGTAACTAATTTGTGGTTATCACTTCAATTTGTTTGGCTACAAGTGCCATTCCACACCGCACGGCACCACATCGCAACACACCACTGCGCACCACTGGCGAAGGCAGGGCGATAGAACAAATGACGGTCTGACGGGTGGTCCGGTTGTCGACCGGTCGGTCGGTTGGTCAGTCACTGGTGGTTTCGCATAAATTTTCAAATTTTCGATTTTGCCCAAAGTAAACATACTTGGTGGCATTTTGTGAGCGTCCACATAAAGATTAAAGTCAAATTCGATTTGACAAAACCATGAAAATGGACAATGAACATTGAACAATGGGCGAACGAGTGGTCATGTTGACGCTGACGTTGACCTCCATGTCTATGTTAGCGTTGATGTGGTTGTCGCGCTGCCAACTACGGCTTTTGGTGAAGACAGTCATAAATCATTGGAACATTTAATCAAGTAGTAGCTGCGTGGCCGAACAAAAAACAAACAATCGATCAATCAACGATATTGTCAATTTGTCAAATGAAAATAAGAACGAATGCCCAACATTTCAATGAAATCACTGATTCGAGAAATGTGGAGAAAACTCTTGAATCTCGTCATCAAGTTTTCATTAATAACAAAATTTAAGTTTTCCATTCAGCTGAAATTGTGTATATTTTAAATGCAGACCATGCTGTTTAGATTATAACCATAACTTCTTTAACGATTAATTTTAGAAAAGGTTAAAGATTTTTAACAACTATCCAAAAAATTTGTTATTTATTTATTCATTTGAATTACAATACAAAGTAGATTTATATTCTAATTTTACGGTCCAGGGAAGCCGGGTTACAAAGACCATGAGGCTAGATTTTGCAGCGACAGACCAGAGCCATATTTTTTGCCGCTCTTTTGACATTTCTCTTCAGTAAGGTTTGCCATTTCATGATGGAAAGATATACGAGACAACAACGAGTCGAAATTATTAAAATTTACTACCGAAATTCGGAGTCAGTGGCCTCAACGTTAAGAGCTCGAAAAATCATCTTCAGCGACGAGGCTCATTTCTGGCTGAATGGCTTCGTCAATAAACAAAATATGCGTTATTGGTCAGACAGCAATCCACACGTACTCCATGAGTCATCATTGCATCCCGAAAAAATTACGGTTTGGTGCAGTTTATGGGCCGGCGGCGTCATTGGGCCATACTTCTTCCGAATGGGAATCGCTACCGTTCAATGACAACCGAATATTTTTGGCCCCAATTGGATTATATGGACTTGGAGGACATGTGGATCCAACAGGACGGCGCCACAAGCCACACAGCGAATGCCACAATCAATTTATTGGAAACCAAGTTTGCACGGAGGAAAATCGCCGTTTTTGATATGTTTGAATTGAAAGACAATATATTTGGAAACGAATTTTTTAAATATTATATATTTGTTAACAAACAAATATTATTTGAAAATCATGAAACTTTGTTTGGAACGCATATATTAATATATTAGAACAATATATATTTGCGCACTGACTTTCACAAATAAAATATGTATTTACTCACAAACAAAGTTATTGTTTAAGATGTTTACAAATATATTTTATTTAAAAATGATGATAAACTTTGCTGAATTTTTTGAATTTGAGTTAGCTTTTCCTAGATTATAGTTAAAAATTACATTAGGAGCATTAGCTGTTGTTTTATATCAATAAATTTTGGTTTATAAGTATTCCACTTCATCACATTTTGATTATACGATTTAAGTTTTAATTAAATTTTACAAACATATAAAATTTATAAAAAAATGCTCTTGGAACATCTGAAAAACAGAAATCTTGTCTTTAAGTTAAGGCATTGATACATTGCCAAAGTACAAAATACTACTAGTTCCAAATAAAAAAAATGTTAGAATGGGAACATATTTTTGTTTAGAACAATATCCTCCCAAACATATAATATTTGTGTATGTCAAATATTATATATTTGGAGTGTACCCTAAACATATGTATAATTCAAGCCGAATATGTTTGGGACAATATACTACAGAAACAATATTTTTTCAGCGTGTGGAGAACGTGTTATTTCACGAAATGGTCCAGTCGATTGGCCGCCTCGGTCGTGCGATTTGACGCCGTTAGACTATTTCCTGTGGGGCTACGTCAAGTCTATGGTCTATGCCAACAAGCCAGCGACGATTGATGAACTTCGTACGAATATCGAACGTGAAATTGCAGCAGTAAAATTGGGTTCAGCGTCTGGACTTCTGCAAGCGTGCCCGTGGTGGCCATGCAAAAGAAATCGAGTTCCATACATAATGGCATCGAACGTACCTTCACAGGAATAAAGAATTTCATTGATATCCAAAACCATTTTTGTTTTATTTAAAAAAACTTTTGTAGCGCTCTTATTGACGGACCCGATATCAAAGGAGTGACGAAACGGTACGCTTTTTTGCTCAAAATTCGCTTCAAAACATCTGAAGCCATTTGAGCTATGTCCGTCAGTCTGTCTGGTGAGAGCGCCCAATAACAATATTACGATAACTTTGAAAATGGACAATATCAGTTCATTACCACAACCAACCGCAACAAAGGGGTTAAACATTTTAAAAGTATTAGTGAGATATTTAATCTCTGAAAATGTCTATACTATAATACGAATCTTTTGTAATTTCACACAAATTAAAAGTCACATTAAGTCACTACCTACTCAAGAAAAATGGGCGAAACAGGCGACTATGTACCACAAGTTTACACCACGTAACTTTTAGTCAGTGCGTATAAAAATTATTACATTTTAACAGTAATTTTCACATCTCCAACACATTTAACCAAAACGTACCAAATAAATAAGACAATGCTTTTTAAATACCCTTTGTTCAGTGAAAATTCGATGTGTTTTTAAGGAATCTTCTGATACATCTTTTGCAAATAGAAAAAATTCGTACACAAATCAATTTCTCACTGACATTAAAATGTGACTTGGCTTGCAAAGATTTTTTTATATCAGATAGTACCAAAATCTGAAATTAATTACTCTTTTCGCCGATGATTCCACCGGCCCACAAACCATACCAAACCGTTGTTTTTTCTCGATGAAGTGGCAGCTCTTGAATCTCTTCAGGTTGCTCTTCGCCCAAATGCCGCAATTTTGCTTGTTTACATACCCAGTGAGCCTGAAATGAGCATCATCGCTGAACAAAATTTGGCTCGAAAACATCGGATCTTCTTGGAACTTTTGAAGAGCCCATAGAGCAAAGGGATGTCGCTGGGAAGGTCGGGCGGCTTCAGTTCTTGCAAAAGCTGTATTTTGTATGCTTTCAGTTTAAGATCTCGACGTAAAATGCGCCAAGTCATTCTATACGTCAGTCCGAGTTTCTGCGAACGGCGCCGAATCGACTCTCCACGGTCTTCGTGTACATTCTCAGCTGCGGCCGCTACATTTTCTTCACTGCGTGCTGGACGTGCTCCATTCGGTCGAATATTTTCCAATAATGAATGCTGGGTCTCAAGATGGGTGATGGTGTTGCGAATAGTACGCTCAGTAGGCCGATTATGTTGACCATAAGTTGGGCGAAGTGCACGAAACACATTCCTCACAGAACATGAATTTTCGTAATAATCTTCAACGATTTGTAAACGTTGTACAGGCGTAAGTCTTTCAACGATGAAATGCCAAACAATACTTAACAAAAATAACATGACAGCATCTTGGAGCAACGAAGAATACTTATGAAAATGTATGGGTAACTTCCGAATCGACATCTACATAATTGCTGTAGAAGCCGCAATGACACTCCAAAGAGGTAAGTTTCTTTATCAAAAATTAGCTCTGCCGAATTTGAAGAAAGTCTATTTAGTAGATTCAGATTTATATTTGGGTTCATTGATGTTATACAGACTTACTATATTATTCATAAAATAATGAGAGGTTCGTAAAACGTTTTTATACCCTACACCACACTGTGGTACAGGGTATTATAAGTTTGTTTCACGGCAGATGTTTGTAACACCTGAAAATAACACAGCAAGACCCACCTTAAAGTATACCGATCGACTCAAAATCACTAGCTGATTTAAGCATGTCTGTCCGTCCGTCCGTCTGTCCATGTAAAGTTGTTCGTCGACTACAGGTCGCAATTTCACTCCGATCGTTCTGAAATTTTGCAGTTTAGAGTATTTCGCTGTTAAGATCCCTATCGAATTTGGTTGAAATCGGTTCAGATTTAGATATAGATACCATATATATCTTTCGTCCGATTTGGCCCTTTAGTCCTATAGAAGCTGTATTTTATATCCATTCGTTTTAAAATTTAGAATGGTAGAGTTTCTTAATCCATGAACCAACATTGCTGAATTTGAAGAAAATCGGTTAAGATTTAGCTATAGCTCCCATATATATGTTTCGTCCGATTTGGCCCTTTCGTCCTATAAAAGCTGTATTTTACATCCAATCGTTTTGAAATTTAGAATAAACAATTTATACATGAATTACAAAATTTATACTTCAGAGTTATTCAATATTACGAGAGTGGTGTAGGGTATTATATAGTCGGCCCCGCCCGACTTTAGCCTTTCCTTACTGGTTTCAATCTAAACTCTTTCAATAAACCTTCTACAAATTCTTAGGAATAATAATATAGAATAAAAATAGAATAAGGCCTGCAGTATATAAGTCTTACATTGTCAAGAATTGCCACTTTTCCATTTTATTCCACTTATTCTTCAACATACTTCCCGATTCGCCCTCGTAAATACCTCAAATGTCATTAAAGTTGTTTATTTAATACTGATGAATAGAATTTTATTTGATCTCTTACTTAGAAGACGGGATTAATTTTATCTATTTAAAAACACCCAAAGAAATGTGGCATGGCCAAGAAAGTATTCGCAGCTTCTATAAAATTAAATTCCCCAACGAAATTACAATTTGGTCATAAATAACACATTTAGACAAACACGCATAGAGAAACACAAACACAGACTTCGAGATGGAAGCCATTCAGTGAGTCCTGCTTATAACGGCGGTAAATAAGAAATAAACATTTAACGATCTATTTTTATGACTCAATAAGCAATAAAGCAAAGCAACAACAACAATAACAATAACAGTAACAAGAACAAGAAGAACATCAACAAACAACCAGCAGCAGTAGCCAAAACTTTGGTTTATTAAAATGAAGCCTCCCGAAATATAAATAAATCTAAAAATTACACACTAAACTTGTTTGGCCTCCTCCAAAGTCCCAACACACATCCCCTCGACTTATATGAGTGTGTAGGAGCGATGTTGTGGAGCGGTTGCTTTGGGGGTGGTGGACATAGACATAAATAAAAATAGAAATAAAAAATATGGCAAAAAGTTTGTTGCTCCACAAAAATCTACATATAAGACCATCAGACATTCTAATAGTCTTAGATAGGGTAGAAAACGTTGAGTTCTGAAGAGAAAGAAATGTAAATGGACTTTGAGCATTTTTCTATGCCAAAGGGAGCTAAATACAGTAGGTCGACCCTAAGGTGAAGAAACAAATGTGGATATACGAGGGATGATAGAAAACTAAATGGATTGCACTATTACTTATGAGTGTTTAATAGGAATTTATTTCTAAAATTCAGAAATTTTGAGCTAAGGCTTATTTTATGGCTATCCTCAAGAAAATGATTTGATATTTGAAAAGCAATTGTATCGCGAATGGACCGTATTTTAAAAACGGGAAACAAGAGTTAATTGTGGAACAATTACTTGTCTGGCGGCCCTCGTCTGTTCACATCTATGGAAAAAGGATATTTTATGCTTACCATAACAACAGTCGACAGACCACTATGATATGTATATTTACAATAATATTATTGCAGTTCCAAGGAAACAAACACTCACATACTCTTACACGCGCACCCTCAGAGATAGAGCTCCCTTAGGGAATGAAACACACGCACATAGTTTGGCAATATAAATATATACATATAACGTGACCTTACTTCAGAAAGGGGGTAACTGACAATTATTTCGAAATTTAAATTTTTACATATTCTGATAGTAAAAGTTGAAATTGTAGGAGAATATGTAAAAAGCCCAGTTTCGAGAAATTTTCCAGTTACGCCATTTCTGAGTTAAGGTAACGATATTTATACGATATACATATATACAGGGTTATCCAACAAGAGGTGTTATTGTGAATCACCCGGTATTTTGGTAGCTGTCACTTTTGAAGCTTTTATATTTTGACATTTACCATTACTAAAAATGGAACGATACACGATTCAACAACGCATTAAAAATATTAAAATTCGAAAATCATCAAAAAATCATCTTGACTGATGAGGCCCATTTCCACTTCGGTGGCTACGTCAACAAGCAAAATTGTCGCATCTGGGGCACGGAAAACCCAAGAGTTATTGTTGAGAAGCCTCTCCATCCTCAACGTGTGACTGTTTGGTGCGGTTTATGGTCCGGCGGGGTCATTGGACCTTACTTTTTCGAAAATGAGGTTGGATAAACTGTTACGGTGAATGGATTGCGTTATCGAGAGATGATTAATGATGTTTTATGGTCGGAGTTGGATGGCATTGATCTGGACAACGTTTACTTTCAACAAGACGGCGCTACGTGCCACACAAGCAACGAAACCATTGCTCTGTTACGGGAAAAGTTTCGGGACCGTGTTATCTCTCGAAGAGGTGATCACAATAGGCCACCGAGATTTTGTGATTTAACACCTTGCGACTTCTCCCTTTGGGGCCACGTGAAAGACAAGGTCTACGCCAACAGCCCAGCGTTCATTATTAACGGCATACCTTCCTCTTTATTATGAAATAACCATCCGATCATTTATCTCAAAAAATGACATTTTTCTTTGAATACCAAGATAACACCTCTTGTTGGAAAACCTTTTATATATAGCGTAATCCATTTCGAGGTTCCCTACTTTTTTAAAGAAAAAAAACACAGAAACTTCAAATTGAATGGGGAATGTTTATTAGCATTTGAAAGAACATTCTTTGGCATTTATTTTTTGAAGATTATGTCTATCAAATGTTGGCCCCGGCTACGTCTCAGATGGTCCATCCGTTGAGTCCAAATTTCGATGACTTGTTCCAGCATTTCGACTGGTAACTGGCGAATGACAAGCGTGATGTTTGGCTCCCCACAGGAAAAAGTCTAACGGTGTGATATCACACGATCTTGGTGGCCAATTGACCGGCCCAAAACGTGAAATTATCTGCTCACCGAAGTGTTCTCTCAATAAATCCATTGATTGATGCTATATGTGGGAAGTGGCGCCGTCTTGTTGAAACCAAATGTCGCCGAGATAACGAGCTTCAATCTCAGGCATCAAATAGTCGGTTATCATGGCACGATAACGGTCGCCATTGACGGTTACGTTCTCACCGGCATCATTTTTGAATAAATATAGACCGATGATTCCGGTACGTCGGATCGGGAATCGGTCAATGGCAAAAAGATAGCTCTAAACGAGAGCTAAAATATTGCTCATGGGTGTCAAGGTCGTGGGTCGAATGGAAAGTGTTTTTTTTTTGGATCAAAAAAAAAATGGACTTAGCGCAATTGGCGAACGATTATTTTAATAATAAAACTGAAAAATTTGTAAACGTTGTTCTGGCGTAAGTCTTTCCATGATGAAATGCCAAACAATACTTAACAAAAATAACATGAAAGCATGACACGACTCACACGTGATCTGTCAAAATAAGGCGATATTGTGATTTTGGTCAAACGATCCTTTTTCTCCAATCCCTATATTTTATTACCTATTGTTCAGTTCTTGTATTTAGAAAATTTGGTCTATTCGTAGAATGGCGTAAATGATTTTTTTTAAATCAAAAACGAAAATTTCAGCATTTCTAAAAGAAGATGTAAAAAGAGAGATTTTGAAACAAAAATCAGTTACGCTCTTTCTAAATTATCCTAATGATATGGATATATGTATTTATATTTTCTAAGAGTTTGTGTCTGATATAAACGTTAAGCAAATGCACACATTAAGTGTCTAAGTTCCTCGACAATATTTCAATTGCAACGTAAACTTTCTAAGAAAAAGCCAACGGACGGTTTGCATTCAATCGGGTTCTGTTTGCTCAAACGACGGACTTCCAAGTCTCCCCACCCCCACAGAACTTGCTGCCTTCTCTTTGTGTTAAATGGCAAGTGATAGCTTCAGAAAAGAAAAAAGGCTGTCTTACAAGATTTACTCAAGCAGACAAATACACATACACTCGGGACATAGGAACAGACACAGAAACGTCCGAACGGAAATATTAGAATTGTGGTGCATAAAATACTAGCGCACAAAAGCGGAAGTATTACAAATGGCACTTTATGGCTTAGCACTAATACGACCGGTTTGAAAATATATGAACAACAGAGAGCCTTCAAAAAATTTCAAAAACTGTTAATTAATATGTAGTGGACGAATACATTCAATATCTTTTGTAGAATTTTATTTCATGACATTTGTGCGTAGTCCACCAGTGTGAATAATTTTCATGACAATTCTCGAAAGGTTTAATATTTTGCAATATTAGGCGTGTTTTCGTTACACCATAAGTGCTTAATTTGTATGGGGAGCGAAGCACTTTTAAACACTATTAGTTCCCGATGAAGTTTGGTGCTTGTGTTCCTGTCTTAATCGAGTATGATGTTGCCAGATTGGGCACCCTATATTTAGCAATATGGGATCCCATTTTTGGAGAGATTGTTACCAATTATTGTGAATTAACGGGAAGAAGAAGAACAAAAATTGGAAATTATTTTAATATTTGCAAAAAGAGTGTAAACAATTGAACATAGAATAGTAAATATATGTTTTATAAATACTTTTCACGATTTTTTGTCTGTTTCAATGTTCTTTCTTCGCAACTCATGACACCATTGCTACCAGAAAGTGAAAATCCGCCACTATTGCTTATGTGCCAGTTAGTGGAAGTCAGTTGTTTTCGTTGCAAAGTGCTAAACTAAAATTGCTAGCTTGTAACGAAAACATGCCTATTAGGGTAATTCCAAAGAAATTAACCGGAAAACATGAATTTTAAAAATTGGCCATTTGATTTGAATAAAATTTGGAACAATAACACTTGTTTCTAGCCCTACAACCCAAACGATTGAAAGTGCTCAGAAATTCATTCAATCATTCCAGATCTACTCGTCATGCGAAAGACAGTACAAATAAAGAAGATCATTAAAATGTGTCATTTGTTTGGTAAATGTAGCTCATAAAAGAAACCCTAGATCTAGATCGACTTAACTGTACTTTACCATAATACTCCCCACTTGAGTCTATTAAAGATTTTCGCTGACATATTATTTAAAGACTGTGGCATTTGTCTTTAAAGCCTACACACAAAAATTATTTCCGAAACACGCGTATTTTAAGGACAATACATACACACCACGTGTGTACATTCGGACGCACATATGTAGTTTTTCACATGTATTTGTCGAATTCAAAGCTGGAGACACATTGACAATGAAATATGTCAAGGATTGGTGGGGGAAAGGGGGTCCAAGAAGGAACCATTGAGCAAAAACCGTGGCAAAGGAAACAGCGAGAAGAAAATTAAATTTAAATCCTGCAAAAATAAAACTTTTCAAACTTTTTCATTTAACTTTGAAATCATGCAGCTTATTTGAAAGTATTTACTCCGAGATTATGTTTTCTTTGCCAACAACACAGAGCGCGAACTTCAAGGAGCAGACATGAGTAACGGCGGCAGTGGCGATGGCAGAAGGAGCAATAGCGGCAGCAGCAAGCAATTTTCCTGTAACACGCTCTAAACTTTTGCAATAAATCTTAAAAATAGTTTATGGATGTTCTGCTGCTGCCGCTTCTGCTTCAGTCTCGAATTATGTCTCTTAGAGAATTATGTGAAAACCGGATTATTTCTATATTTTCAATAATTTTTAAGATTTTCAATTATCATAAAAATACATTATTTTCCGGACTATCTTTTAATTTAAAGAAAGCTGTTCTATAACAGGAACGGCGTTAATATTCCAATCGGGTGTTCATTTTAAAAAAGAAGTATAATTGGAGGTGACCTATTGGATAGGGGGCCTATGCCAAAACATTGACCTACTAGTACGACTGGTGTCAGGTAAAATGAAAAACAAATAATCCAATTTTAGCTCAGCAAAAGAGTTTGGAAAAATGAATCAAACATAAGCCCAATCGGTTGGTATATCAAAATCTGTTCAAATAAAGCAAAATTTGACTAATTTCAGTCCAACCGTATGTAATTTAAAATTTCTCTGTGATTTTTTATGACACTTTGGGGCCAATAAAGCGTTAAAATAATCCTGTATTATGTAAACCAGTAAGGAAAGACAAAGTCAGACGGGGCTGATTATATAATACGAGTATCCTACATTTCCGTAACAATGGGCAAAGGGACATTGCGATAATAAATTGTAATAATTGGTTTCTTTCAGTTAACAAAGTACTTAGCTCCACCTCCTCATCAAGGCTTATTCCAAGATAAGCCAGATTCGTTGAAATTTTGGATTTTGTCGCATTAAGAAGTTAAATCTATAGGGGCTATTTCAAAACATGGACCTATGGCGACCGTTGTTCGTGTGAAGGGTTCTGGGTACAAATACACCCAGAATACCAATTTTCAACACGATCAGTTGAAATTTGCATTCTCTATAGCGTTAAGAAGTTATCTGCTGCTAAATATAAGATGTATGTATATCGTCATCGGAAACGAGAAAGGGCGTATCATCCTATTTTAAAATTTTACAGGAAAAGCAAAAAAAAGTAAATAAAATGAAAAATGTTGTCATTAGAAAAACGGGGTTTTCAGGATAATATTTAAACATAATGAAAAAAATACAAAAGTTTTCTTCCAGATGTAATTTGAGTCTGAAATCTGAGAAAATAGGAAAATATTCTTCAAAAGCGGATGTTATAGTTATGTATTTTCGAAACGTGTGTCGTAATTTGTTATTTTCATAGCAGGGATTCATTTTCTTTTACTTACCGTTTTTAAATGCATCTGCAAATTTAATTTGCATTTATTCATCAATGACACCAACTTAACATTCTGTGAAAAATTCGAGGTTCCCTAATTTTTTAAAGAAAAAAAAAACACAGAAAATTCAAATTTAATGGGGAAGGTTTATTATCATTTGAAAGAACATTCTTTGACATTTATTTTTTGAAGATTATGTCTATTATATGTTGGCCACGGCTACGTCTCAGACGGTCCATCCGTTGAGTCTAATTTTCGATGACTCGATTATGTTGACCATAAGTTGAGCGAAGTGCACGAAACACATTCCTCACAGAAAGTGAATTTTCGTAATAAAGTTGAACGATTTGTAAACGTTGTTCAGGCGTAAGTCTTTCCATGATGAAATGCCAAACAATACTTAACGAAAATAATATGACAACATGACACGACTCACACGTGATCTGTCAAAAAAAAAGTGAAAAAAGTATATCTACTTGGATCACCCTATAGTTATGTAGTCCCATATATTCTAAACGAATGCTGAAACATTAAAGATGGTGTTCAGCCTCGTCCTTTTTATAACCTCACTTTAGTGATACAAGGGAATATACGGGCCAAAAGTGTAACATATCGATGGAGTAACATAACCACCTATGTATGTTCGGCGGCTATCCGTTTTAGGTTGTTTAATGTCGAATGAGCACTGTCCGTCCGTCCGTCTGTCTGTCTGCTGGCTGGTGCGCACGATAACTCTCGAAAGGAGTAACCGATTGACTTTAAATTTGGTATGTGGTACTATTTTTCTATCTCCAGCTAAGTTTGAAGATGGGCCATATTGGTCCACTCCTTCTAGTACCTCCCTACAAAGGGTTAATATTTAGTGAATTATTGATTATTTAATAACTTCTATACTACTTATTTGAATTTTCTGAAATTCTACACATATTACGAGTATAAGTTTATTACTCACTATCACCTCCAGAAAAATTGGCGAAATTGCCGCGCCCCTTTTGGTACCTCCCACACAAATGGACCATTTTGCACCAAAAGTTAACTGCTTATAACAATACTTCATGCAAATACTTGAAATTATGTACAGTCTAATGATTTTATAGTACCTATAGTCCAGTGAAAAAGGGGCTTAATTGGCACGGCCTTTTTGGTACCTTCCACACAAATGTAATATTTTGCACCAAATGTTAACAGGTTTTATAGTACCTAGAATCCAGTGAAAAATGGTCGAAGTTGCCACGCCCCTTTTTGTACCTCCCACACAAATGGACCATTTTGCACTAAAATTTAACAGCTTATTACATTAATACCATTGCATAATATTACTTGCAATTTTGTACAGTTTAATGCCGTTATAGTGCCTACAGTCCAGTGAAAAACGGGGATTATTGCCACGCCCCTTTTGGTACCTCCCACACAAATGTACCATTTTATACAAAAACGTTAAGAGTTTGGAATGATTCTATACATTTTGTGATTTCAACATTTGTCATAGTTTTTAAAGGGAAATCATTGCCTTGTTTTAGTAAATAATGTTTTAAACAAGAACGTGGCAGAACACTATTTTGAAATTTGTAGGTTCAGTTTGGAACAAATGGGCCTACACGACTATTTTTTGTTGGTGTCACAATTTTATGTTGGTGTCATTGATGTGCAGGATGCAAAATAACGTTGCAAATGCAACTGATACATTTTAAAACTATAAATTAAGCAGCATTAATATATGTACTTGAATGTACAAGTCACGACCTTACAAAGGAGCCTTCATTTGTAAAATTCCGTTTACGCGTTTGCACAACCAATAATTTCTAAAATACACTTTTTCAGATATTTTCCTAAATTTTTCAGATTTAAGTTTAAGATGCTTATAACAGCATCAGCAAAAAATTTTGTTTTTTTTCTCGCCAACTACAAGATGATTCTTTTCCATAGTAAAACGCAAATAAAATTTTAAAGATAATCGGGAATGTCGACCATATTTTTTTCGGAAACCATTCGGTTTGACATGGAATGAACGATATATAAATTCCCACAAACATAATTTATAAGTTGTTTGTGAAAATTGCGTGAAATAGGAAATTGTAACTATGAAAAAAAAATTGGTGGTTAGGCCGTTTTGAATTTCGTTAATAAATTCGTAATTTTTGATAGTAGGCCGCTAAAAATTTGTCAGGATGTGCATTTTGATGCAGTATACCGAAATCCATCATAAATTGAATTTCCTTTTTCTTGCTGTTACGCCCTGTTTTGTTTCTGATGATGATATGTACCAAATTTCAGTACTATTACTGTATATTGTAGCATGATTACAAGAGACGGATGTGTCTAAATCGTCTTAGACATTATCTACCATCCTTTGGTAAAGGGTATAAAAAAATTACAATGTTTTGTCATATGTTTCTTATGTTTCTAGAAACAATTATAACAAATGTATTCTTATCTTCAATGAAAACCGGATAACACAACTCGATTTTATCATACCTATAGTATATTTAAGACTCTGTCTTTGAGGATGTGTATGTGTGTCTCGTTCATCTTTAAGTCTGTCGGTGTATCAGAGGAGAAGCGCGTGAGAAATTCAATTTACTAAAGAAGATTTGCACACGTATGCTATGAATCTTATACTCGTAAGTAAATAGGTTTATTCCTATACGTCTCTCGCTATGTACGTTTGTATGTATAGGTATCAGCTCACGTAAATATGTGCGCGCACACACGCAAACACACACGTGCGCATACCTATAGACACTTACAGAGTTTTATGCGATTTCTTCGAGGAACTTATTTTAAACGAATCCAATCTCCGGGTGGGGTGGCGGTGGCATAGAGGGAAATGCGTGCGAAATGCATATGTCAAGTGCAAATGGATTTTTGCGATAAAATTTGCACCGGATACAAAATAATTTGATTTCAATAAGAAGTGTAAATTATAACAGCTTAGTATTCTGACTTGCCAGAGTAAATGTTTCATCTACATACATAGTTGCTGTGTTGTGTGGTGTTTCTCATATCTATAGCTTAAGAAGTGTATATTCGAAAACAAAGAAAAGCGATCAGAAAAAACTATTTAATTCCCAACAAGCCAAGACAAATTGTTCAGTTTAGCCAAACTAATTTCGAAGCAGCTAAAAATGTTTGGTGAAGAAGTCGGAAAATCCCAGTCCAGGATTCGATATAAAACTCTTGCGGGAGGTACCATAACGGGCGTGACAATGACGCCCATTCTTTACTGGACCGTATGTCATCTAAAAGCATTACACTGTAAAATTTCAAGTATTTGTGTTTACTGGTATTAAAATTATAAGCAATAAGGTGGCGTAGACCAATATGACCCATCTTCGAACTTAGCCTGATATAGAAACAAATATTATCACGTACCAAATTTAAAGTCAATCGGTTACTCCTTTCGAGAGCTATCGTGCGCTCTATCCAGACAGACATACAGGCATACAGACATACGGACATACAGACATACAGACATACAGACATACAGACATACAGACATACAGACATACAGACATACAGACATACAGACATACAGACATACAGACATACAGACATACAGACATACAGACATACAGACATACAGACATACAGACATACAGACATACAGACATACAGACATACAGACATACAGACATACAGACATACAGACATACAGACATACAGACATACAGACATACAGACATACAGACATACAGACATACAGACATACAGACAGACATACAGCCAGACATACAGGCATACAGACATACGGACATACAGACATACAGACATACAGACATACAGACATACAGACATACAGACATACAGACATACGGACATACAGACATACAGACATACAGACATACAGACATACAGATATACAGACATACAGACATACAGACATACAGATATACAGACATACAGACATACATACAGACGCACAGACATTGCTCAAATGACTTAAAATTTCCTAAAACGGATTTCCGCCGAAAATAATTAGGGTTTTAGAACACTCCTTTAATGTGTTACACTTTTGGCTCGTAGCAAATGATATATAAGTATACTCTCCTCCCTGTAAGGCGAGGGGATAAAAATATGAAAAATTATTTTTTTTTAATTTCCCTTATTTATAAAATATGGGTAATAATTTACATATTTATCCATAGATACCATACGGCTATTTTCTTTTTTTTAATGCTTACCAATTCCATTTTACTCGAAAATTTTGAAGCAAAAAAAATACATACTATAATGAACTACTAATAAAAAAAATTGTGAAGATGTTACTTCAAAATTTTTCTCGTAATTTCTTTATAAAAGTTTTAGCAACCAGACTCCGTTAGACATATTTTAATTTATCTCTACTTTAAATTTGCATTAAAGTATTTCTTTTTTGTATAAGTTTGCATGTTACTTTGATAACACAGTGCGACAGTCCAAAAACCAAAAACCGCGATACTATTTTTCTTGTACGTCTTGGCGAGAAGAACAACCTTTGTTCTACGAATTTTGCCAAACAACCCCAAAAGCCGGATTTACGGGTAAAAACCGACTTCCTTGCCTTTTTTCAATTTTAACGCCTATAACTTTGTTAACTATTACCCGATTTTATAAGGAACACTATAATACCCTACACCTCCCTAACAATGCGGTAAGGGTCATTGCGATAATAATTTGGAATAATTGGTAAATGTGTAGGAACATATTATCTAATTCTGAACCGATAATCGCTAAATTAAGCAATATTCGTTCCTAAATTGAGAAATATCTTTCTGGAAAAATTTAATGATCGGAAGTAAAGTACAACTTCTATAGCGCTTTGATACCAAATCAGGAGGAACATATATATGGAGGTTATATATAAATCTGAACCGATTTTCCCTGAATACTCATTCCTGTAAAAATACCTCTTTCTGTCGAATTTCGTACTGATCGGATATAAAATACAGTCTCTACAGCGTTTACATGTCAAATCGGGAGTAACATATATATGGGGGATATATCTAAATCTGAACCGATTTTCTCCGAATTTGGCAGTATTCCTTCATGTAGAAAGAAACCTCTTTTTGCCGAATTTCATACTGATCGGATATAAAATACAGTTTTTACAGCGCTTACATGTAAAATCGGGCGTAACTTATATATGGGGGCTATATCTTAATCTGAACCGATTTTCTCCGAATTTGCCAGTATTCCTTCATGTACTAAGAAACCTCTTTCTGCCGAATTTCGCACTGATCGGATATAAAATACAGTTTCTACAGCGCTAACATATCAAATCGGGGGTTTCATATATATGGGGGCTATATCTAAATCTGAACCGATTTTAACCGAATTCAATAGGGATCGTCCTTGGGCCAAAAAAAAGATATGTGTAAAGTTTCGTCGAGTCCGGAAATAATTGCGACCTGTACTTTGATTACAAGTATACATGCACAGACAGACGGACATACAGACGGACATAGCTAAATCAACTCAGAAAGTGATTCTAAGTCGATCGGTATAATAAACGATAGGCGGAGAAGGAGAAGAAATCTCCTTTTGGATGTTACAAACAAATGCACAAAGTTATAATACCCTGTACCACAGTGTGGTGTAGGGTATAAATATTCAACTCACATGAGGATATCAAAGTGTAGTGCTATGGTAACCGAGCGAGTGGACCAATACAAACTGTGTACACCTTCGAGAGAAATTACGTCACTATGATTCCCGCCAGAGATGAATGGGTTGGCAGAATAACAGGTAATAGAAACCATCTCCACTTTTACACGGATAGTTAGAAGCTTGATGAAAAGGTTGGCTTTGGAGTACACTGTGAAGAACTTGGTTTGGATATAGCCCACAAACTACCAGATACCTGCAGTGTCTATCAAGCCGAAATAGTGGCAATATGGGAAGTCACCAAGTGGCTGAGTCGCAACATAGTAACCAACACTGGCGTTGTCATTTATTTGGACAGTCAGGTTGTCATCAATTCTCTGGAGGCAAAATCCTTAAATTCACAAACAGCCCTCTACTGCCGCAGATCTCTTAACGAGATAGCTGAGCAGTTTAATAAACACCTCATATGAGTGCCAGGGCATAGGGATATCCCGGGGAACTACAAAGCCGATGAACTTGCTAGGAATAGGGCCGGCATTACGAATTTTCGAAGAATTTGCATATATTGGTGCGCCACTATCCACGTGCAAGCTTTGTCTTAGGTAAGAGGCAATCAGCCAGTCCAACGAAAAATGGACAGAAATCCAATCAGCCCTGCAGGGTAGCTAGACAAATCTGGCCTAGGTATGACCTGAGAAGATCAAAATATCTCCTCGCACTAGAGAGGCAAAAATTGTCTACGTTAGTATCAGTTCTGACAGGACACTGCCTGATCGGCGAACACGCCAGAAGATTGGGTATTGACTCCAATGACTTCTGCAGTGGAGAGCATTGAGCACTTGCTATGAAACTGCCCCGCTCGACGACTAGACATACTGGGGTCGGGCTTTCTAGACAGCCTTACAGATCTTTCCAGTACTGATATTCGTACTATCGATAAATTTGTATATCAAACAGGTTGGTTTCGATGAGGGGCATTTCAGCCCGCGTAAAGAGCTTTCTTTACAACGTTGGTGTCTTTGGTGACTCCGACTGAAATTTTCCGGCATAATTTTTGTAGAATATGTATTTTAATCCTTAAATGTCCTTTTTGAAAGGACTTATTTTGATTTTCTCGAAAAAAGACCCAAATTGGCCCATACAGAGAGCAGCTAGAGATTAAGATCTTCCACAAAAATGATCCTCATAAAAGTGTACTATATAAGACTGACAATAAGAAACCTCTCAGACATTAACTTACAATTTTTTTTTCATTTATTATAATGCTCACTTCGACCAAAAAATAAAAACTTTGACCCACGGTGGAAAAAAATCAGACCAGCTAGACCATAAGTTTATTCTACAAAAATGATCTACTTAACACGCCTTTTCAAAATTATAGGGTCGCTATTCTCTTCCAATCAAAAAGTCATATTTTTTTTGGATAGTGCTATTGTAAAGAAAATATATGATGTTATCTTGGAGTACAATTTTATTTATTTACAAATTTATTATCCATTTCAGTTGCAGACAGCTGAGAATTTTCCGTACATCCTATCACTATCACTAAATTGTCAGCAAAATGACTTACGAGTCTATACATAGTAATTACCTATTGTAATTGCTATTATCTGAGCAATGAAACATGTAGGGCAATTTCTTGCTCAATTTCACAACAAAACAATTACAAATGCCAATCTTCGAGCAGTGCTACATTTGCAATCTCCTGTAATGAGGGCCACTTAAAGATGCCTGAGTTTATCTCAATTCAATTCGGTTGAAATCCTTAAGTAGACACTCATTACAAGTTTTTGTTTCTTTCGTATGTTGTCCTACCCTGTCGTATCGCGTCCTGTCGTGGTCTGCTCATTTATCCTGGTTGTTTTCAACACTCACAAGACCCATTTGACTTCGTTTCATTGGCCGTGTTAAACTTTTAAGTTTTTCCGTGCAGGTGTTAATGCTCCACAAGAAACAACAACAATACAAAAGGACAAACTTTTGTTTGCTTGAATTGGTTTTCAAAATTTCTCCTCCTTGCCGGCGTTGCTTCTCTTCTGCGGGAGTTAACACCCCGACATGTACACGGTCACATCCTGTGAGGCCTTGAATGGACGTCTCTGGCATTGTTTGGCCTTTCGAGCAGCGCTTAATACGAGTCTTTACAAATGTCTTGTGAAAGTTTTCCTTGCAATTCCAATGCTGGTTAGTGTAGTAGGGGGAAAGTGGAAATTTTTGCGAGAAACTTTAATTTCGCCATGAAAATTAAAGGCAAAACAAAAGACATATAGTACAATTTATGCGTCAACAATACCATTTGCCGCTGTTTTCGCAGAAAACTTAAGAATTCATTTCACACAACTCTTAAAGTTTGAGGTATGAATTTAATGCCTTTAATATTTAATGGCATTTATTTATAAAATGTTGATTTGAGCAAGACTCAAAATTCTAAGGATGATATTAAATTTATATATTTTTAATCAATTTTTCAACAAAATACTAAAAATACAAGTAATATAGCCTTGGGACATACTTTTTAAAAAATTGAGGAAGCATACATTTTTATCCCCTCACCTTAGAGAGGAGGGTATATATCATTTGCTACGAGCCAAAAGTGTAACACATCGAAGGAGTGACCTAAGACCCCAAGTATGTTTGGCGGATATTCGATTTGGGTCATTCTAAGTCGTTTGAACAATGTACGTCCGTCCGTCTGTCTGTCTGATGGCTGGTGCGCACAATAACTCTCGAAAGGATTAACCGATTGACTTCAGATTTGGTATGCGGTAATATTTTTCTCTATCTACGGCTACATTCGAAAATGGGCCATATTAGTCCCCTCATTCTAGTACCTCCCCCACGAAGGGTTAACTTTTAGTTAAATATTGATTCGTTAATAACTTCTATAGTCCCACACGAATGGACCATTTTGCGCCAAAAGTTGGCAACTTATAGTTTTAATACCAGTGCATACAAATACTTCAAATTTTGTACAGTGTAATTTCTTTATAGTACCTATAGTTTGGAGAAATGTGGGCATTGTTGGCACGCCCGTTTTGGTACCTCCCACACAAATGGAATATTTTGCACGAAATAATACGAAAATAATACCAGTGATTATTTTGTGCTACAAATACTTGAAATTTTGTTATGCGTAATGATTTTACAGTACCTAGAATCCAGAGAAAAATTGGGCGTTATTGGCACGCCCTTTTTTGGGGGCACTTTACATACTTTAAAGTTATTAAATGCAATTTAATTGATAATAATTTAATTGAAACAAAAATAAATAAATTTACGAATATTTCTGTGGGACTCAAGGTGAGGAGATTCATAAGTGGGTTTACCCGACTGAACTTTCTTACTTGTTGACGACTACGTAACGACAATTCGTTCCAGAAAAAAAAATAAGAAATTCACAGAAGAGTAAACCGACGAAGATGTTTCCTCACTTTACCAGTATTGTAATATGGATTATGGTGCTTTGAGCCAAACTGGTGGAGACATTTTCTTCAGTCTATAGTCATTGCAAAAGTTGTCTAAACTACAAAATATTGCTTTAGACTATAGTCATTGCTTTAGAAGCTATGAGGAAGTTATGTTCGAACGAATCTGTCAATTTGTGAGCAAATTTTCATTGGACTGTAGGTATTGTAAAATCATTACATTGCACAACATTTTAAGTATTTGCATTTTTATACCCTACACAAACAACACTGTAATGCAGGATATTCTGACTTTGCGCATTTGTGTGACCTCGAATCACTTCCTGAGTCGGTTTATCTATATCCGGCTATCTGTCCGTCTGTCTGTTTGTATATGTATTTTTGTAAACAAAATACAGGTCGCAATTATGAACGGTTAAGTACGTAATTTGGCAGGAGCTTCTTCTTTTGCTCAAGGACAATTCTCATTAAAATAGGTGAAAATCGCTTCCATATATACGTGTCTCCGATTTGACATAAAAGCGCTATAGAAGCAACAATTTTTACCCCCATCTTTTTTGGAACTTTGCTAAAGGAAGTTTCTTGAACTAAGCATGAATAATGCAGAGTTTCAAAAAAATCGACTCAGATTTAGATACAGCCCCCATATATAACTTCATTCCGATCTGTCATATATGCGGGATTATTAAAATCGAGTATCTTGATAAAAGAATTAATAATTTTAAATAAGAAGAAATTGGATCAGCCCATGGATATAGCCCCCCCAACGTTTCAAACGCTTTGAATTTAAAACTATATGTTTGTTTATTCCATATTTGCAAGATAGTGTAGGGAATCATATAGTAGGCTCAACCCGACTTTACAATTATACCCTACACCACACTGTGGTACAGGGTATTATAAGTTTGTTTCACGGCAGATGTTTGTAACACCTTAAAATAACACAGCTAGACCCACTTTAAAGTATACCGATCGACTCAGAATCACTAGCTGAGTCGATTTAACGATGTCCGTCCGTCCGTCCGTCCGTCCGTCCGTTCGTCCATGTAAAGTTGTTCGTCGACTACAGGTCGCAATTTCACTCCGATCGTTCTGAAATTTTGCAGTTTAGAGTATTTCGCGGCTGTTAAGATCGCTATTGAATTTGGTTGAAATCGGTTCAGATTTAGATATAGCTCCCATATATATCTTTCGTCCGATTTGGACCTTTAGTCCTATAGAAGCTGTATTTTACATCCGATCGTTTTGAAATTTAGAATGGTAGAGTTTCTTGATCCATGAACCAACATTGCTGAATTTGAAGAAAATCGGTTAAGATTTAGCTATAGCTCCCATATATATGTTTCGTCCGATTTGGCCCTTTAGTCCTATAGAAGCTGTATTTTACATCCGATCGTTTTGAAATTTAGAATGGTAGAGTTTCTTGATCCATGAACCAACATTGCCGAATTTGAAGAAAATCGGTTCAGATTTAGATATAGCTCCCATATATATCTTTCGCCCGATTTGGTCCTTTAGTCCTATAGAAGCTGTATTTTACATCCGATCGTTTTGAAATTTAGAATGGTAGAGTTTCTTGATCCATGAACCAACATTGCCGAATTTGAAGAAAATCGGTTAAGATTTAGCTATAGCTCCCATATATATGTTTCGTCCGATTTGGCCCTTTAGTCCTATAGAAGCTGTATTTTACATCCGATCATTTTGAAATTTAGAATGTTAGAGTTTCTTGATCCATGAACCATCATTGCCGAATTTGAAGAAAATCGGTTCAGATTTAGATATAGCTCCCATATATATCTTTCGTCCGATTTGGTCCTTTAGTCCTATAGAAGCTGTATTTTACATCCGATCGTTTTGAAATTTAGAATGGTAGAGTTTCTTGATCCATGAACCAACATTGCTGAATTTGAAGAAAATCGGTTCAGATTTAGATATAGCTCCCATATATATCTTTCGTCCGATTTGGTCCTTTAGTCCTATAGAAGCTGTATTTTACATCCGATCGTTTTGAAATTTAGAATGGTAGAGTTTCTTGATCCATGAACAAACATTGCCGAATTTGAAGAAAATCGGTTAAGATTTAGCTATAGCTCCTATATATATGTTTCGTCCGATTTGGCCCTTTAGTCCTATAAAAGCTGTATTTTACATCCAATCGTGTTGAAATTTAGAATGGTAGAGATTCTTGATCCATGAACCAACACTACCGAATTTGAAGAAAATCGGTTAAGATTTAGCTATAGCTCCCATATATATGTTTCATCCGATTTGGCTCTTTAGATCCAATCGTTTTTATACCCTACACCACACTGTGGTACAGGGTATTATTTAAGTATAAAATGTCCCAAAAGTAAATTTATGTAAACAATTTATACATGAATTACTAAATTTATATATCAGAGTTATTCAATATTACGAGAGTGGTGTAGGGTATTATATAGTCGGCACCGCCCGACTTTAGCCTTTCCTCACTGGTTTTCTTACTGGTTTGGTGTTAAAGCTAAGTTTATAGCTGTTAAATTTTTGTACAAAGTTGTCCTATCGTGTGGTAGCTACCAAAAGGGGCGGGGAATCTCGTATATTTTGCTCAACGTGACATCGACAGATAAACTATTGCTAGGTGTGGAATTACAGAAGATTCGGATAAGTAGTGTAGAAGTCATTAGAGAAAAAATATATCACATTCCTATATGAAACATGTTTTGGGAGCTATAATTAAACCTGAACCGATTTTCTTCAAATTCGCCAATGTTGTTCCATATATCAAACATCTTCCATGAAACAAACTTATAATACCCTGTACCACAGTGTGGTGTAGGTTATAATAAATTGCTGAAATGGATATTGCGACGTGATTACTATTTGGCTTCTCTTGCCTTAATTTATCATTAAAATGTTGATATTCTGTAGGAATAACATGTTTTAATTCTTGTAAATATTTCAATTTGCTTGTCTGGATAAGGCGCGATCCATATTGTAAGGGTGACTATGGCAGGCTTGACTATGGCGGAAAAGTTGCACTTTATATTTTATTTTACCTAATGGCTAGATAAAGGTTTTGAATTGTGATACGATCGGATCATTTCTTCCTCGACCAGTTCTAATATTTGTAAAACGTATAAGCTTTCCATCGCAATAGGCCTAGATAACAAAATGAAATATATTCAATTGTAATACGTTCTAAGAAATTACAACCCTCGGCATTCTACTGTTTTCTGTTTATACCCTACACCACACTGTGGTACAGGGTATTATAAGTTTGTTTCATGGCAGATGTTTGTAACACCTGAAAATAACACAGCTAGACCAACCTTAAAGTATACCGATCGACTCAGAATCACTAGCTGAGTCGATTTAAGCATGTCTGTCCGTCCGTCTGTCCGTCCGTCCGTCCGTCTGTCCATGTAAAGTTGTTCGTCGACTACAGGTCGCAATTTCACTCCGATCGTTCTGAAATTTTGCAGTTTACAGTATTTCGCAGCTGTTAAGATCGCTATTGAATTTGGTTGAAATCCTAGCTCCCATATATATCTTTCGTCCGATTTGGCCCTGTAGTCCTATAGAAGCTGTATTTTACATCCAATCGTTTTGAAATTTAGAACGGTAGAGTTTCTTGATCCATGAACCAACATTGCCGAATTTGAAGAAAATCGGTTAAGATTTAGCTATAGCTCCCATATATATGTTTCGTCCGATTTGGACCTTTAGTCCTATAGAAGCTGTATTTTACATCCAATCATTTTTAAATTTAGAATGGTAGAGTTTCTTGATCCATGAACCACCACTACCGAATTTGAAGAATATCGGTTAAGATTTAGCTATATCTCCCATATATATATATGTTTCGTCCGATTTTGCTCTTTAGTCCTGAAGAAGCTGTATTTTACATCCACTCGTTTTGAAATTTAGAATGGTAGAGTTTCTTGATCCATGAACCAACACTACCGAATTTGAAGAAAATCGGTTAAGATTTAGCTATAGCTCCCATATATATGTTTCATCCGATTTGGCTCTTTAGATCCAATCGTTTTTATACCCTACATCACACTGTGGTACAGGGTATTATTTAAGTATAAAATGTCCCAGAAGTAAATTTATGTAAACAATTTATACAAGAATTACAAAATTTATATATCAGAGTTATTCAATATTACGAGAGTGGTGTAGGGTATTATATAGTCGGCCCCGCCCGACTTTAGCCTTTCCTTACTGGTTTTGATATATTTTTTATGAGTCAAAAATTTATTTTATTTTATTTTTTTTAGCTAAATTTTAAACAAGAGTTTTAGAAAATAGAATCATTTACAAATTTATACGACAGATGACAGCCAAATCAGGGAATAGTTTGCCATCAAAAACTCATTTTAGAGAAAATGGTTCAAACCACTTTTGAATATAATCCCTCAAAATGTAGTATTTTGGGTATATAGAGGAAAATAAAAAACAAGTAAGAAAGTTCAGTCGGGTAGTGCGACTAATGAATCCCCTCACCTTGAGTCCCAAAAAAATATTAGTAAATTTATTTATTGTTTTGTTTTAATTAAATTATTATCAATTTAAATTGCATTGAATAACTTTAAAGTATGTACTGTTATTAAAGTTAAAAGCTGTTAACTTTTGGTACAAAAATGTCCATTTGTGTGGGAGGTACCAAAAGGGGCGTGCCAATAACGCCCATTTTTCTCTGCACTCTTGGTACTGTAAAAGCATTACACTGTACAAAATTTCAAGTATTTATATGCTCTGGTATTAAAGTTATAAGCTGTTAACTTTTGGTGTAAAATCGTCCATTTGTGTGGGAGGTACCAAAACGGGCGTGCCAATTACTGCCACTTTTCTCTAGACTCTAGGTACTATAATAGCATTGCACTGTACGAAGTTTCAAGTATTTGTATACACTGGTATTAAATTTAAAAGCTGTTAACTTTTGGTACAAAAAGGGCCATTTGTGTGGGAGGTACCAAAAGGGGCGTGGCAATAATGCCCATTTTTCACTGTATTGTAGGTACTATTAAATCATTACACTGTACAAAATTGCAAGCATTTGTATACACTAATATTAAGGTTATAAGCTGGTAACTTTTGATTCAAAATTGTCCATTTGTGTGGGAGGTACCAAAAGGGGCGTGGCAACTTCGCTCATTTTTCTCGAGGTCATAGTGACTAATAAACTAATACTATGTGTAGAATTTCAGAAGATTCAAATAAGTAGTATAGAAGTTTTTAAATAATCAATATTTCACTAAATATTTAACCTTTGTGGGGGAGGTACTAGAAGGAATGGACCAATATGGCCCATCTTCGAACTTAGCCGGAGATAGAAGAAAATATTACCACATACCAAATTTTAGGTCAATCGGTTACTCCTTTCGAGAGATATCATGCGCACCAACCAGCAGACAGACAGGTGACGGACGGACATTGCTCATTCGACTTAAAATGACCCAAAACGGATATCCGCCGAACATATTTAGGGTCTTAGATCACTCCTTCGATGTGTTACACTTTTGTTACCCTCCTATCTAAGCCGAGGGTATAAAAAGTAAGTATAACACGTATTTATAGTCGTCTTAAAGGTAACGTGCAGGAGAATGTTTCGGGAAAAGAATGGGTCAAAAATTTGTATTTATAGTGTGCCACGTTTGTCTAAATTACACTATTTTTTTACGATATTTTTAAATCTTGGCCGTGAATTTATTTCGGAGTTTTACTTTACAAATATAAACATTTTAGAATTAGCCTCGATTTCTGGTATCAAGGCGCACAAATTACAAAAAAAAGTTATTGAAATATATTAATTTTTAGATATTTTATAGATTTATAAAGATTCTGCTTGCATTTAAAAACCTTTTTTTTATTTTTTCCCGATCCTTTCCTGCGAATACGTATATATTACAGCCGTGTATATACCGACTCATTTCTCATTATATTTTCTAGATAGACCACAAAATTTTCTAAATTATGAAAAAAATTGTCATTGATATGCTCACAGAAACAAAAGTTATGTCCATTTGAAGTTATAGTCTCCAAACAATGATTTTTTGTGTATTTTAAATATTTTTGTATTTTTGACAAATAGTTTTTGAAACAATAACTTCAAATTGTCTTATTGCATCGAATTCTCTGTGTTGCAAACGGTTGACTGGTTAGGAACCGGCCGTATTATTTCCTTTTTTTAAATTTCTCCCACTGTGCTGTGGTAGAATAAGAAGTAAGAACAAGGACACAAAGTCGCTCGCCGGCAACACTTTGGGAACGGGTCAGTGGCAAAGTATGCAGCGCCAGTTTGGTCACCGAATATGAGCGTGTCGCCGTGGACCTACATGAACAGCGATAGGGTACATCATTATGTCTTCAGAGGACCACCTTCTCGAAGATCACGCCAGAGCGGACACACTTTCAACTAAACAGTATATGCTGGGTTGTTGAGTCAGAGATATCATCCCAACCAGGACATAGTGATTAGGATGGACATTCATGATCTAAATCACAAGCTTAACAACCAATTTTGAATGCCGACGAAGTCGTAGCAACAGTTAACAAATGTCGTTCTCAGAAGAATGGATACTGTTTTGGCGCAGCTGAGTTCTTTAATTCATACTGTGCTCGAGTTGATGGCAAATTAGCAACAAGATACACCTATTTCATAGATACACGTATTCCACCCAGGTTTTTACCAGGTCTCCCAACCAATGCAACAGAACCATAACACTGTGGAACAAAATTAAAATTTTTCGAAAATAACAAGGTTCTGACAACGTATTCTGATAGATGGGGTAAAAAAAGAATATACGTGTATCGGCGTTTTGAAAGTTTACGTATGAAGGTCATTTTAGAGGGGGCTCAATATTTCCCCCTTTTGCACATTCTTATGATGAATGGGTATAGGAAACCGTGTGATCCTTACATTTTTTGTTTAGGATGTCTTAAACAACATTACTTAGAACACGAGGAACATTTTAAACTTCTACCTCTTCAAACTAGGGGTCTTTTTGGTCCAAATTGTGGATAAGGGTAAAAATCGCCCCTAAAACAGGTGTTTAACGGGTAAACATTTTCTACATTAATATTTGCCAACAATGTCTACTAAAACTCTTTGAATACACCAAAACTCAACCTAAATGCCAGAAATAACTCAAAACTTAAAATCTTTTTTAGGTTTAGCAGCGATTTGAAAAAGTACGAAATTAACCTAAAAATTGATCTTAAGTTTGACTTATTTCTGGCACTTAAGTTGAGTTTTAGGTTTTGGTGTATTTGGGGTCTTATTGTAGAATTTTATGGATAAAAAAAGAATATACGTGTATCGGCGTTTTGAAAGTTTACGTATGGAGTTCATTTTAAAAGGGTGTCAATATTTCCCCCTTTTGAACATTCTTATGATGAATCGGCATAGGAAATCGTGTGATCCTTACATTTTTGGTTTAGGAGGTCTTCAGCAACATTACTTAGAACACTACGAGGAACATTTTGTTGAACTTTTTAACACTCTAGCTCTTTAATCTAGGGGTCTTTTTGGTCCCCTTTGTGGAGATGGGTAAAATTTACCCCTAAAACAGGTGTTTAACGGGTCAAAATGTTCTACAAAAATATTTGCCAAAAATTTCTACTACAAATCTTTGAATACACCAAAACTCAACCTAAATGCCAGAAATAAGTCAAAACTTAAAATCCTATTTTAGGTTTAGCACCAATTTGAAAAAGTACGAAATTAACCTAAAAATTAATCTTCAGGTTTGACATATTTTGGGCAATAAAGGTTAATTTTTGTGTTATGGTATATTGAACACTTATACATAGTAGAATTTTATGGCACATATTTTGACCCGTTATCAACTTTTTAGGGGTGATTTTTTCCCTTCTCCACAAAACGGACAAAAAAGGCCCGTAGGTTGTACACGGTTTCACGGGAAATATTGATCCCCTCTAAAATGACCAGCGTACGTAAATTTTCAAAACGCCGATACACGTATATTCTTTTTTTACCCTCTCTATCAGAATATATTGATAGAACCTTGTTGTTTTTTTTTTGTTGAACAGTGTAACCAGACGACAACCTAACATATTCTAAAACATTCGAATCCGGATTTCGTTTTTCATGATTGGTTCTACATAGTTTTCAAGTTATCGTCAAAGCATTCAACCCTAAAGACATTGTCGTAGGCCTAATAAATATTTGAAAATTAATGGCCAAGAGTTTTGGGATGAGGTCATTATAAGCGATTCCTCTCGGACTCTTATAAAATGTTTAACACTCAATGAAGCAGCAGCATGGACATCATTTCAAGATATTTTTCACAACGTTCTCGATAACACAGAAAATTCCCGTATTTCAGGAAAATAATCGACAGTTTACTGCAATATTATCGCAAGAAAGAAGCTCGAACAAAACTAGAAACAATCAAAATCACTTGTAGTTGCTCTGATTAAAAATCGTCTATACTTGTGTCATTTATTACAACAAGAAACAAAGAATTCTCATATTTCCATTGTTTTTAATTTTAAATACGCTTTGGATTAAAATTGTTTTGTTTCCTATTTTCTTTTCAGATTTCTAAATTGTACCGATTTTCCCTTAAGACCCCCATCACAAACCTATTCATAAGCAAATTTAACTTCAAATGAAACATTTAAATAGCATTTCAAACTTAAGTTGACCTAGTGAGCGTATGAGTGTCATTAAGTAAAGTGCGTGAATTAATATTACTCATACGTCAAATGTCAGGTTGACTGCATTTATGCTGTATTTTGTTGTTGTTGATGCTGCAGCTGCAGATATGCTGCTGCCGTTGAGAGTCAAGATCATCATAGGAAATGCAATGAAATAAATATGTCCCAGTTGTTGCGCTGCCACAAGCCTTCCTGCCTCTAAACCTCTAAGGGACACAGATATCGTATGTTTACTTTTTTTCCTGGCAGCATTCAGACACAAACTGTTTGGCTGGCTTTGGAGTCAAAGTGTACCTAGGCTTACGCAGCATAACCCATACTCGTCCTCATTTTATGTTCCACTTGTTGTCGTCATCGTCGTCCTGATTGTGAAGCCAACGTTTCCATTAAATATTTCAAGTTCTTCCACGCCTTACACGTTCAGGAACGCATTCAAGCGAATGTCCACCAATGCCAAACGGATACAAGATAGGCGGAGAAACCCCTCCAGGACATCGCATTGCTTCAGAAAGAAAGAAGGCTTTCAGTTTAATTAAATTTCTAGCATTGCCCAAGTATTCTTTCCTTTTTATTCCCCTTTACTGTCATTGTCGTCATCGTAGTCGTCGTCATCGTCTTCGCTGTTTCTGCAGCAATTGCAAACATATAATGCACGCGTAAATGCATTAAAAATCTCTGTGTCTCTATCTTTGGTGACACACATCCAAACCAAATGCCAAAGGATATGTGTGATATGCACACATATATGTGTGTGGGCATGTGAGACCAACCGATTGAATGTGGGCGTACTCGTATCTCTATATAGGCATGTGTCTGTGTGTGTGGTTCTAAGTAAATTGAAAATGAAACATTTAAAAGGACGTCAAGTCAAGTTGACTCTGAATAGTTTTAATAGCTATGCATGTGTATGTGCATCATATCATAAAGTGCTCTGCGTGAACTACTTTGGAATGCTGAGGCAGAGGATGAGGAGCGGCTGCCATAACGATTGCCGTAGGAATTAGAAAAAATGTGACAACTGCTTTTTCCCAACCATTTAAGATTTATTCAAGCATGCAATTTTCTGCATTAAAATAGTTAACCGAGGATTATGGCAAACTCAATAGGAAATGTAAGGATATGAAAATTTGCGTCAGGATTTGCTCTAATGACGGTGTACAATAAAGCAAAAGGAAACGTTCAACATTGAGCTTAGCTTTGAGATTTTTTCTAATGAAAATTTATACTTAACTGACATAAATGTTTAATTTCAAATTGGCTTTATGATACTTATCTACAAAAAAATATATAATAGCTGTCGGTTGAGCTTCGTTTGGGAGAAGATATATACTGGATAACTTTTACAAATATTGAGGATCCAAAATCCAAATACTGTATTTGAATTTGCAGAAAATAGAGAGAGAGGAATTCTTTTAAAATCAAGCTTTTAAAAAATTATTCATTAACAAAATTATTCTTAAAAAAAACTTTTTCTATCAAAAATGTCCGATGTGTTCTCCTAAAAACGTCTTTCAAGAGCTATTGCAATTTCCGTAAAACCCACAAATATATTAGTAATTTTTTTTAAATAATTAATACCAATAACATTTTTTGATTTCTATCACAAAATAAATGATCGCGAGATCTTATATATCCATATAGCAACATTTTATAAACTTTTTAAGCAAAAATTAACTTCACATACATAGGTCGTTAAAATTCAGACCCACAAATCTACATATAACAGAAGTTTAGCTTCTACGATCAAATAATTGTGATTACCATGGATCGATACGGCTTTGTTAATTTTTATGGAAAAAATTAAATAAACAAATAGTTCAAGCCAACTTGCTTGACAAATCTTATATATCCATATAGCAACATTTTATAAACTTTTTAAGCAAAAATTAACTTCACATACATACATAGGTCGTTAAAATTCAGACCCACAAATCTACATATAACAGAAGTTTAGCTTCTACGATCAAATTGAATTGTGATTACCATGGATCGATACGGTTTTGTTAATTTTTATGGAAAAAATTAAATAAACAAATAGTTCAAGCCAACTTGCTTGACAAATGTGGCATATACGGCTTAGGTACATATCTCATGACTTAATAAAAAATGAGTAAGAAAAGGCAGACAGGCGGGCGGGGCCGATTTTAATGCTAAATAGGCAGGATATATATTGGAATATATATAGATCTAAATCTGTACTGATTTCCCCCTAATTAACCCATTAATGTCCAGAACTTTGAGTTTTGAGCTGAAATTTGGTGCACGTGGTCCTTAGTGGTCATGAATCACACTTTTTTCAACAACTTTGGGAACACACGAGGGTAGGCTGGAGTTTGCGACCGGCAACTTAAGTTGCCATTGGGCACATAGGTATTTATTTCATTCATTGCAAATATTATTTTAAAACAAATATATATAAGAATTGCAACTAACGGAAATTATTTTTTATTTGTTATGATAATTTGAAAAGCATTCGTTAGTGTGAAGGGAAATATTGCATTTTTTGCATATAAAAATGGTACGGCCATTGCACTGTTTACATCGGTGGTATTTCGAGTCCCCTTTCATTATTATATGATCCTTTTTGCCAAAGCGAATGTTGTCCGTAACATTTTTTTTTTTGACTAAAAGATGGTGGACCGGCCTTGGCTACCAATGTTCCGAATGACTTTAGAAGGAACAAGGCACATTGTCTTCTAAATTCCAAATAAGGAATATTTTGGCCCATTTTTCTAATAGTAGGCATTCCTAAACACAGCAAATATCAATCGCCCACGAGAAAAATGACCACCACCACTTTTTATACCCTACACCACACTGTGGTACATTATAACTTAGTGCATTTGTTTGGAACACCCAAAAGGAGAAGAAATAGACCCATCGTTTATTATACCGATCGACTTAGAATCACTTTCTGAGTTGATTTAGGACGATCCCTATTGAATTTGGTTAAAATCGGTTCAGATTTAGATATAGCCCCCATATATATGTTAGCCCCGATTTGACATGTAAGCGCTGTAAAAACTTTATTTTATATCCGATCAGTATTAAATTCGGCAGAAAGAGGTTTCTTATTATGTGAATGAACACTGTTAAATTTGGAAGAAATCGGTTCAGATTTAGATATAGCCCCCATATATACGTTACCTCCGATTTGACATGTGAGCGCTGTAAAAATGTTATTTTATATCCGATCAGTGCGAAAGTCGGCAAAAAGAGGTTTCTTTCTACATGAAGGAATACTGCCAAATTCGGAGAAACTCGGTTTAGATTTAGATATAACACCCATATATATGTTACCGCCGATTTGACATGTAAGCGCTGTAAAAACAGTATTTTATATCCGATCAGTGCGAAATTCGGCAGAAAGAGGTTTGTTCCTCCTGATTTGGTATCAAACCGCTATAGAAGTTGTATTTTACTACCGATCATTAAAATTTTCCAGAAATATGTTTCTCAATTTAGGAACGCATATTGCTTAATTTAGCGATTGTCGTTTCAGAATTAGATAATATGTTTCTGTTAGATAATATGTTACCCATTTACCAATTATTCCAAATTATTATGGCAATGACACTTATCGCATTGTTAGGGAGGTGTAGGGTATTATATAGTCGGCCCCGCCCGACTTTCTGCCTTTCCTTACTGGTTTGTTCATATAGTTGTGCGATAGTTTGATAAAAATTGGTCACCTAAATCCACATCGCCCATGAATTTATTATATTGTGTCACGGACAATGATATTTTTACATTTATTCGACTCTTTTGTTGTCGTGAATATCTCGAAAGTATCCCACTGTGTTCCAAGGAAGTGCAGTTTGTAAGGACATTTACAACTGCGCTGTCCAACCATCTCACCGCAAGAAGATTATTAGTGCAAGATATATCATACGTCCCACGAGGTTTTTTTTAGCAAACTGAGCTTTACTTAAACAATTCATTTCCTTTGAAACACGATTTTCTCGCAATGTCCCAGTAGCTCCTATAACATGCTTCTGCAGTTCATCTAGCAAGCTTGCATTTTTGAATAAATTATCAAAGAATAACTGCGTTCCTGTTGCTACCAGGCCAAGCACCGCCTTGACCGAATCCACGAGGTGGTATGTTTGTGGAGGATCCACAGTAAGGCTCGGCATGAATCATGCAGCCGTTGTGATCCGCAATGCACCACGAATATATTGTTTAGCTCCATGTCTACCATAGTACGGGAGCATACTGTCGTTAATGCTGAGAAATACACTGTGGCCTACTTTTTGTTTGTTCAAAATGTCAAAAATTGGACGAACTTTATACATCCTATCATTCTCATCTATCTTAGAGTTATCAGCACAATGTAGATTCCGCAAAATGTCTTCAAATGTATTTCTCCTCATTGCATTCAGTGTTATTAGACAAATACAGTCGTCATCACTTTTCCAGTACATGCGCCGAGAAGGCAGTGAATGGTATCCACTAAAAAGCAAAATTCCAACAAATGTTTTGAACTGATCGTGAGAAAATTTATGATTTCCTTTCTGTTGTGCATACAAGTTTGTTTCAGCGACGATTTTATCAATAAATTCTGTTGAGAATCTGCATCTATTGGCTGTGTAATTTCCTCGGTAGAATTGAATAAATGTTGGCATAGTTTTTCCCCATTTTTGTTTTATAGACTTTTGCCTTTTGGATTGTGGCTCATTAGTTTCTACAATGTTGGCCACATCAACGTCTATACGATTTTCTGCATCCGTCCTCATAACACGAATAGGCAATCTCTCTGGATCTCCAAGCACTTCCACATTAGATTTATCAGAATCGACATCTGTGTCTTGTTGGACAGTTTCCACAGGCGGAATTATAACTATGTATATCTGCGGATATATAATTTTCCAAAAGCTCCAATTCATTTAAAATTTCATCAAACGTAAGAGTCCGCTTTTTTGATGCCCTAAGACATTAAAACGTGTATATTTCATATATTGGAGTAAATTTCAACATATACGAGTATATTGTTACAATAACATTCACATAAAACACATTATTTCTGCAAACATAAAACATTAAATCTAAAAATGTTTGATCTAAAACATAATTAAGGTATTTATCTATAAATACAAACATACTTTTTTATAAAAATATTCACTATAATAAAACCAGTAAGGAAAGGTTAAAGTCGGGCGGGGCCGACTATATAATACCCTACACTACCTCGGCAATGTACATTAAGAATTTCTTTTTGAATAGTTGGAATAATTAGTTTCCTTTCTTTTACGAAAGTACTTAACTCCCCCGCCATGTCAAGGCTAATTCCAAAGAGGAGTTTATTATAATGTGTGGAATTAAAAATTTAACTAATAATAATATTCCACATATTTGCATTTACTGTGGTTGTTATTAGCCTTAACACAATAAATAGTCCGATTTTTGGTCGTACACAATATAAGTAATATATGCAGGGTATGTTAGGTAGGTACTACCTTGGAATAATTTGTACTACCTTGGAATAATTGGTTTAAGTAATGCTTTAATTTTCATTTCCGCAGATGCCTTTCAGGTCTCTAAAATAGCGCTTATATAAAAAAATTAGGAAAATTTTTCTGGAAAATTTTGATCGGAAGTAAAGTAAAACTTATATAGCGCTTTCGTACCAAATCAGGAGGAGGTTATATATAAATCTGAACGGATTTTCCTTGAATACTCATTCATTGAAAAAGAAACTTCTTTCTGTCAAATTTCGTACTGACCGGATATAAAATACAGTCTCTACAGCACTTACATGTCAAATCGGGGGTAATATATATGGGGGCTATATCTAAATCTGAACCGATTTTCCCTGAATTTGGAAGTATCCCTTCATATAATAAGAAACCTCTTTGTGTAGATTTTTTTACTGATCGGATATAAAATACAGATTGTACAGCGCTTACATGTTAAATCGGGGGTAACATATATATGGGGGCTATATCTAAATCTGAACCGATTTCCCTCAAATTTGGCAGTGTTAATTCACGTAATGAGAAACCTCTTTCTGCCAATTTTTTTTTACTTATCGGATATAAAATACAGTCTCTACAGCGCTTACATGTTAAATCGGGGGTAACATATATATTGGGGCTATATCTAAATCTGAACCGATTTTCTCCGAATTTGGCAGTATTCCTTCATGTAATAAGAAACCTCTTTCTGCCAAATTTCACACTGATCGGTTATAAAATAATTTTTTTACGGCGCTTACATGTGAAATCGGGGGTAACGTATATATGGAGCTATATCTAAATCTGAACCGATTTCTTCCAAATTTAACAGTGTGCATTCATATAATAAGAGACCTCTTTCTGCTGAATTTCATACTGATCGGATATAAAATAAAGTTTTTACAGCGCTTACATGTCAAATCGGGGCTAAAATATATATGGGGGCTATATCCAAATCTTAACCGTTTTTAACCAAATTAAATAGGGATCGTCCTTGTGCCAAAAAAAAGATATTTGTAAAGTTTCGTCAAGATCGGGCCATAATTGCGACCTGTACTTTGATTACAAGAATACATCTACAGACAGACGGACATAGCTAAATCGACTCAGAAAGTGATTACAAGTCGATCGGTATAATAAACAGTGGATCTATCTCTTCTCCTTTTGGGCGATTTAAAACAGCTATCTCGCACAAAATGGGATTTTTGAAAGAGGCCGAAAACCAGCAGCTTATAAAATTCAAACGGTAAATGCAAATGACGTGAAATAAACCAAATTAGAAGAGAACAAATGTCTTCTTAATGACAGTACAGTTACTTTTCAATTCCTGATTCCCACTTGTTTCTCCGAGTACGGCAAAGGTTAAGAAATCAGCTGGCATCTTAATTGCCAATGGGCATTAATGGGAAGTAAGTACCACTTCTTTAGCGCTTCGATACCAAATGGGGAAAACATATATGAAGAAATATTTGTCAGGAAGCCAACCTTTTTTGGTAATGTTTTCCGATTTGAATGAAATTTGGTGGGCAAGTTGGTGTATGCCTACATAGTATTAAATCTAAAATATTACTGCATTCTGGTGACCACAACTGCAGTTCGATGCATTCGAATTTTGTCTATTTTAATAAATATTCTCCTATTCTTCGCCTTTTATGTCAAATTTGGTGAACGACATGGAATATGTAATAAATGTTCCTTAAAGATTTTTTTATGGGCTTTTCAATGGTGATAATCGCTTTTTTGCAGATTTTGACATTGAAATTCACAACAAAACTGTGTACTCAGTTTTTTTATTTTCTCGTCGAGTTCGCGTTTAAAAGACCATGACATATTTAAGGATATAATTATAATTTTTTTTCTAATTTTTCTAAAAGTCCTAGTAAGACGATATTGGTGTCAAATGAAAGGGCACATTTTGGGATGTCTAAATACTATCATTGTCTTTAGAAACTGAAATTAAAAACTTACAAAAATCGCCTTGCAAATTTAAGTCCATCATTTTTCTTTAAGATTCACGGATTATGATTTTGAAAAAAGTAAGTATATTCTGCGTGTCTTACAGTTCTGCTACTCATACCCACATTTTAACATTCTACGTTGATTAGTTTAATTTTAAGAACTACAGGGTTTTCCAACAAGAGGTGTTATTTTGAATCACCAGGAATTTCCAATAATAAATTTTTTATAAATGCACATAATGACAACATATTAAATACGAGTATAAAATGTCGGTCATTAATATGTTGTCATTACGTGCATTTATAAAAAATAGAAAACAAGTTTAATGTAATCATTTTCCTAAACTTTTTAAGTTTTACAATTGCGATATCTTATTTTATCCAATTCATGTATCCTTTAGTAACTTTTTATAAACTATTTAGTCAAAAACAAAATTCATGGGTTAATATTATAAATTCTGACCAATAACAGACTGACGTTTTTCAAAAATGGGAGCGAATAATATTTACTTCAAAATGTTAATTGTCCATTACGAGTACATCTATATACTAACCAAGAAATCCTACGGCTAACTCATTCAGGACAATTTACAAATAACGGAATAGCAATATTTTCTTTCATTCGAAAAAAATGGAATCAACAAAAATGGACACAAAAAGGCAAAATCACATCCAAGTAAATTGCGCGCCAAATCCAAAGGAACAGAGAAAAAAGTGGCAAATTAAAAAAGTCTTAAGTAGCAATGAATGAGAGAAATTCTGTGTTAAAGAACATTTAATTACACCACAATAAGAAATTACTTCTTTGTCTTGGCTTATATTTTTGTTTCCGTTTTACTCCACTGGTCTGCCAGTAGAGCCGTCTCAACCACCACCTTCTCCCCCCACTTGCAACTTGAAACAAAGGAGCACACAATGTGAAAGCGGAGGCGGAGGGGACGCCGGCAGTACTTTCGTTGAGTTTTTCCTCCTTCGCAAAGATTGTATGATTTTGACTGGTTAATTAAAATAAACATTTCCGCTTTCTTTCCTCACCACCGACCGACCCCCGGCCCGACTGCCGAGTACTACCTCGCGCTTCCGGTTTTGAAATAAAAGTAAGGCAGAGAAACCGAAACATGTATCATTTGGCTTCACTGGTTTCCTGTGTATATTGGTGGGTCGGTGTGAGTTGGTGATCCTGAAAATGGGTGAGTCTGCGAGTGTGTGTGTGAATGTATGAGTGAATTTTCCTTTCTTAACAGTTCAGAATTGTATACTCCTTTGCTGTATGAGTTTCTATACTTGATTTTTCTTTTATTCTTGTATAAATACGAAAAGTTAAGGAGAAAAACAAACACAAGACCGCCGAAGAGGCAGCAGAAGGACAAGTAGGAATGGAGTTATGTTCGACTAAAGCGAAGCTAATGTACTCTACAAGTTTCAATAAAAAATGGCAATGAAGTAATAGCATTATGGAGGCGGCCATACGAGTAGTAACAACTAAAATCTCTTCGCCGAGAATAGGATAAAATGCCACCAGACCACATTTGTGCCGCATGTGGCTGGCAGACTGACACACTAGGTGTTATTATCCACATTAAAGTTATCAAAATCGAACAATAATATATCTTCTTCAAATTTTAAATGTTTTTAAGAATTATCTACTAAAGTTTTTAAATAAGATATTAATTGAGTGTCGCATATTCTATGAAAATGGAAGAATTCATACTATTTACTTCGTAGGGGATACCAAATCTTAAGAAAACATTTCACATGAGTATAAAAATCTATGAACATTGAAGTTTCTTTCGCTCACTTCAATTACTGGTATCGCAAAATATTTGACTGGCTGCTTGACTGACAGACCGAAATCGGGTCCGGGATGGCCGCGTGGCTGGCGAAGAAATGCGCAACAGCTGTGGCAGAAAAACTTAAACACTTGCCTTTTTTGCCTTAACTGAAGACGTAGCGTTTTTGCAATGTGAATATTTACAAAACGATTTGTTTCTCATTCACGTCAATGTCTCAATTATGAATCACAAAATGAAATTGACTGAAAGAAATGGAGGGAGGGTGGAAGCATGCATCTTTATTTGTTTTGATGGATGGATGGATGAGTTGATGTTCTTCATCTGACAATGTGTAAAGTACTTTTGTAATTAGATCACAATATACGAGTATGTCGGGATAAAAATGTATATGAATATATACAAAGCAATTGAAATAAAAAGTATAATTCTATATTATAGAACCCTGACCACTCCTGTGGTATACAAGTAAAACTATGTATTTTTAGACCAATACACTTTCTCCTCCTATTTACAACTCAATAACAAACTTCTAAATTAAATAGTTTAAATTCCATATGTTTTTTATTAATACTTATCTATGAACTAAATGTTACCACCAACTTTTTAACTTAATATTAAAAGTTTATCTCATCATAATTGCAGTCTGAACTTTAAACTGTTTTTACTAAAAATTAATATCAGATGAATTTATTAACCATTTTGTTGCTGAAATATTTGCACATCACCATCTCATCAGATCTGATCTCATACCTCACATTGGATTTTTTCATAATTTGTTTTCCCAGCATACTAGCACAGCAAATATTGATGTATGAAATTTAATTATTTATAAGATCCTTTTTTCCTGCTTTCGTATCCTTCATATCTATGAATGTGCACATACATATATACGTAATATAGATATTGATTAATAAGAACTATGTATATAGAAGTCTCATCCTCTCCCCACTGGACATGTGTGGGTAACATTCCGCATACATGCGCACACTTGTCCAAGGAGCCATTTGGAGCTTCGAATAGACCAGTATCCGAGTACTACACATCAACGTACAACGTCAAAAGGAAATGGGAACAGAACAATTACTTGCATAATAAATCAAGTTGTCATGTTTGAGCATTATCTGCCATAGACAAACTCAAGTGCACAGTGTGTCTAAGAAATAATATTGGGATAAAAATCACGAACATACGGGTCATCTAATTAAAGTAGATGAACATAAGGGCAGCCTACTTTTAGTAGACGAACATACGAGTCCTAGTAGACGAACATAAGGGTCATCTACTTCCTAATATACGAATATAAGGGACATCTACTTCACAATAGACGAATATAAGGGTCATCTACCTCATAGTAGACGAATATAAGGGTCATCTAATTTATAATAGACGAATATATGGGTCATCTACAACATAGTAGACGAATGTAAGGGTTATCAACTTCATAGTAGACGGACATATGTGTCATCTACTTCATAGTATACGAATATAGGAGTCATCTACTTCATAGTAGAGATCATATACTTTATAGTAGACGAATATAAGGGTCATCTACTTCATAGTAGACTACCACAATGTATTTTACTTCAAAGTAGACGAAAATAATTGTCATCTACTTCATAGTATATAAACAAGGGGTCATTTACTTCACAGTAGACGAACATAATGGTCATCTATTTGAAACATATTGGTCATCTATTTCGAATATTAGGGTCATGTTCTTTACAGTAGGTAACCATAAGGGTCATCTACTTCATATAAGACGACCATAAGGGTCATCTACTTCATAGTAGAAGGCCATTAGGGTCATGTACTTCATAGTAGACTAACATAAGGGTCATCTACTTCATAGTAGACTACCACAAGGTCATTTACTTCAAAGTAGACGAACATAGGGCCATTTACTTCAAAGTAGACGAACATATAGCCATCTACATCATAGTAAGCGATTATAAGAGTCATTTCCTTCATAGCAGACGAACATTATGGTCATCTATTTCGAAAATTAGGGTCATGTTCTTTATAGAAGGTAACCATAAGGGTCATCTACTTCATATAAGACGACCATAAGGGTCATCTACCTCATAGTAGACGGCCATTAGGGTCATGTATTTCATAGTAGACTAACATAAGGGTCATCTACTTCATATAAGACTACCACAAGGTCATTTACTTCATAGTAGACGTTTCATTTTCTTCATTTGATTTTCTCCATTTATTTCCTATTATACGAACATAATGGCCATCTATTTCGTAGACGAATATAAAAGTCATATAATTCATAGTAGACGAACATACGGTCATCTACTTCATAATAGACGAACATATTGGCCATCTAACTCATAGTAGACGAAAGTAAGGGTCATTGCCTTCATAGTAGAAAACATAATGGTCATCTATTTCATAATTTTCGAACATAATGGACATCTATTTCGTGGTACACGAATATAATAGTCATCTATTTCATGGTAGACGACTATAAGAGTTATGTTCTTCATACTAGACGAACATAATGATCATCTATTTCATGTTAGAAGAATATTAGGGTCATGTCCTTCATAGTAGGCAACCATCTACCTCATAGTAGACGAACATACGGGTCATCTACTTCAAAGTATGTAGATGCATATAAGGATCATCTACTTCATAGTCGATGAACACAAGTTTCATCTATTTCATTGTAGACGAACATAAGGATCATCTACGTAATAATGGATGAACGTAAAGTTTATCTACATCATAGTAGATGAACATAAGGGTCATCTACTTCATAGTAAACGAAATTAAGGGTAATTTCTTTCATAGATGACTAACATAATTATTATCTATTTCATAGTAGACGAACATAATTGTCATATATTTCTTGGTAGAAGAGTACAAGAGTCACGTACTTCATTTTAGACAAACATAATGGCCATCTATTTCATGTTACACGAATATCAGGGTCATGTCGTTCATAGTAGGCCATCTACTTCATGGTAGACTAAAGTAAGAGTCATTTCCTTAATAGTAGACGAACGTAAGGGTCATTTCCTTCATCGCAAACGAACATAATTGTCATATATTTAATAGTAGACGAACATAAGATCATGTACTTCTTAAATGTCGTACATAAGGGTCATCTACTATATACTAAACGAACGTAATGGTCATGTACTTTATAGTAGACTACCATAAGGGTCATCTACTTCATAGTGGACTACAACAAAGTCATTTACTTCAAAGAAGGCGTCTATAATTGTGTTTTATTATATAGTAGATGAACGTAAGGGACTTTTGCTTCATAGTAGATGAACATAATGGTCATCTATTTCATTGTAGACGAATATAAGACTGATGTACTTCACAGTAGATGAACATAATGGTCACCTATTTCAAGTTCCTCGAATACTAGTGTCATGTTCTTCATAGTAGGCAACAATTAGGGTCATCTACATAGTAGATGGCCATAAGTGTCATGTACTTCATAGTAGACGAACATAAGGGTCATCAACTACTAAATAGAATACCACAAGGTGATAAACTTTATAGTAGATGAACATAAGATTCATTTACTTTATAGTAGACTACCATTAGGGTCTTCTACTTCATAGTAGACTACCATAAAAGTAATTTACTTTATAATAGACTACCTAAGGTTCACATACTATATCGAGCCCTAACCGCCCAAAAATGTAACCGACAAAATTATCGATTTTCGTTTTTTTGGTGAAAATCGATTAAGAAGCACAATTCCCATCACCTGTTAAAATTTCGCAGCTGACAAATGTACCGTTACGAAGAAAAAGTCAAAACAAAAATAGCTCCAACGACGTTTACTTTTTGTTTAAAAATTTCCTGACCGCGTAGTGTCGTTTAAGTTAAATTTTCATTCTGAAGTTTATTTGGACTGCGTTAAAAAGTTTGCATTTTTGCGTTGATTGTTTGCTAATATTTATTCAAATGGCATCTGGTGAAAGGAATGTAACTATGTTTTTTAATTATCGCCCCAATGCGGTGCAGGGTATTATAAGATTGTGCATTTGTTTGTTACACCCAAAAGGAGAAGAGATCCATAGTTTATTATACCGATCGACTTGGAATCACTTCCTGAGTCGAATTAACCCTTTCCGTCTATTCGCCTGTATATGTATCGTTGTAATAAAAGTTCGGGTCGTATTAGTGGTCCGATCGTGATGAAATTTAGCAAAATGCTAATTTTGGCCCAAGGATGATTCCTATTGAAACAGGTGAAAATCGGTTCAGATTTAGATATAGGCCCTATATATTTTTACCTTCAATTTGGCATATAAGCGCTTTATAAATAAAATTTTACATCGGATCATTACCAAATTTTGCATAAAGGAGTTACTTGTTTCAGGAATGAACACCTTAAAAGAAATCGGTTCAGATTTAGATATAGCCCCCATATATACTTTCCTTCCGATTTGGTATCAACGTGCCATAGAAACTACATTTTACATCCGCTCATTTTAAAATTTGGCAGATAGGAGATTCTTGACACAGAAATAACGATATCTAAGTTTGATAAAAATCTTTTGAGATTTATACAGCCCCCATATATGTTTTCGTTTAATGTTGGTATCAAAGTGCTGTAGAAAGTTTATTTAATATTTATGAAATTTAGCAGAGTGTAGTTTTAATATCGACCACTGATTCGTTTTGTACTTATTCTGTTATGAAAATGGTTTGGGGTATCATATAGTCGACCACGCCCAACTTTAGCCTTTCCTTACGGGTTTTTATTATATTTAATTTTAATGTATTTCCTTTGTTTTGAGTCGTTCACATTTCCAAAGTAAATTTAAACAAGTAAAAGCGTTAAGTTCAGCCTTGCCGAATCTTATATACCCTCCACCATGGAACGAATGAATGAATAAACTCATTTTACCAAATTTCAACCCAATTCGTCGGTTTTTGTGGTGTTAAGAAGGCAAATCTAGAGGGACCTTTGTATGGGGGCTATGTCAAAAACATGGACCTATGACTACCGTTGCTCGTGTGAAAGATACCGCGTATAATTAAACCCCAGTTACCAACTTTCAGCTCGATCAGTTGACATTTGTGGTCTCTATGACGTTAACAAGTCAAATCGGGGAGATGCCATATATGGCGGCTATATCCGAAACTGGATCGATATTGACCATTTTCAATCCCAACATACCTGCAGATATATGACGTATATGTACCAAATTTCAGCCACCTAGCTCAAGTATTATAGTTTGTAGCGTGATTACAACAGACGGAAGTACGGACGGACATGGCTAAATCGTCTTCGAATTTTACGACGAATAATAATATATACACTTTATGGGGTCTCAAATCAATATTTAGTGGTCTTACAAACAGAGAGACAAAATGAATATACCCCCCATCCTACGGTGGAGGGTATAAAAAATATTCTAGTGCATATTTCTATGCAATTGCGTTGAACGTAACCGACACAAATACATCGCTTCAGCTTGCTACTATGACAGCGAAAAAAACTTAAGTAACAAAAATGTTACTTTTTTGTTAAAAATGAATAATGCAACGATTAATACTAATTAATTGCTCCAAAAAAAGCTTAACTTGAAAATTTCATGTTAATACCTGCACTGAATATAGAGAAAACTAAAAAAAAACCTCCTGAAAGATTTACTTTTTATACCCTACACCACACTGTGGTACAGGGTATTATAAGTTTGTTGCATGACAGATGTTTGTAACACCTGAAAATACTATAGCTAGACCCACCTTAAAGTATACCGATCGACTCAGAATCACTAGCTGAGTCGATTTAACGATGTCTGTCCGTCCGTCCGTCTGTCCATGAAAAGTTGTTCGTCGACTACAGGTAGCAATTTCACTCCGATCGTTCTGAAGTTTTGCAGTTTACAGTATTTAGCGGCTGTTAAGATCGCTATTGAATTTGGTTGAAATCGGTTCAGATTTAGATATAGCTCCCATATATATCTTTCGTCCGATTTGGTCCTTTAGTCCTATAGAAGCTGTATTTTACATCCGATCGTTTTGAAATTTAGAATGGTAGAGTTTCTTGATCCATGAACCAACATTGCCGAATTTGAAAAAAATCGGTTAAGATTTAGCTATAGCTCCCATATATATATTTCGTCCGATTTGGTCCTTTAGTCCTATAGAAGCTGTATTTTACATCCGATCGTTTTGAAATTTAGAATGGTAGAGTTTCTTGATCCATGAACCAACACTGCCAAATTTGCAGAAAATCGGTTAAGATTTAGCTATAGCTCCCATATATATGTTTCGTCCGATTTTGCTCTGTAGTCCTGTAGAAGCTGTATTTTACATCCAATCATTTTGAAATTTAGAATGGTAGAGTTTCTTGACCCATGAACCAACACTACCGAATTTGAAGAAAATCGGTTAAGATTTAGATATAGCTCCCATATATATGTTTCGTCCGATTTGGCCATTTAGTCCTATAAAAGCTGTATTTTACATCCAATCGTTTTGAAATTTAGAATGGTAGAGTTTCTTGATCCATGAACCAACATTGCCGAATTTGAAGAAAATCGGTTAAGATTTAGCTATAGCTCCCATATATATGTTTCGTCCGATTTGGCCATTTAGTCCTATCAAAGCTGTACATCCAATCGTTTTGAAATTTAGAATGGTAGAGTTTCTTGATCCATGAACCAACATTGCCGAATTTGAAGAAAATCGGTTAAGATTTAGCTATAGCTCCCATATATATGTTTCGTCCGATTTGGCCATTTAGTCCTATCAAAGCTGTACATCCAATCGTTTTGAAATTTAGAATGGTAGAGTTTCTTGATCCATGAACCAACATTGCCGAATTTGAAGAAAATCGGTTAAGATTTAGCTATAGCTCCCATATATATGTTTCATCCGATTTGGCTCTTTAGATCCAATCGTTTTTTATACCCTACACCACAATGTGGTACAGGGTGTTATTTAAGTATAAAATGTCCCAAAAGTAAATTTATGTAAACAATTTATACATGAATTACAAAATTTATATATCAGAGTTATTCAATATTACGAGAGTGGTGTAGGGTATTATATAGTCGACACCGCCCGACTTTAGCCTTTCCTTACTGGTTGTTGCTTAAGTTTTTGTTGTTGTTAGGGCTCGATATATTAGACGAACATAAGGGTATTCTACTACATAGGGGTCATCTACCTCATAGTAAACGACTATGAAGGTTATCTACTCCATAGTAGGTGACTATGAATGTGATCTACTTCATAGTAAGTGACTATGAATGTTATCTAGTCCATAGACAATAGAAAATATTTACTGTACGAGTATAGTAGACGATCCTAGTATTAAACTACTTTAAAGGAGATATCCAAATCGTCATGTACTCTATAGTAGACTTCCAGGAGGATGATCTACTCCGGAATAGACAACCATAAGGATCATATACAGTATAGTAGACGACCAGGAGGATAATCTGTTACATGGTGGGCAACCATAAGGGTCACCTACTCAATAGTTGATGACCAACAGGTTCATCTACTCCATAGTTGACCACCACAAGGGCTATCTACTCTATAGTAGAAAATTATACGGGTCACCACCTATATCGGTTATCTACTCTATAGTAGACTAGAGTAGATAACCTAGTCCATAGAAGACTATATCACCCACTCTAAGTCTATTATATTACATAGTAGACAACCATTAGAGTGATCTTGAACATAGTAAGCAACCATAAAATTTATCTAAAATATAGTAGACAACTATGTATAAGGACAATCTACAATATCGTATAGTAGAAAACTATAAGGGTCACCGACTCTAGCTACTAATCTAATATTATATAATTTATAAAAGACATAGAAGACTCCATATGACAATCTACTTTATAGTATGCGACCATAAGGATCATCGGCCATATATTTTGTAAAGTAAAGGTCATATAATCTGTTGTGGATGCCGATCTACTCTGTGGTAGATGGCCATACGGTTTATTTATTCTGTTGTAGACAATGGTAAGTGTCATCTACTATATAGTAATAGACAGCCATAAAAGGTTACGAAAAAAAAATGTTTATGATTTTTTTTTTTTTCAAAAATACCAACAATCTGGATGAAATATCGCATTTTCGCCACATTTTTGTTATATTCTTCTCAAACTTATGTTCATCAATGGAAAACGATTTGAGACACTGTGCAACATATAGATACGGAATGGTTTTCTATGAAATCATAACACACAATTTACTCGGAAATTCACCACATAGACTTTATTTTATTCCTGCGATAAAACTATGACAGTTTTAAGCGGGGCGTAGTTACGTGGTTACGTGCACTTGAGTCTGCTCCGCCTTTATCTTCACTCAGTCCTCAGACCTCCCTCCAACCACGCGCTGCGTCCGCTTGTGGGTGCTCAAACTCGAAAACAAAATCGCCCTCCGCTGTGCTCATTCTAATCGTGCCATTAACAAAAATGCAAATTACGTCCACGAGTGCAGTACCTCTTCCTTCTCCCCAACCATCTCCCCTCGGCTCGTCCAACTAGAAACTAGACCGCACTACGTTAAAACTTCGTTGAGCATAAAATGGCCACGTGTGGCCACTGCTCCTTTATATGCGTCCTAGATATTCGCTGGTGGTGCGGGTTATGGTTCTCCTTTGTGTGCGTTCGTCGTTTCGTTGGCTTTCTCGTCTTGGTTTTGGTGAATTATTTATAACTGAATTAAAAAGAAAACGGGTTTGCCTGAACGACAAGTGGAACTAGAGCCAGATAATGGCTGTAATCATTGCAATTATTTCCTGTGCTGATTGTTAGCGAATACATTTTGTAGAGGATAACATTTTGTATTTGAAAGATAATATGGGTTACAAATTCCTCGCTAATGCTTTACATTATTATTGAAATCGAATACTTCGGATAACTGAAATGCACTTTAGCTAGAGCAAAAACTTCTACTACACATCAGCCAGATAATTATGAACTTAATTTTAGTGGGTCAGGTGGGGTCACAGTTTTAATATTTTCTATGAAAACTCAAAATTTAAAGAAATATTAAAAAAATACAAATAAGAGAAATACATTCGTACGAGTTGGATATTTCAATAAAACGAAAACTGCCTTCAATTATCATTTAAAGAGTAAATGGACTATTCCGTGTCCATTATATCCATAGGCACAGTGACATGGCTGCTCTAAAGTATACAAGTCATGGATCTTATAACGCTTTTAATAAAACCTGACACAACGACTGTGGACGTTATGACATGGCAACATATAGAGTAGATGGCCAGTATGGTTAGCACAGTGGTCGACTTTAGTGTAGAGGAAGACCACAGTGGCCGACTCTAGTGTAGACACAGTGGTCGACTCTAGTGTACAGAAAGACCACAGTGGTCGACTCTAGTATAGAGGAAGGCCACAGTGGTCGACTCTAGTATAGAGGAAGGCCACAGTGGTCGACTCTAGTATAGAGGAAAGCCACAGTGGTCGACTCTAGTATAGAGGAAGGCCACAGTGGTCGACTCTAGTATATAGGAAGGCCACAGTGGTCGACTCTAGTATAGAGGAAGGCCGCAGTGGTCGATTCTGGTATAGAGGAAGACCACAGTGGTCGTCTCTTGTATACAGGAAGACCACAGTGGTCGACTCTGGTTTAGAGGAAGACCACAGTGATCGACTCTGGTATATAGGAAGACCAGATTGGTCGACTCTGGTATAGAGGAAGACCACAGTGGTTCACTCTGCTATAGAGGAAGGCCACAGTGGTCCACTCTGGTATAGAGGAAGGCCACAGTGGTCCACTCTGGTATAGAGGAAGGCTACAGTGGTCCACTCTGGTATAGAGGAAGGCCACAGTGGTCGACTCTAGTATAGAGGAAGACGACAGTGGTCGACTCTAGTATAGAGGAAGACCACAGTGGTCGACTCTAGTATAGAGGAAGACGACAGTGGTCGACTCTAGTATAGAGGAAGACCACAGTGGTCGACTCTAGTATAGAGGAAGACCACAGTGGTCGACTCTAGTAACGAGGAAGACCACAGTGGTCGACTCAAGTATAGAGGAAGACGACAGTGGTCGACTATAGTATAGAGGAAGACGACAGTGGTCGACTCTAGTATAGAGGAAGACCACAGTGGTCGACTCTAGTATAGAGGAAGACGACAGTGGTCGACTCTAGTATAGAGGAAGACCACAGTGGTCGACTCTAGTATAGAGGAAGACCACAGTGGTCGACTCTAGTATAGAGGAAGACCACAGTGGTCGACTCTAGTATAGAGGAAGACCACAGTGGTCGACTCTAGTATAGAGGAAGACCACAGTGGTCGACTCTAGTATAGAGGAAGACCACAGTGGTCGACTCTAGTATAGAGGAAGACCACAGTGGTCGACTCTAGTATAGAGGAAGACCACAGTGGTCGACTCTAGTATAGAGGAAGACCACAGTGGTCGACTCTAGTATAGAGGAAGACCACAGTGGTCGACTCTAGTATAGAGGAAGACCACAGTGGTCGACTCTAGTATAGAGGAAGACCACAGTGGTCGACTCTAGTATAGAGGAAGACCACAGTGGTCGACTCTAGTATAGAGGAAGACCACAGTGGTCGACTCTAGTATAGAGGAAGACCACAGTGGTCGACTCTAGTATAGAGGAAGACCACAGTGGTCGACTCTAGTATAGAGGAAGACCACAGTGGTCGACTCTAGTATAGAGGAAGACCACAGTGGTCGACTCTAGTATAGAGAAAGACCACAGTGGTCGACTCTAGTATAGAGGAAGACCACAGTGGTCGACTCTAGTATAGAGGAAGACCACAGTGTTGGCTTTATCATATCCTCAGGGATATGAAGCCGATAATACTGTTTCCAAAATAAAGTATTACTTAAAGCTAACTTGTTAACTATGTAAGAAATACTCTTAATATACAGCATAAGAGTCATTTAAATGATTTCCATAAAGAAGAGTTAATTGGATTCAGGTTTGAAATCAGACTAATGTACGAGTATAATCTAAAAATCAACATCCACTACTTTTAAATAAGTAAATATTCTGTGCTTTTAATTCAAAATCAAATATAAAATTTAAATTCGTTATTCATTTTAAAGATAACGCCCTTTTCACATCGTTTCACAGTCGCATCGCTGCACTTCGCTGGCATTCAGGCGAAGTTTGGACATTTTGCGCTGAAACTATTCATGCATATTTTATGTGGAAACGTTGAACGTTGAACGTGGAACTGCGACAGCGACACAAACAGAAACAGAAAATGTTCAGTTGTTAACAGGAAACGGAAACATGCATATGTGGGTTTGTGTCATAAATTAACGCTTTATTCATAAACTTTTAACGCTTTTACGGTTGTGAGGCAAAGGCAACCACCATCAAATATTTAAAAGCAGCCAAGTACATTTAGAGCTCTATTAAAGGTGGATGACGAAAAGCACTGAAAGGCTGAAATTTTAAATTTCAATTAGCACCTACTCTCTCTCTTGCTCTGTCTAATTTTAGTTATATCCTTCTACTTAGAATATTATTTAATTGGTCAGTTCTGTGAAAAGATCTTAAATATCATTGATTACGTCTAGCTTGGCCTTATTACGGGTCCATGCAGGCTGCCGTGATGATTCGTTTGCAACTTCAACCACATCTTTCGGCATTTGATGAAATACGAACATAACGTTTCATTAAGGCAATTATTTTGCGGTTAATTTGGAGATAATGAAACTTTGTGGTTTTCAGCATTCATGTTGAAAAAGAATTATTGCCTCCGTCTCTACATATATCTCTCATATAGTCTCCCTCGCTCGCTCCCATCATCTGGTCCTTATTAAGCAAATTTTAGCACTGTGATAGAAGGAGAACGAATTGGTGAAAGGATTTCCATTAAAATATAATTTGCTTGTAATTGAATTTTATGATATTCAAATTTTTTTACCAAACCTCTAGAGCAATGTATTGTAATGAATGACCAGGAATGAGCTAAGGAAGCATAGCAAAATTATTTGTATTTTAAGGTCAGAAGGATTTAGGAGAAGATTTTGAATTTAGTACACTGAAAGAAAAATGTCAAATTAGGGGTTTCTTCAAGGGGTTTACATTAATGTCATTAACATTTAAATCTCCTTCGATTTGATATATTTTATCTTCAATTTGAAGTCATAAAAATATATTACCCGATCGGACTGAATAACACTAACTTACTTGTTGTCGAAGGACTATGCATTATTTTTTCTGTTGTAATGTTCTTTTCTAAACACGAAAAGAATATTAAAAAAACTTGGTATGGTAATTTATTTTTAAATTCCGATTTTCTTGGAAGGTGATATTAGTATTTGGACCATATAAGCAGGGCTAAATTTAAAATAAAGGAAATTATGAGGGCTACAAATGTTGAAAGTATCACTTTCACGTAGACATTTGATTTTTATAAAATCGTTTTTTGCTGGCGCGAAAAAAAACAATAAACCAGTAAGGAAAGAAAGAAAGTCGGGCGGGGCCGACTTTATAATACCCTACACCTCCCTAACAACGCGGAAAGGTCATTGCGATAATTTATTGGAATAATTGGTTTCATTCAGTTAACAAAGAACTTAGCTTCACCTCCTCATCAAGGCTTATTTCAAGGAAGAGTTTAAGAGTTGAAGTTCATAATATAGTTCTGAAACGATTACCTTAAAATGCGCAGTATTCATTCATAGATCAAACCAGTAAGGAAAGGCAGAAAGTCGGGCGGGGCCGACTATATAATACCCTACACCTCCCTAACAATGCGATAAAGGTCATTGCGATAATAATTTGGAATAATTGGTAAGTAGGCAGGAACATATTATCTAATTCTGAGCCGATAATCGCTAAATTAAGCAATATTCGTTCCTAAATTGAGAAACATCTTTCTGGAAAATTTTAATGATTGGAAGTAAAATACAACTTCTATAGCGGTTTGATACCAAGTCAGGAGGAACATATATATGGAGGTTATATATAAATCTGAACGGATTTTCCTTGAATACTCATTCATGTAAAAAGAAACCTCTTTCTGTCAAATTTCGTACTGATCGGATATAAAATACAGTCTCTACAGCGCTTACATGTCAAATCGGTGGTAACGTATATATGGGGGCTATATCTAAATCTGAACTGATTTCCCTCAAATTAGGCAGTGTTAATTCACGTAATGAGAAACCTCTTTCTGCCAATTTTTTTACTGATCGGATATAAAATACAGTTTCTACAGCGCTTACATGTCACATCGGGGGTAAGATATATATGTGGGATATATCTAAATCTCAACCGATTTCCCTCAAATTTGGCAGTATTAATTCATGTAATAAGAAACTTCTTTCTGCCGAATTTCGTTCTGATCGGATTAAAAATACAATTTTTAAAGCGCTTACATATAAAATCGGGGGTAACATATATATGGGGGCTATATCTAAATCTGAACCGATTTTCTCCGAATTTGGCAGTATTCCTTCATGTAATAAGAAACCTCTTTCTGCCGAATTTTACACTGATCAGTTATTAAATAAATTTTTTACGGCGGTTACATGTGAAATCGGGGGAAACGTATATATGGGGGCTATTTCTAAATCTGAACCGATTTCTTCCAAATTTAACAGTGTTCATTCATATAATAAGAGACCTCTTTCTGCTGAATTTCATACTGATCGGATATAAAATAAAGTTTTTACAGCGCTTACATATCAAATCGGGGCTAACATATATGTGGGGGCTATATCCAAATCTGAACCGATTTTAACCAAATTAAATAGGGATCGTCCTTGGGCCAAAAAACAGATATGTGTAAAGTTTCGTCAAGATCGGGCCATAATTGCGACCTGTACTTTGATTACAAGAATACATCTACAGAAGGACAGACGGACAGACAGACGGACATAGCTAAATCGACTCAGAAAGTGATTTCAAGTCGATCGGTATAATAAACAATGGATCTATCTCTTCTCCTTTTGGGTGTTACAAACAAATGCACAAAGTCATAATACCCTGTACCACAGTGTGGTGTAGGGTATACAAATCGAAAGGAACCAATAGATGGGACTATACACAATCTACACAGATTTTCATTACTTTGGTTCAAAAAACTCATTTATGCTAAATTATACAAAGACAGTCTCAATAGCGCTTAAAGTCTTAATAGGCAGAAACATATATATTGTTATATATATCTCTATCTGAACTGATTTTCCCCAAATTGAGCAGTATTCGCTCCCAAATTAAGAAAAATTAAGAATGTATAGTACCACTTCTGTAGTGCCTTGATACCAAATCGGGAGGAACGTATATATGGGGGCTATATCTAAATCGGAACCGATTACTCCCAAATCTGGCAGTGTTCATTCATGTAATAAGATACCTATTTCTGCCGAATTTCGTACTGATCGGATATAAAATAAGGTTTTTACAGCGCTTATATATCGAATCGGGGGTAACGTATATATGGGGGATATATGGAAATCTGAACCGATTTTCTTCATACTTAGTATTGTCTCTAATTATATTAAGAGACTTCTCTCTGTCAATTTTTACCCACTCACCTTAGAGGGGAGGGTATATATCATTTGCTACGAGCCAAAAGTGTTACACATCGAAGCAGTGACCTAAGACCCTAAGTATGTTCGGCGAAAATCCGTTTTGGGTCATAATATTAGTTTGCTAGTCTAACACGTCAAGAAAAACGGGCGAAGTGGCCGCTCCCTTTTATACCTCCCACACGAATGGACCATTTTGTACAAAAAGTTACCAGCTTATATCTTTAATTCCAGTGCATAGAAATACTTGATATTTTGTACAGTGTCATGCTTTTATAGTACCTAGAGCCAACAGAAAAGTGGGCTTTATTGGTAAGCCCCTTTTGGTACCTCCCACACAGATAGACCATTTTGTACCAAAAGTAAACAGCTTTTAACTTTAATACCAGTACATTCTTTAAAGTCATTAAATGCAATTTTAATTAATAATTTAATTAAAACACATAAAATAAATAAATTTACGAATATTTTTATGGGTAAGGGGGTTCATAAGTCGGTTTACCCGACTGAACTTTCTTACTAGTTCTTGTACTTTTTTTTGGGGGGGGGAAATATACTTTTTTAATTGTTTTAGCGACAGTTACTAAACCAGAGTCCTTACGTGAAAGTGATATTCCCAACATTTTCTTATCATATGTTCAAAATACAAAAGCTACATTCCACAAAAATTGGAAATAATAAAAAAAATAAAAAACCAACTGAACTTTCTCACTTTTTTTATATATTTTTTTTAAAAAAAGTATACTTTTTTAGTTGTTTTAACGACAGTTACTAAACCAGAGTCTCTACGTGAAAGTGATATTCCCAACATTTTCTTATCATATGTTCCAAATACTAAAGGCCACAATAATTGGAATTTAAATAATATTAAAAAGAAAAACATTACCGCAAACAAATTTGCAAAATGTATTACCAGACAAGGTTAACAATCGCATTTCGTTTTAAAAATATCTTGTTATTAATATTTTCTCCAAATTTACCAAAGTCAATCAAATAACCATTTACTTGAATCACCTTTGAAGCATTATGCCATTACCAGTTGTCCTTGACAATATGGCCCGAAGACAACATTAACTACACTCAGTAATAATGTGCAAAACGACATTTTATTGAAGCCGAAGCATGTGGCCGCACCATATTTTTCTTCTCAACAAAACATAAACAATTATTTTTGTTTTATTGACACATTCAGCAGAGTTATTTCCCGGCCCGGGTTGGCTACAGTTTTGGTGGGTCTGAGTACTCCGCCAGAGAATAAACAGCCATTAGCAGTTCAATAAACTTGTTGCAGACAGACACAGACGCAGACCCAGATGGACGAAGCACAAATGTCCTCCCGAAGGCCGACAGAATGGAATGAGAGCTCTTTCCCTCCGCCTGCGAGTATATGTGTTTGTGTGTGCGAGAGAGAGAGACAGAATGTACAGATGTGCAATAAATTATGACGCCACAAATTTAATCTAATGTTTACTTCCGTTTTCCGAAGTTATTTATGTCCGCATTTCTGTTCGACGAATTGCTGGGGAATAAACGCCAACACCAACGCGATTTCGGTGGCAAGTATTCCTTTGTGGATAGTTACACGACGCTTGGCTGTCTTTAAGATTGCGTGGGTGTGATAAAGAGCACCGCCATTAATAATGGAATTCACCAAATGTGTTCATATTCATATATAAATGTGGCAAGAATTTACTGAAATGTTCAGGCATAAGATTTTAAAATGAATGCTAAGAGACATTGCATATTTTTAATTGGTGTTCATCCGTCAACCCAATCAAAGAAAGAAGAAATAATAAACGTCATTCGATTTACATACAATATAAAGGAATTCAAAATAAATTCAAACCTGTAAGGAAAGACTAAAGTCGGGCGAGCCGACTTTGTAATACCCTCCACCATTGTTATGGTCCCATGCACGGATAAATATTACTCAATTTTTACTATGAATTATTGCTGGTAATATAGAGTAAATTTAAAAACCAGTAAAGAAAGGCAGAAAGTCGGGCGGGACCGACAATATAATACCCTACACCTCCCTAATAATGCGATAAGGGTCATTGCCATAATAATTTGGAATAATTGGTAAATGGGTAGAAACATATTCTGAACGATAATAATTCTGAAACGATAATCGCTAAATTAAGCAATATTCGTTCCTAAATTGAGAAACATCTTTCTGGAAAATTTTAATGATCGGAAGTAAAATACAACTTCTATAGCGGTTTGATACCAAATCAGGAGGAACATATATATGGAGCTTTAATATAAATCTGAACCGATCTTCCCTGAATACTCATTCATGTAAAAAGACCTCCTTCTGTCGAATTTCGTACTGATCGGATATAAAATACAGTATCTACAGCGCTTACATGTCAAATCGGGGGTAACATATATATGGGAGCTATATCTAAATCTGAATTCAATAGGGATCGTCCTTGGGCCAAAAAAAAGATATGTGTAAAGTTTCGGACCATAATTGCGACCTGTACTTTGATTACAAGAATACATGCACAGACGGACAGACAGACGGACAGACAGACAGACGGACATAGCTAAATCAACTCAGAAAGTGATTCTAAGTCGATCGGTATAATAAACGATGGGTCTATTTCTTCTCCTTTTGGGTGTTACAAACAAATGCACAAAGTTATAATACCCCGTACCACAGTGTGGTGTAGGGTATAATTACAGACATATCATAAGATCTACACCGCCAAGAAGACAAATTCGTCTGTGACCTTCATATGGAGCCTTGTGTGCCTTGTGGTTTCTTTAAAGTGTGTCCTATCCAGGCGTATTTGGGTGGTTTCGACATTACGGCCCAATTTTGAAATATTTTTTGCCATTGAAGTTTTTTGCATAATTCAATATTTCAGATGGGTAGATATAATCACGTAATGCCATTTTTTTTAATATTAATTTAATTTAATTTATTGAGTCTTTTCTAGAGATAATAAAATGTGTGCTGAATGATGTGATTTCTTAAAACTATATCGTATTATTTTAATTACTATTAATAAACCCAATAAATTTTCTAACACATAAAAATATTGTAAGTAGTTGTAAATTCGTGCTTGCTCCCGGCTTAACCCGAATTATGAGAATTTTTTAAAAATATAGCCCCCAGGGTAATGACGGGAGATTATAAAAGCCTCAAAACAAGAATAAAATATAATGAGCATTTTATCGGTATCTGGCTTAGTTATAGAGTTATCGTACTTTATAGGGTGTTCTTTTCGACGTGTTGTTTTCAATCTGGCAATACTTTTTTCGGAACTGGTCTTTTTTACAGATGTCTTTATTTACGCTCAGTTTGGTTTGCCATTTCATAATGAATAAACTTACTCCGGAACAACGTTCGTAAATCGTGCAAATTTATTGCCAAAATAATGGTTCGGTTCGCGCGACGTCTCGCGCAATGAAACAAGAAAATTTTGTTCAGCGACGAAACTCACTTTTGGATGAATAAGCACGTTAATAAACAAAATTGTCGCATTTGGAGTAATAATAATCCACAAGCCATTGTTCAGACGCCGTTACATCCACAAAAAGTCACTGTGCTCTATGGGCAAGGGAATCATTGCTCCATATTTCAGTTACAGCCAATGGGGAACGCTATAGAGCCATGATTAATGACTTTTTCGTGCCTGAATTGGAGGATGTTAATGTGGACGTCCTTTGCTTCTAACAAGACGGCGCTACATGCCATACAGCCAACGAAACAATCAATTTATTGAAGGGAACTTTTGTTGAGCGCATTATCTCGCGTCGTAGGCCTGTGCCGTGGCCTCCAAGATCGTGCGATTAAACACCGCTGGACTATTTTTTGTGGGGTTATGTGAAGTCGCTTGTCTACGCAGATAAGCCCGACACGATTGACGCCTTAAAAGGAATATTCGACGCGTTATTGCTGACATACAGCCCCAAATGCTGCAAAAAGTGGTCGAAAATTGCACCTGTCGGATGGAATTTATTCGAGACAGCTTTATTGTCCGATAACTCGATAACTTAACACGTTATCAATAAAATGCCATTAGTTTGTTTCTTATTTTGAGGTGTTCTATCCAATTATTTCATTAGATCGACGATCCTAGGTACAAAAGTCTCTATAATTTACATTCCAAAAATTTGCATAGGTCGGACATTGGTTTTCTCAATGAAGTTAAAAAGTACAAAAATTTATAAGAAGTATTGAACTTTAGAAATAAAAGCAGCACAGGGGAATGACGCACGTGAGTGTAAAAGCTCATTTCGGAAAACAAAGCGCGACTTATATCATTTTATTAATATTGTTGCCGCAAAACCAACCACAACTATATGTAGTATATTTAATACTCTTTATAATTTAAATTATTCGAAAACCACAGTGGTTTTCAAATTTGAATTTTAGAGAATATTAGATTTGGCAGGGGAATGACGCAAAGCTTCAGGGAAAAAAATAACACAATGCAACTAAATTTTTATTGAAGGGCTGTGCATAATATTTTCTGATATCATATGGTGTAATAAAAGAATGTTACCTTAAAATTTACCACAAAATGTTTCTTTCAAACTCCCATTTTCTTGGAAGGTACCTTTGTATTTGACCCATATTTTTTGAAGTACATACTCGATAAAAAGCACTTTAAATTAAAGAAACTATAAAGTTTTACTCTTAATGTGTGAGTGATTTCTACAAGTAAATTCTAATTGAATTTCTTGTGGACATGGCAAAGTGCTAGTATTTCATTGTGTTTGATTGTTTGATCGATAGCCGAAAAGTGAGTCTTTGGGTGCAATTCTCATTTGCTCGTGTGAGTCGCCCCGTGATAGGCTTTGAGAGTTTGGTTATCGAATCATCAATCAAAGGCTTTTTTGAAAAGCTGGCCATGTAGACTACTGATGACGGGGGTCAAGCCCCAGAAATCATGATATAGTCTGTGGGCACGCAATGAAATACTTGCAATATATTTTGCCATGTAAAATACTTGCTTTCTATCACTATATAGAAGCAAGTTGGTTAGCCGAGAGAGTATCTCAGTTTAAATCATAACGATTACAGACCGAAATAATAACGGGCAACCGACATGAAAATTTATATATATATTTATATAACATTAAATTAAAAAAACTTGGAAACCGATGTTTAGTAAATGTTGCTAAAATAATTAGAAAAAAATATTTTTTTCAAAAAAATCTTTTTTTTGTCGCGAAAAAAAACACAAAAAATAGATAAAATTCGCCAAAAAAAATTTTGTTGCGACTGTAAAGGTTGCGACTAAAAGGTTCAAGAAAATCTATGGGTAAAAGAAATTATAGCACTTTTGGTAGAAATAAGAGAATTTCAACATAATCCATTGTTTATACGCCTACTATTGTGAACAAGGATATATATCAGAGTCTTCTTTCGAGTGAAAGTGTACGGACGTATGCAACGGAAGATCGCAAACATTTTTTTTTCGAAAAAACCCATACTTTTTGCTAATGCATGGTTTTTGTGAAAGACAACAAAATATCGGGCACAACAAATCTTCCCAATCGGACGAGTGAAAATGCTCAAAGCCCAGACAACAACAACGATGTAACATCAAATGTTAACATCAAAGACACCAAAAGAAAACGACAACATGGACTTACCGACTGCGAAACTGCACAAAAACAACTACTATGCAGTGCTGGACACTGACAATGATGTGCATTGTGATAAATTGCTGCTTAAACAATTTGAAAAACATGTGCAACAAAATAAACTAAAAAGTAAAAAAATGAATACCACTAGTGTAACAACAAATAATTTGCCAACCACAAGTAACAACAATTCAACACAACAAGTGAAGAACAACTCATCACAACAAGTGAATAACAACACAGTGGTTAATAATGACAAAAATAAAAAAATAAATAAAAAAAAAGTTCTACCTATAAACATTGTGGACATCGAAACAAAACAACTAATAGAATTCTTAGAAAAAGGATTAAAAATAAAAGAATTCAGATATAAAAAATCCTTATTTATGAACTCACTAGAAGATTTTCTTAGAGTGAAAGCTTATTTAGAAAAAACAAAAGCAAAGTTTTTTACTTTCACACCAAAAGGTATAAAAACTAAAACTTACTTGCTAAAAGGTCTTGATAACACCATCGATATAAACGAAATACTTGAAGAGTTGTGTTCATTTCAAGATGAGGACTTGAAGTTTATCAAAGTAAGCAAATTCATATCCAAGCCGAAAAAGAATGCCGAAGGAAATGTTCCTATGTTACCCATATATTTGGTACAAATAACACCAGACAGCAATGTACATAAACTAAAGAACATAAAAGCACTATTTCATAGATTCGTCAAATGGGAGCAAGTTAGGCGTCCTGAAATACCTCAATGCCGGAATTACCAAGGGTTTTTCCATAGTGCATCAAACTGTTTTCTACCTTCCAAATGCGTAAAATGTAATAATGAACACGAAAAGGGAAAATGCACCATAAGTATTGTACCAGCTGAAGAAAGGGATAAATTGTATTGTGTGCTATGCAATAAATATGGACATCCAGCATCTTATAAAGGCTGTGAAAAATACAAACAGTTACAACCAAAACTTATAGCTAAGAAAAAATTATTGACAGATAATAGAACAAATAACATGAATACATTTACTAATCCAGAAACCAGTTTTGCTAGTGCTCTACGAGGTAACACTAACAATAATAACAACAATAATTTAAATAATCAATATGATAAAAAAAATAAAAAATATGATGTTAAATCTAAATAATCAAATGGCAAGCCTACAAAAACAAATACAGTTACAAGCTTCACGCATAGATACGATATTTTCCATGTTAGATGTGTAATAACTCCAATCGGTGGAACAAAAACCATATCAAAAAAACTTAAAATAATACATATTAACGTAAACTCAATAATTTTTATAAATAGAAGATATGATCTCCAGCAATTTCTAAATAAGCACAATCCGGATATTGTTCTTCTAAATGAAACCAAATTAAATCCAAGACACAAACTTCAATTTCCGAAATATACAATGATAAGAAAATATAGAAATGGCGCGATTCGTGGAGGTGGTACTGCGATATTGATCAAAAATAATTTGAAACATAATATTTATTCAAATAAAACTACAGCATCGTTCAAATATTTAGAATCATGTTTTATAAAAATCCCAATGGTTTCCAATAAAATAATGTATATAATTGCAGCATATTATCCTTCAGGGAATAATGATAGCGAATTTAAAACAGAAATAAATAATTTGTTTCATTCTCTAGACTTGCAAAATTTAAATAATTTCTATATATTGGCAGGAGATTTGAACTGTAGACATACAGACTGGGGAAATCCTATTAACAATGTCAAAGGTAATAAAATAAAAGAGTGGTTGATAGAAAATGAGATAAATTTTCGATGCAGTTTTTATGCCTCAAGTTCACCATCATATCCTAGGTCAGGATCATATTTAGACGTATGTATAGCAGACTGTAGATTGTACATAAACAGGGAGAATGATACGTTAAATTGTCTACAAACTTTGGAATATGATAGTGACCATAATGCTATTCTAATCAGTACTTCCATTGGAAAAGACCAACAACATCTTACATTTTCTGAGGAAACGCAGGAAAAATTCGCCAAAAAAATCACACAGAACTTGACCAGTGGCATACAAATTCCAAATAACCGTAACCTATCCAATCTAGAATAGATAATAGAAAGATTGACAGACTAAATTACATAATCTCTAAAACAATAGAAGAGGTAAACTCAAAAATACTAATTTTGTTAATAAATTAGCCAATAATACTACTAAAAAACTACATCTGGAAAGGAAAAATATTAACAATTATTAAACGAAACAACAGGATGGAACATACCTTGCCTGAAGCCTCAATTAATATATGGAAAGTGAAACTAAAACTAATTAAAGAAAATTTTGCTAAATCATTGAACACATATGTGCAAGAAAAATTAACGAGTTTAGATCCCAAAGATTTCATTAATATGTTTAAAGAAATAAAAAATAATTTTAAAAAATTTAAACAATTAGATCTTCAAAGCATAAACATTCCGTTAGAATCTGAATATTTGCTGCATAATGCAGAATTTAATCCAGAAAATATTGTAATAGATAACTCAGATAATTTTATAATTACAGATCAAGAACAGATGTTAGATACAGTTGGCTCCTTTTTTGAGACAATCCACTCCCACAAATCCATAGATTATGAAAATAGCTTGCAAGTTCAAGTAAACGATTTTTTCAATAAGTTTTTAGAAATAAAACCTACATTTGAAAGAAATCGAAATACTATCATGCATTTTAATAATGAAATGAGGGCTAACTGTCTGGATGTTGTACAAGCAAGAGAGTACTTTATTACCAAAGACAAAATAATGTATATTTTTTGTAACTTAAAACCAAAATTATCTTCAGGTGAAGACAAAATACCAAATATAGTCTTAAACCAGTAAGGAAAGACAGAAAGTCGGGCGGGGCCGACTATATAATACCCTACACCTACCTACCAATACGATAATGGGCATTGCGATAAGAATTTTGCAGTGTTCATACATGTAATAAGCAAACTCTCTGCCGATTTTCGTACTGATCGGATATAAAACACGGTTTCTACAGCGCTTATATGTCAAATCGGGTGTAACATATATATTGGGACTATGTTTAAACCTGAACCGATTTTCCCCGAATTTGGCAGTGTTCATACATGTAATAAAAAACTCTCTCTGTTAAATTTCGTACTGATCGGATATAAAACACGATTTCTACAGCGCTTAAATGTTAAATCGGGTGAAACATATATATGGGGGCTACATCTAAATCAGAACCGATTTTCCCCGAATTTGGCAGTGTTTATTCATGTAATAAGAGAACTTTCACTGCCGAATTTCGTACAGATCGGATGTAAAATACGGTTTCTACAGCGCTTACATGTCAAATCGGGTGAAACATATATATGGGGACTATATCTAAATCTGAACCGATTTTCCCCGAATTTGGCAGTATTTATTCATGTAATCAGAAAACTATCTCTGCCAAATTTCGTACTGATCTGATTTAAAATACAGTTCCTACAGCGCTTAGATGTCAAATCGGGTGAAACATATATATGGGGACTATATCCAAATCTGAACCGATTTTAACCAATTTCAATAGGGATCGTCCTTGGGCCAAAAAAGAGCACTATGCTAAATTTCATCACAATCGGACCATAAATACGACCTGCACTTTGATTACAAGAATACATGGACAGACGGACAGGCGGACAGACGGACGGACAGACAGACAGACGGACATGGCTAAATCGACTCAGAAAGTGATTCTGAGTCGATCGGTATAATAAACAATGGGTCTATCTCTTCTCCTTTTAGGTGTTACAAACAAATGCACAAAGTCATAATACCCTGTACCACAGTGTGGTACAGGGTATTATGATTTTAGAATATTGCACACTATTCAATAACATGTTAAATAACTCTTATTTTTTCCAAAAAATGCAAAAGTTGTTATTCTTCCAAAAAAAGATAAAGATTGCAGCAACCCAAAAAACTTACGTCCAATAAGTTTACTTCCAAATATCAGCAAGGTTTTTGAAATGTGTATCAATAATAATATAAACAAAATATGTAAGGATAAAAATTTAACGGGTAATAATCAATTTGGATTTAAATACAAACACTCGACCATTAATGCAGTACATTTACTTTCATCTGATATCAATTGGAATTGGAACAAGCAGTTATATACGGGAGCATGTTTAATTGACATGGAAAAAGGCTTTGATAGCGTTTGGTTTCCAGGTTTGGTATTTAAACTGATGAATTATGATTTTCCTTTGTATCTGATTGTACTAATTTATAGCATGATTAGTGAAAAAACGTTTAGAGTTTACCATTTAAATCTAACTGGAAAAAAAGACATTCAAGATTGTTAATGGACTGCAACAGGGAATGGTAAACTCACCCATACTCTTTAATTTATTTTTACTTGACCTGCTAAAAAGAGTTGAGAATATTATCTATAATACCATTGAAAAAATTAACGCAGGACTTCAGAATTCTTTTAATAAGGTAGAAAAGTTTACAAAAGATTGGAACATGAAAATTAACACTGGCAAATGTGAAACAATATTATTTAGACCACCAGTGGACAAATACAATTATAACATAAGAAAAAATTGGAAACTATTTGGTATTAAATCTAATATAAATAATACTAAAATACCAAACAAGGAAATTGTAAAGTACCTCGGAATATACTTAGACAAATTTCTATATTTTAATAATCATGTTAATGAATCAATTTTAAAGGCTAAAAGAGCATTTTTCATCTATAGATCATTGTTTTATTCGAAATATATAAAGTCGAGAGTTAAAATAATTATGTACCAGTCTCTTATCAGACCAATTTTAACCTACGGATGTTCGATTTGGTTTAACATTTCACCTTCTTATATGGAAAAGATACGTGTTTTCGAAAGAAAATGCCTTAGAGCTTGCATGTCATTATTTAGATCACCTCAAAGTAATTATTTGAAATATGTATCAAATAAAAAATTATACAATCCATCCAATGTAATAAGAATAGATAATTTCATTATTAATTTAATATGAAATAATATTTGGAGATGTACATTATGTACAGAAAATAATTTAATAATGGCTCCTTACTATATTAACGAAGAATATATATCAGAAACGATACAAAAAGGTTATGTCCCTCCTGAGGCTTTCCTATACTTAGACAAAATGAAGTTAATGCAAAATGAAAATGGAATCCCGCTCTTTTACCATAATTACAGAAGGGCAAATACCAAAGCGATTGATTGTACATCTGCAACAAATGCCGATCTCATATATGACACAAGTGTAAATGATAGAGAATTTTGTATTACACAAAAATACTATCCAAAAAGATTTTGGTGGTTAATTTAATTTTTATAACACCCAAATCCAGATGCAATGTTTTTTGTAAATTTTTTCATTGTATAAATCAATAAACATATACTTTTTCTAAATCAAAATCATACATTATTATAATAATTATACTAGAGTATAAGGGACGTTGTATATTGTAAAACTATATTGTTAACTATTGTTTATTTTAGTTTTAAGAATTTGCTTTGTTGTAAATAAATAACCAAAAGAAAAAAAATATATAGATATATAGGAGATCCAGCGGTCCAAAAGCGTAATACATCTAAGGAGTGACCTAAGAGTCTCCAAGTATATTTGGCGGAAATCCGTTTTGGACTACATATATTAAGACATTTTAGCAATGTCCGTCTGCCTGTCCGTCTATCTCTCTGGCGCACGAAAACTTTCGACTGGATTAACCGAATGATTTTATATTTGGGATGCGTCAATACTTTTTTCTACCTCAGGCTAAGTTTAAAGATGGACTATGTTGGTATACTCCTTCGAGTACCTCCCCCAGGAAGGGTCAGCATTTAGAGAAATATTGATTATTTCATAACTTCTGTTCTACCACTCAGAATCTTTCACAATTCCACATATAGTATTAATTTCTTGATCCCTATATCCTTGAGAAAAATGGGCACAGGTGCCACGCCCCTTTTGGTACATCCCATACAAATGGACCATTTTTCATAAAAGAGTTAACGGCTTAAACTTTGAGTCCAGTGAATACAAATACTTGACATATTGAGAAGTGTTATGCGTTTATAGTGCCAACATGTAAAAAGTGGGAGTTATTGTCACGCCCCTTTTGGCACCTCCCACACAAATGGACCATTGAGCATAAAAACTTAACTGCTTATAACTTTTACTCCAGTCCATACAAAAATACTTACAATTTTGTGGAGTGTAATTCATTTCCAGTACCTATAGTTCCGTGCAAAATGTGCATTATTTCCACGCGCCATTTGTTACCTCCCATTCAAACGGACCGTTTTGCACAGTTAACGGCTTATAACTTCGATTCCTGCACACACAACACTTGATATTTTCTACAGTGTAATGTTCATATATATTAAAAAATTTCGAATTTTTTTTAGGATTTTTTCATGCCAGCAAAAAACAATTTTTTTGGTGAAAAACCATATTTTTTCTAATTTTTTTTTTACTAAACTTCCGTTTCTACGTGAAAGTGATGTTTTCAGCATTCCTTGTCCTCATAATTTCCTTTAATTTAAATGGTATCCCGGTTTTATCGAGCCTATACCTCAACAGATATGGTCCATATCTAAAGATAACATTCATGAAAATTGGAATTTAAGTAACAAACTGTTTTTAAACAAACTTTACCACAAAAATATTTTGTTTTGTTTTCATAAAAATAAAGATTTTACGTCTCGGACACAAAAAACTTTGTTTCTGTTGCATAGGGTAATCATCCATAGAAATATTAATTGATAAAAACTTATATACATTAATAGAAAATATAAATCATTAAATATTATATTTAAGATTGCAACAATTTTTTAAATAAATATTTACTATTTTTGTCAAAGAAATTTAAAAAAACAAGTGAAGTAGAGTTAGGAACAGCCAAGGGATAAACATTTCAGCACTTTGGTAGACAATGTTTTAATAAAAGATAAACTTTCAAAAATAAAAATAAAATAAAACCAGTAAGGAAAGGCAGAAAGGCAGGGGCCGACTATATAATACCCTACACCTCCCTAACAATGCGATAAGGGTCATTGCCATAATAATTTGGAATAATTGGTAAATGGGTAGAAACATATTATCTAATTCTGAAACGATAATCGCTAAATTAAGCAATATTCGTTCCTAAATTGAGAAACATCTTTCTGGAAAATTTTAATGATCGGAAGTAAAATACAACTTCTATAGCGGTTTGATACCACATCAGGAGGAACATATATATGGAGCTTTAATGTAAATATGAACCGATCTTCCCTGAATACTTATTCATGTAAAAAGACCTCCTTCTGTCGAATTTCGTACTGATCGGATATAAAATACAGTCTCTACAGCGCTTACATGTCAAATCGGGGGTATCATATATATGGGAGCTATATCTAAATCTGAACCGATTTTCTCCGAATTTGGCAGTATTTCTTCATGTAATAAGAAACCTCTTTCTGCCGAATTTCTTACTGATCGGATATAAAATACAGTTTTTACAGCGCTTATAGGTCAAATCGGGGTAACATATATATGGGTGTTATATCTAAATCTAAACCGAGTTTCTCCGAATTTGACAGTATTCCCCTCATGTAGAAAGAAACCTCTTTTTGCCGACTTTCGCGCTGATCGGATATAAAATACAGTTTTTACAGCTCTTACATGTCATATCGGGGGTAACATATATATGGGGGCTATATCTAAATCTGAACCGATTTTCTCCGAATTTAGCAGTATTCCTTCATGTAATAAGAAACCTCTCTTTGCCGAATTTCGCACTGATCGGATATAAAATAACATTTTTACAGCGCTTACATGTCAAATCGGGGGTAACATATATATGGGAGCTATATCTAAATCTGAACCGATTTTCTCCAAATTTGGCAGTATTACTTCGTGTAATAAGAAACCTCTTTCTGCCGAATTTCGCACTGATCGGATATAGAATACAGTTTTTACAGCGCTTATAGGTCAAATCGGTGGTAACATATATATGGGGGCTATATCTAAATCTGAACCGATTTCAACCAAATTCAATAGGGATCGTCCTTGGGCCAAAAAAATATATGTGTAAAGTTTCGTCGAGATCGGACCATAATTGCGACCTGTACTTTGATTACAAGAATACATGCACAGACGGACAGACAGACAGACGGACAGCCGGACAGACAGACAGACGGACAGACGGACAGACAGACAGACGGACAGACGGACATAGCTAAATCAACTCAGAAAGTGATTCTAAGTCGATCGGTATAATAAACGATGGGTCTATTTCTTCTCCTTTTGGGTGTTACAAACAAATGCACAAAGTTATAATACCCTGTACCACAGTGTGGTGTAGGGTATAAAAATAATAAAGTAAATACCAAAGTGGAATATATTTAATTTTTCCTAATTTAAATACACAATGACAGCAAATTCCCCGGTAATGTCGAAATCACCTATTTACGTTTAAGGATATCCTTTTCTATAGCATGTTATTTAGTCGCGCACAGTAAATGGTTATTATAGATGGTGCAGGGCCACCATATACCAAGCAAGTATGCGACGCAGACACCTGTTTATAAACGTTTGCATACTCGTGGTGATCGCTTTCGTGATACGCCAGGTTTCGAATCCAAAGAAAAACTCCGACTTAACACATGAATTAAATCTGTTGATTTTGGTATCCAAAGTCATTTTGCTGGCTCACCATACACTATTTAGTGTAGAAAGGATACGCTAGCTTTCCTAATTCTGTTTTCAACATATGCTTTTGTTTCACCATCTTTAGTATGATGCTGTACAAGTTTTCGAACTTTTCTACGTATTCAAGAAAAAAGTTATTTACGCTATGTGAGGTGTTGTCGGTTACATGTATACTAATAACATTTGTTTTTTAATGTTTATTTTCAGGCCTGCCTTTAGATCCTCGTTATCGATGCTATTTAGTATGACTATAACATCAGCGTACGCCAATTAGTCGAGATAATGCTTTAGTTGCCAGGTTATATCCAAAATTTCTTGGTTTGCTCTTCGCAGAACATCTTCTATGACTGTTTTAAACATAAAAGCGATAATCCATAACCTTCTTTCACTTCACTGACTGATACGAATGCTTCATTTGGGGCTCCGTCCTATAGCACACGGTTACTCGCCCCTTCGTACGAATTTTTCAAAACATTAATTATTTTCACTTTTTTTTTCAAATGTCAATATATGCCAAATAAATAGGGCACTAAATTCAGCTGATTTTTCTATTATAATACGCATGGTTTTAATAGGGTCGATGCATAATTTATTTGGCCTAAAACCGCATTAAAATTAAAAGGCTGGGCTTAAATCTCACACTTAAATTTTGTATTAATTTTTTAAGCTTTTGCAATGTATTACAACATAGCAAATCAATTTTCAAGTGATTACAAAAATTTAATTTATATTATTTATTTGTAATATATAAAATATAAAAATATAGGTATTTTCAATTTAGCTGAAAAATATCTTATTTATAAGAGAAAAACTCAAAAAATACCTATTTGGAGGTCCATCCGAACAACTTATGACCAGAACACTTCAGGTATTTATCTGTGTATATATATGTCCTTTAAGACAAGCTAAGCTCAAAGTACTCGTAAATATGTATGGATTGAAGTACAACATTTACCATATAATCATCATTTTAATTCCAGTTTGCTTTGAAAATCCGAAAATTCTTAGAATTCACTGACGTTCCTAAACATTTCCTTACAATTGACCAGTTATTGATAATTTCATTTTGAGCGACAGTAGAGGCAGCAACAGCAGCAATAAGTGCCCACTTTGAAATTGACGATATTGGAAAATTGTCGACGTGTTTACAGGAATGCCAATTCATTCTAAATATTTAAAAAAAATTTGTTTGTTTGAATAGCTTTACAAGAACATTGGGGTGTATAGGAAAAGAGGGAAATTAAAAGTTAAGTTGAATAAGCCAAAAGAGATTCTTATATTACCGTCTGGTAATTATAATGTGGATTTTTTTATTTTGTGTAAAGGATCACAGAGTGGGTTAGAAGTTTTAGTTCATTCTTCTTAACGAAATATTTTTCGTATAAGAATGTCAAACTAAGTGAGAAGAACCAGAAGTTGGTACATAGATTCAAGTTGAAATAGCCCTTCAAGTAGCTCCCCACCAGGTGGTAAAAATTCAATGAACTATTTTAAAAAGTCTATACTACTTAATCGGTTTTTTTAGGTTAGAACCAATTTTTGTCCAAATGTCTGTTTGACAACATATTGAATTCCTGTTACTGCATATGCCAGACATAGTAACCCAGCTGCCAGAAATGTAGATTTGATATCTATTTTGCCTGAGAACATTTTCTGTAAAAAATAAATGATATGATGCTGCGAACTATTCCCCGTACAAACATACGTCTGTTCCGATATGATGTTTTTTGCCACTTAAAATCTGAGATTCTATAGTATGAGATACTATAGAATCTATTTTTTTTATATTCCACATCGTTCCACCCTAATATACTCCCTTATCCAAGTATAACGCCATGTGACGTTGTTGTCGTTCAACATTCAATTCAATTGAAATTGTCATTACGGGGCATAATAGAAATGTTTTGCAAAACTGCAATGGAAAACTCAGATGAAAAAAAAAAACGTTCGTATAAAATATTCTAAATGCAAAAGTACTTGACATGCAAATCACACAAATTGTTGCTTTCATCTCAACTGGAACTGGAAATGTTAAACAATTGTTACAACTGTACAAAAAATAAAAGTTGTCGCTGAAATCTCTTTCCCTTTTTGCCATGCAAAATCGATTGTAATCGGACCAACAGCTCCCTTACCCAGACTAAACGTCCGAAAGTATCAGTTTCCTCGGGTGAGAGGAAGAGAAAGAGAGGGATAGAGAGTAGGAGCAGCAATAAATTGAAAAAAAATCGGCCAAAATGCATCCAATAGAATCGAGACAGGGAACACAACATGCATCAAATAACAATTTAATCGTTGGCACTCATTTGCTGTTGGCAAAATAAAGTTGAAATAGGGACAAAGTACGAGGTACGTGTGATAAGTTAGCAGGCAATATGCGATGACTTTCTGAGCGGAAGAAGGGAGTTTATCTGTCAAATTATTTGAGTATAAATACAAATGGGTGTTTTTTGGAGATCCCAATAGGATTTGTGTCGATTCACTTAAGAGAAACCAATTGGATTTGTGTCGATTCACTTAATATTTAGTGCAGGAAAGTCTTACATTTGCACTGTACTTCCGGTAAAGCCTCAATCCTGGCTCAATGAACATGTCAATAAGTGAACAAGAATTTATGAGCGATTCACAAGGCACCGTTCCATCCACAAAACTCACAGTGGGCTTCTAGATTATTTCCTCTAGGCTTTCGTGAAGTCAATGGTTTAAGTGAAGAAACCGGTAACTTTGTACGTTTTGGAATACAACAAACCATTGCCGTGATATTGGTAATATTTCTTTAACAAGTGCTCGGAAACTGCCCCAAATCCGAATCAACTGCAGCATCACGAATGGTCTGTACCTAAAAATATATTTTGTTTATCTCCGGAAATAGCACGAGCATTCGTGGTTTAAATTTAAGGTTAGATTCATTTACCCAAGTGGTCGTCTACTGTAGAGCAGATGACCAATGTGTTCGTTTATTGTAGAAGAGATGACCAAACTGGAAGTACCCAAGTGGTCATCTGCTATAAAGCAGATGAAAAACCTGGTCGGTCGTCTATTGTAGAGGAGATGCCCATGCAGTCATCCTCTGTTGAGCATATGACCAACAAGGTCGTCTACTATAGAGTAAAATACCCAAGCGGTCATCTCCTATAAAGCACATAACCAACCTGATGATATGACCAATCTGGTCATCTATTGTAGAGGGGATGTCGAAACAGGTCGTCTACTATAGTGTAGATGACCCAAGTGGTCGTCTATTGTAGAGTATATGACCCAAGTCGTCGTCAAATGTAAAGTATATGACCCATGTGGTCGTCTACCATAGAGTAGATGACCCAAGTGGTCGTCTACCATAGAGTAGATGACCCAAGTGGTCGTCTACCATAGACTAGATGACCCAAGTGGTCGTCTACCATAGAGTAGATGACCCAAGTGGTCGTCTACTATAGATTAGATGACACAAGTGGTCATCTACTATAGATTAGATGACACAAGTGGTCATCTACTATAGATTAGATGACCCAAGTGGTCATCGACTATAGATTAGATGATCTATATAGATGACACAAGTGGTCATCTACTATATAGTAGATAACCCTTGTGTTCATCTACTATATAATAGATAACCCCCGTGGTCATCTACAGGCCCAAGTTGTGGCAAATGTTCGCCTACTATAGAGTAGTTGACCTAAATGGTCGTCCACTGTAGAACAGATGACCCAACTAGTCGTATTCTATAGACCAGAGTACCCAAGTGACCAAACTGGTCACCTGATGCGTGATAGGTGACCAATCTGGACGTCTACTATGGAGTAGATTACCAATTTCGTCGTCTACTATAAAGTAGATGAACAATCTGGTCGTCTGCTATAGAGTAGATGGCCAAACTGGTCGTCTACTATGTAGTAGATGACCAACCTGGTCGTCTACTATGGAGTAGATGACCAACCTGGTCGTCTACTATGGAGTAGATGACCAACCTTGTCGTCTACTACGGAGTAGATGACCAACCTGGTCGTCTACTACAGAGTAGATGACCAAACTGGTCGTCTACTATGGAGTAGATGACCAAACTAGTCGTCTACTATGGAGTAGATGACCAAACTGGTCGTCTACTATGGAGTAGATGACCAACCTGGTCGTCTACTATGGAGTAGATGACCAACCTGGTCGTCTACTATGGAGTAGATGACCAAACTGGTCGTCTACTATGGAGTAGATGACCAACCTGGTCGTCTACTATGGAGTAGATGACCAACCTGGTCGTCTACTACTTCTAGAATAGATCACGAATCTGGTCGTCTACTATGGAGTAGATGACCAAACTGGTCGTCTACTACTTATAGAATAGATCACCAATCAGGTCGTCTACTAATTATAGAATAGATCACCAATCAGGTCGTCTACTAATTATAGAATAGATCACCAATCTGGTCGTCTACTATAGAGTAGATGACGCAAGTGGTCGTCTACTACAGGACAGATGACCCAAGTGGTCGTCTACTATAGAGTAGAAGTCCCAAGTGGTCGTCTACTATAGAGTAGAAGTCCTAAGTGGTCGTCTACTATAGAGTAGAAGTCCCAAGTGGTCGTCTACTATTGAGTAGATGACCCAAGTGGTCATCTACTATAGAGTAGATGACCCAAGTGGTCATCTACTATAGAGTAGATGACCCAAGTGGTCATCTACTATAGAGTAGATGACCCAAGTGGTCATCTACTATAGAGTAGATGACCCAAGTGGTCATCTACTATAGAGTAGATGATCTATAGAGTAGATGGCCCAAGTGGTCATCTACTATAGATTAGATGATAAATAGAGTTGTCATCTAGTATAGAGTAGATAACCCCAGTGGTCATCTGCTATGACCAATCTGGTCATCTACTATAGAGTAGATGACCAATCTGGTCGTCTACTATAGATTAGATGACCAATCTGGTCGTCTACTATAGAGTAGATGAAGAATCTGGTCGTCTACTATAGAGTAGATGACCAATCTGGTCGTCTACTATAGAGTAGATGACCAATCTGGTCGTCTACTATATAGTAGATGACCAATCTTGTCGTCTACTATAGAGTAGATGACCAATCTGGTCGTCTACTATAGAGTAGATGACCAATCTTGTTGTCTACTATAGAGTAGATGACCAATCTGGTCGTCTACTATAGAGTAGATGAGCAATCTGGTCGTCTATTATAGAGTACATGACCAATCTTGTCGTCTACTATAGAGTAGATGACCAATCTTGTCGTCTACTATAGAGTAGATGACCAATCTTGTCGTATACTATAGAGTAGATGACCAATCTGGTCGTCTACTATAGAGTAGATGACCAATCTGGTCGTCTACTATAGAGTAGATGACCAATCTGGTCGTCTACTATAGAGTAGATGACCAATCTGGTCGTCTACTATAGAGTAGATGACCAATCTGGTCGTCTACTATAGAGTAGATGACCAATCTGGTCGTCTACTATAGAGTAGATGACCAATCTGGTCGTCTACTATAGAGTAGATGACCAATCTGGTCGTCTACTATAGAGTAGATGACCAATCTGGTCGTCTACTATAGAGTAGATGACCAATCTGGTCGTCTACTATAGAGTAGATGACCAATCTGGTCGTCTACTATAGATTAGATGACCAATCTGGTCGTCTACTATAGAGTAGATGAAGAATCTGGTCGTCTACTATAGAATAGATGAAGAATCTGGTCGTCTACTATAGAATAGGTGACCAATCTGGTCGTCTACTATATAGTAGATGACCAATCTGGTCGTCTACTATTTAGTAGATGACCAATCTGGTCGTCTACTATAGAGTAGATGACCAATCTGGTCGTCTACTATAGAGTAGATGACCAATCTTGTCGTCTACTATAGAGTAGATGACCAATCTGGTCGTCTACTATAGAGTAGATGACCAATCTTGTTGTCTACTATAGAGTAGATGACCAATCTGGTCGTCTACTATAGAGTAGATGAGCAATCTGGTCGTCTATTATAGAGTACATGACCAATCTTGTCGTCCACTATAGAGTAGATGAACAAACTGGTAATTTAATTGATCTCCGATGCAAACTCACCTCGTAACGCAAACTAATCCTTCATCGGAGTAAACTTACAACAAAAACAGCGAAACAATTTAGAACATTTCAATGAAAAATCTATAACGATTTTTCAAGTTTCCTATTAAATACTACAGAAACTACATTGAATGTAAATGCAAAAAATAGAAAAAATGCAGAGAATGAAAAACAAAATACTTTTACGTCCACTTATCAAAGGCCTCTTTGGATATTCAGGATTGTGTCAACTTACAAAACGAAGAAGAACTTACACGTATTTTGCCCATTTTACTCACAAAATGGAAACAAATTTCTGCAAGGTTTCTCTGAAGTTGCCTTTCTATTAGACCAAAGAGGACGAGCACAAGGACGACAAACAAATTACATAAAAAAGAAGTGATTTCCTTTCATGAGATGCCCGCTTCAGCGCCATCGCTAGAATCATATTCTTAGCATTTTTATAAATTCCCAAAGGAAAAGAATAAGGAACAAAACGGCATTCGCACATACATATAAAGAAACTATATCGTCTTACACAGTGCACAGACCATAGTATAGCAGAGGAATATGACATTATAGAAAAGCATATCCTTTTTCAACACATTTATTCAGTCACTCACTCACATTGAACACTTACATACGTATAATCGCTTGGACTTATAACAAGAAATGGAAACTTGACACACAATGCAATGGATTTCATTTTATTTTTCATTTCTTGCTAGCAATATTTTGTTCGCTGAAAAGTTTTCCTAGATCTTTTTAGTTTTTTCTATTTCATATAATGATATTGAAATTCAACTTTTTCTCATCTGTGTCCGTCTGTCCATCATATCCTCATGTCCATCCGTCTGTCCGTACGTCCTTCCGTTTTATCCTTTTGACATGGCTGTTCTTTGTTATGATACACAGTGTTTTTAAACAACATATACACGCGGAAACTTTCTGTGATGACTTCGTATATAGGGCTAATACCTAACAAATGAGCAGCATTTTCCACCGCTCTGGCATTTCTTACACAATGAAACATTTGCATACTATATTTCTCACAAAGTGAGGATATTTATTATTTGGAACTTCACTTTTTGGAATAGGATCAATGTCAGTTAAAAGTCTAGTACATCGAAGAAGTGATCTAAGACCTTATGCACGTCTAGCGGCAATCCGTTTTCTAATTTGTAATCTCTTCTAATCTATGTCCGTTCATCCGTTTACTTCTCTGGATGGTACGAATGATTACACTGTGTGTGCACCAAAATGTATCCTCAACGAAACCAACTTTTCCTAAATCGAATGGCAATAGTCTTTTTTCTGTGACGTCGCGTTTTTAAGATATTTAGCCACAAAGTTTGCTGGGTATACAAAGAGGTTATTTAATTCAGACATAATTGTATTATATAAGGCTTCGGAATAGATGTTCCATGTCAAAGAACAAAATAAAGGCGGTACACTTCTAGAAGTATTTCTCCTAAAACACCCGACTACCCCTCTAATCTCCTTACCCCTAAAAACCCACCACTAAAAGTAATGATATAGCAATCGATGGAAATTTTGAATGATGTATTCCACAAAATGATTCCTTGTAAAACATCACTATAGGTCTCCACAATGCACATTAATGGCAACACAGTGGTTTTTTATTTACATGGTATTTATCTGCAAAAGTTTGCTGGGTAAACATAGGTTTAGTGAATGCAGTCACAATTTTAGCATAGAAGGCTGTGACCACATATTCTATTTTTGGTTTTACGAAACTATGTTTACGAAAGTTTTGGGAATCTATGTAGGTTTTGAAATTTAAATTAGACAACTCAAATTTTGAAATCAGAAAATTGTTCGATTCATTTTTCATTGTGAAAGTTGAACTGTTCATAGACGTTCATAGAATTTTATCTGCGGAATAAAAAGGAAAATTCACAACGATTGCGTGTTCCTTTATCTTGAGCAAATACATTGCAATTTCTTAGACGGATCAGTTATCTAGTGCGTCAAAATACATTATTTTTGGAACGTTCGGAGTGAGCAACAGATTTGGTTGGTTGAGAAGCCAGAATTCAGTAATATGGTAAGAATTTATTTATAATTCTGTGCAATCGAAATTCGCGTTAATGGCATTTACGTGATTCCATAGGCTGCCGATTCTGTAGAGAATCGGTCCGTATTTTGGTATTATAATCGAGGAAATTTACGTATTAATTTCGTTGTCGAAGAACATCTTTACCGCTAATTTTTGGAAAGGAGAATACATCCGAACATGAAGATTTATTAAATGCAAGGATTTGTCGATATAAATTTTAACTGAATTTTGAACATTTTAACCCAGATGCGACAATAAGAGAATTCACAAGGATAAGAAAAGATACTCATTAAACGGGTATAATCCCCGAACTTTTTAAGAGGACTTTCATTATACGCTGATATATGTCCTTAAACAATTATTCTCAATATTATGTTCACTATAATGGATACGGAATGGCATTAAGAGAACTATATCCATTCTGCCAATGATTTTATCCTAGTTGTCAATACTTTATTTATTATATTCCTGCCATAATTTAAATTGCTGCAATTTCTATAAACATAACAGTTTGGATGTTATGCTATCTACACTAGATCTTTAGAATATTTTTACTTAATTCATTGTTTCATTCGTTTTAAATTCACTTTTTAATTACTACCTAAACTTTATAATCTGAACATTGAGATTAATTGAGCTAAGCACACTTGAGTAAATAATTTAATACAGCCGACAAGAATGCAATGACAATGAAATCCAAGTCAACAGACATCGAGGGATTAAACGGGTGAGTTAAAGTTTGTATATATGTATTTCAGTTTGCCCATGCTCATAAAATCTTTTAACATACCAATACACGTTTTAAAATATTGCTTAAACGAGATTATAGATAAACATTTAATTATAATCCACAATACTTTAAAACCTTATTTTCAATCACGATTATAATATCTTATTTTTCTATTGTTCCGCCCTATTATACATATATTAGTTATCACTTAATGAACTACAGGATTATCTTTTACTATTATTTAATTTGTTATTAAATATACTTATAATGAAATTTTAAAAGATCATCTTTGAATTGTGAATGGTGAAGTACTTAAAGTAGAGGATGTCATAATGGGCTGAAGGGCTTCAAAATTCAGCATGGTAGGGAGGGTAAGCTGAGCAGTTGGATAACATCTATGACTGTTCCACGAAGTAACATCATCATCTCTTTTCATGCTTTCTTCTGTACTTTTCTATACTATACACTTCCGCTCTTTCTTCTTTAAGAGCTACCTTACTTTACTTTTATGGCAGCGATACCGTGCCTACTTCTAAAGGGAAAAGAACTGCCCCAAGACTGAGCACGGCCGGGGCAAGGAGTTAGCCAATCCCTGAGGAAGTAGGGCCCGTGTTGGTGGTTCGTTACAAGGCTTCGGAATAGAAGTTCCATGTTAAGGAACGAAATACAGGGGAAACTTCAGGAAGTATTTCTCCCAAAACATCAGACATCCCCGCTTACCCCATTACACCTCATAATCTACTCACGCTATAAGCTGTTAACTTTTTTCACAAAATGATAACGCCAATTTTTCACTTGACTGTAGGCACTTTAAAAACATTACACTGTACAAAATGTATTGTATTTTTATACAGTCGTATTAGAGTTATAAGCACGTAACCATTTGTACACTTGTGTGGAAGGTACCAAAAGTGGCGTGATAACTTCGCTCATTTCTCTCAAAGCGGTAGCGACTAATAAACTAATTCCATGTGAGGAATTTCAGTAGATTTGAAAAAGTAGTATAGAAGTCATTAGAGAATCAACATTTCACTGAATTTTAACCATTTGTGGGGGAAGAACTAGAAGGATTGGGCCAATATGGCCCATCTCAGCATTGGATAGAAAACAAGTGAAAGCGTTAAGTTCGGCCATGCCGAATCTAATATACCCTCCACCATATTGGAAAAATCTTTGGATATGGAGAAAATCATGAAATGATCCTTTTTGTTTAACCCTCCGTTAGGCATACGTTTCGATAGTCACGTGCGTGCCTCATGAATCTGGCCAGACCCATATACATTTTCATGTATTTGTATGAAAATATCGGGTGTTTGGTGGTTGAATGAAACGTACTTATATAAAATATTGATATAAATCGTTATCGGGCCATGTTGGCCGATATTTTGTTCCATACATAATTGAACCATACCAATATTATCATAATAAAAAGAAATGACAATAATTTCCTAAATAATTTGTGTTTTATTCAAAATCAACATCGGCCCTTAATATTACCCTTTACAAACTTTCATATGAAATCAGTATCTGTCTGGCCAGACTCATGAGGCATGTAAACGACGTGTACCTCAGAAAATCCTTAAAATTTTTTGTAAGGTGTTAGGAAGTTATCAGATAATTCAAGACACTAGCGCAATAAGAAATATCTTTAAATTTTATTTAAAATCTAAAAACATTGAACGATATGGTCCATTTGCAATCCCAGACGACCTGCAGCTATAAGAAGTATTTCTACCAAATTTAATCAACCTAGCTCTATTATTACGGACTGTAGCGTTATTTCAACAGACGGACAGTCTGAATTCGTCTTAGAATTCCCCGATGATCAAGAATATATATACTTTTTGGGTGGCAGAGTAATATTTCAAGGTGTTTCAAACGGAATGACAAAGTTAGAATACCGCCATCCTATGATGGATGGTATACAAAATAGAAGAAAAAATCTATGGATGTAGAAATTATAGCACGTTTGGTTGAAATAGCGGAATTTCAACATAATATATTATGAAGGAGGGTATACTCGTATATCAGTTGCTGCGGGCCAAAATATTTGGCGGAAATCCGTTTTGGGCAATTTGATGTCACTTGAGGAATGCCCGTCAGCATGTCCGTCTGTCTGTCTGGCTGGTGCGCACGATAACTTTCGACAGGAGCAACGGATTGACTTCAAATTTGCTATGTGCTAATATCACTGTGATACAAAATCGAACATTCCGAATGGGAATGGGATGAGCCAATTGCAAATGAAAGTTGACATTATCCCTAACAAAACCTTCATACTATAAAAGCATTACACTTTACGAAATGTCAAGTATTTGTATGCACTGGTATTAAAGTTATAGGCTGGTAACTTTTGGTATAAAATGGTCCATTTGTGTGGGAGGTACCAAAAGGGGCTTGTCAACTTCGCCCATTTTTCTCGAGTTAATGGTGACTAATGAACTAATATTATGTGTAGAATTTCAGAAGATTCAAATAAGTAGTATAGAAGTTATTAAATAATCAATATTTCACTAAATGTTAACCCTTTGTGGGGGAGGTACTAGAAGGAGTGGACCAATATGGCCCATATTCAAACCTAGCCGGAGATAGAAGAAAATATTACCACATACCAAACACACATATGGAGTCAATCGGTTACTCCTTTCGAGAGTTATCGTGCGCACCAGCCAGCAGACAGACAGACAGACGGACGGAAGGACATTGCTCATTCGACTTAAAATGAACCAAAACGGATATCCGCCGAACATACTTAGGGTTTTAGGTCACTCCTTCGATGTGTTACACTTTTGGTTTGTAGCAAATGATATATACCCTTCTCTCTAAGGTGAGGGGATAAAAAGGTATATTTATTTTTTTAGGCTGAAAAATAAATTTTTGACGTTGGCATCATTGTGAAACATATATCTTATGATATTACGAAGTACATTTTATTATTCTCAGTCCGTTTATATTACAAAAATTCAATTTTTTCCAATAAAAAACACAATTTTTTTTTATAAAAAGTTTACAATACAACAATTTAATTTTTTCCAATAAAAACACAGTTTTTTCATAGAAAGTTTATATTACAAAAATTCAAAAAAGTTTATACTAAAAAATTCAATTTTTTCAATAAAAAACACTATTTTTTCATAAAAATTGAATTTTTGTAATATAAACGGACTGAAAACAATAAAATGTACTTCATAACATCATAAGATATATGTTTTAGAATGATTCCAACATCAAAAATTGATTTTTCAGCGTAAAAAAAAATAAATGTACCGTTTTTTCTATGAAAATCGACAAGACATATCACCATTTGTATGACAGCGACATCTGGCGTGAGTTTTGGGTAAAATATATATAAAAATTAAATTCCTTGAACCCAAAAACAGTAAGATACCACAACTTTCCATGATAGTAAAAAGAAATAAGCGTTACTTTATCAAACTTTCAATGATATTTTCTTATTATACAGCGTTCCAAAATCACAAACTTCAAATGCGTGTTAAAAGAATCTCGCACTGAACTGAAAAAAACCCTTGAAGGTTTTGTTAAGGATAATGTCAACTTAAATTTGGAATTGGTTTCATCCCATTCCCACTTTGGTTGTTGCACTGTGAATTTTTTTTTTTTAGGCTAAGATCGAAGGTTGATTATGTTGGTCCATTCCTCCGAGGGTAAAATCTTTAAAACTTGTTGTACAATTGCAATACCAACCGTTGCAAGACAATAACACATCTTTCTGCAAAATGTCAGCCACCTGACCTGTTGTCTGCTTTCCACAGACTGACGGACATGACAAGATCTTCATAGAAAGTGCAGTCGATTTCCGCCGGCTAGGAATTCATATTAGACCCATGGTTTCTTGGAGAAATATCCTAAAAATTTTCCGTAGATTTCTTTTTTGCCTGGCGCTGTGTTCATTTGTTTCCACCCCTACAAATTGACTCTCCCTATGTATGTTTATATTGCATTAATAGAATGCTGTAGGCTATTATATTTTCGACTCCTTTAGTTTTTATTTATCTGCTTGATATTAAAAACCAGTGATTATTTTCTCATCCAAATTGAGTTTACCTTGTTCATATTCCTTAAGTTTTACAACATTTCCTTCCAAGTTTTGCATGCATTTCCAGCACTAAAACACTCCCCCACCTCCAACTTTTTTATGGTTTTTCTGACCATAAAACGTGTTTATTTCTTTGCACTCGCTTCACACACACAAACACACCCACACACACCTATGAGGTCATAAATAATTTATAGCACTTTACGATTAGTTTTCAGCCACTGTGGCCGACATAGCTGGTGCTCATATTATTGTTATTATTACATACTATTATTATGACACTACTAAGTCCAACGATTACAAGGCAATAAAACTATATAAAAATCAAATAAAAAAATTTTCATAGTCGTAAGTATTTCAAGATTCCAAGTGGTACTACGTACTAATACAAGAGTTCGCCTTGGCGCTTTAGCATTTTGCCTTTTGTCGGCAAATGGGCAAGTGCTGAAGTGCTGCAAGGAACGAGGAGACTATTCTAATAATGGAAATCTGCATAACTGCATATCCTATCATCATGATCCTCCGTCCGTCCGGTCTTTACTGCTTCTTCGAGTTCCTGTGTGCTTTGGCATTTGGTTCCTTTGCCATGGTTTCCTCTTCTTCTTCTTTTGCATAGGGAACTGTGATTCAAAAGTGCCTCATACTACTGATGGAGGCGGAGCAGGAGGAGGGCTATATGTTATATGGCCTGTCCATATTCCCCAATGCCCCAATGTGCAACTTTCATATCTTAAGGATATTTTATATGCTCGGTTGACCAAAATGCATTTCAATTCGAGCGGAAATAAGCAATAGATGTTTTCCCACTTACGACACACACACACATGCAGCCAAAACATACATATGTGGGCATGCATAATCCTGCCTGGCATACTCGTTCATCGTTCATGGAACATTTTACACAATATTTATTTCTCTTTGCGTATTATTTTGCATATGTTATTATTTGCAATATTCTGGCCCCAAAACAAACTCTCAATGCATAAATTCTCTAGCATTGCTGCTCATCGCAAAATTCCATCCCTTTCTCTGTTGTCTGTTTTTGTTTCGAAAAAAGTTCCCCTTGTAATATTTTCCTTAGTTTTTTTCTTGGGACAGAGAATGGGAGGGGCTTTCCCCCGGATATGACCGGCGGAAGTTATTTAGCACAGCATGAAATTGATATGAAATATTTTTATTGCTCAAAATGTTTAGTTTAACCTAATGTCAATACCCATCGGGGAGCATCCTAGCAGCTCCTTGGGGGATTTTCCCAGTACTTGCCATTAATGTGGTTTTTGCTTTTTTTGGGAATGATATCTTAAAGTTACTTTGCAGGCATTAAACTTAAATGCGTTGTTGTCAGATCAGAATTAACAAAATGAACAATTTCATTAAGATTTGAGAACAAATTGGGTTGAAATGAAGAAGGATGTGATGAATATTTGCTAAAAAGTTACTATAAATAAAATGTAATGTATAAAAAAATAAGCATGTTAACATTTTGTTTTTCTAAAAAATGTTGTTGATTTTTTTTTGGAAAATGTATCGCACTTTGTTGCGAACAAAAAAATTCTTGACAAATATAGGATTTATTGGATTTTTTTTAAATGAAAATTTATAGAAACATTTAATGTTACGATTTTTTCTAAAAAGATTGTATTTTAACATTATTTTGTATCAATCTGATTACATATTGGGATAGAGAACCTCAAAATAAGAAGAAATAATGATGTTAATGTTATCGATATCTCACTTTATTATCGAGTTACTGGTAATTTGAAAAAAATTGGGTTGAAATGAAGAAGGATGTGATGAATATTTGCTAAAAAGTTACTATAAATAAAATTTAATGTATAAAAAAAATAAGCAGTGGCTGTTCTTCAAATATAATTTATTTATTTAATGTTCCTAATAAAAAAAGTTCTGGAAAATGTAAGAAGATACAACTCGAATAAACCGACGGAAGTCACACATTCAATTGAATGCAGATTGACTTTATAAACTATTGCGTATACTTACTTGCAAAATGTTGGTATGTAAATCATACGCATTGGTGGCCAATTTCCATATATTCATACATTGGCTGTGCTGACACCTCTCACGAACAAGAGATTTAATTAGGCTATAACTTTATTATTTTAATACGATTTTATTTTTCAGATTATTGTAAAGAAGACGTGGTACATTGAAAATAAAAAGGTATATGCAAATTCGAACGATGGTTCTGGAAATCTTGAAAGTCATGAAAAACTTCTGCAAAAAAGTAAGTCCATGCAAACCTGGGAAGATGCAACACTAATCAACGTAAGTTTTTATGTTTAAAAAATTCTCCTTCATTGAAGTGTAATAAAAAATAATTAACGTTTAAAAAAAATCTTTATTTTTTGCGGAAAGGGACATGCAGCCTCTTTACATGGTTGTGGGGGGCCATATGATTGAAAGAATTGGGAAACCTTGCTGTAGAAAATTTAGCGAGAAATTTAATTTTATTGGAAATTTCATAGAAATTGCAATTTTATAGAACATTTTATCGGCACACACTTTTATATAAAACTATATCGAAATTGAATTTTATTGAAAAATTGCTTCAAAATTTCATAAATATGTATATTTTACAATAACAATGGAAATTGTATTTTCCTAGAAAAATTCAACAAACTTGAATTTTTATTAGGAAAACAATAGTTGATTTCTTTAAAACAAATTTCATTGACAATTTTAAAAATTGTTTTTTATAAAATTACGTCAAATTTCACTTTCAATAAGATTAAATTTTTTCTGCATATTTGTAGAATATTGCGCCGAAGTTTTATTTAAAAAAATTTAAATTACATATATCTAATAAATTCAATTAAAATATAATTTTTCTGTAAAATTTGCTAAATTTTTTCAAAATTGGAATCAAATTGTTCTAAAAAAATTCTTTGAAATTTCATTTTCTACAAATTCTTTTTCAAGAAAGTAAAAAAAAATTTTTATTTCCTTCAAAAATTTCTAGAGTTTCTTTAAAATTTAAGTTTTAGATTTCTAACAATTTTTTTAAATTGTATTCTTTTGGAAAATTCCAGCAAAATTGCCTTATTCAAGAAAATTTTGTTGTTATTTATTTTTTTTACAAAATGTTGTAAATTGAATTTTTCTACAAAATATCTGTGAAACTAAAATTTTCCAGAAGATGTCATCAGAATTAAATTTTTTGTAGATATACGAGTATTTTATTATTTAACAACACGCATTTTGTTAAGAAAATGTTACCATTTTGTTTTTCTAAAAAATGTTCTTGATTTTTTTTTTGGAAAATGTATCGCTCTTTGTTGCGGACAAAAAAAATTCTTGAAAAATATAGGACTTTTTTTTAGATTTTTTTTTTTAAATAAAAACACAGAGCAACAACCAAAATGGGAATGGGATAAAACCAATTACAAATGAATGTTGACATTATCCCTAACAAAACCTTCAAGAGTTTTTTTCAGTTCAGTGCTAGATTTTTTTTTACATGCATTTGAAGTTGGTGATTTTGAACCGCTTTTTCAATGAAAATCGACAAGAAGTAGCACCATTTGCATGCCAGCGCCATCTATCGTGAGTTGTAGGTAATAAATGATTTCCTCGACCCCAAAAACCGTAAGATACCAAAATTTTACATGATAATAAAAAGAATTAATCATTTTTTTTTCAAATTTTCAATGATCTTTTCTTGTTGGACAGCGTTCCAAAATCACCAACTTCAAATGCGTGTAAAAAAAATCTCGCACTGAACTGAAAAAAACCCTTAAGGGTTTTGTTATGGATAATGACAACTTTCATTTGCAATTGGTTTCATCCCATTCCCATTCGGAAAGTTCGATTTTGTGTCACAGTGAAATTTATATATAACATTATTTTGTATCTCTCTGACCACATATTGCGATAGAGAACCTTAAAATAAGAAGAAATAATGAAGTTAATATTATCGATATCTCGCTTTATTATCGAGTTGTTGGAAATTTGAAAAAAAATGTTTGTTCTTGCAAAAGCCGCTTTATTTAATCGGTTTTGGTAACAAGTTTACCTTTTTACAACTATATGTACGAGTACAACGATATGTATGGGGGAGTGTAACAAGATATGTAACGATATTGCAACGATATGCTAAATCAACGATGGGCAAAAGCACTACCCGGGGTTTTTCCTCTCACGTGTACATGAGCACACTCATTGAATGAGAGTTCACTATCATTCAGTCGCGCTTGGATATTCGATCGACGAGGGTGTGTCGTCGCTTGTTGCTTAGCGTGCACATGAAGAAATAACGGATGATACAATTATTACAATACATACTTCAAGTATAGGAATAAAGTTTAGTATGTATTGTATTTTTACCGAAGAATTTATAAACATTTCTAAATACAAGTTTAAATTATTTATTATGTTACTGCAGAAATATATATATTATTTTCTTTTTGTCAAAACTAAATAAAGTAACGAATTTTTTAAAATAATTTTAAATGTATATATAATAATCTTTTAACGATTTTTTAATAAAATTTGTATAAACACCTAAATATACTAACCAAAAAAGTTGGACACTCGAAAACGGTTAACAGAAAAAATTAAGAATTAAATAAAGAATATGGCATGCAGTACTTTTATTGGAAAATTTGGATTCATTACTTTACATAGCATAATAAATATGTATGTGGCTAATCATAACATAATAAATAATAATAATGATGTTCGTTGTCCACTTTATTTATTATCTTACCCAACATATATATGTTAGGAGAGTGTTAACACTTCTCACAAATACATAAACATTTTGTAGAAGTATTGTGTGCCCATCGCTGTGCTAAGTGCAACGATAAGCAGAGCAACGAGATGCTTGAAAGAGCAACGTTATGATTTCAACGAGGGATCGCGAACATGTGCTTTTGGAGATAGCGCATGTTTGAGGCAAAAATTACCAACGTTAGTTTTCATGTTTAAAAAATTCTCCATTATTGAAGTGCAATAAAAAATAATTAACTTTAAATTAAAATAATTGTATATTTTTTGCGAGAAGGGGCAAGATGATTTTAGCATGATCGTGGGAAGCTGTATTTTTGAAAGGGTTGGAAAACCCTGCTCTAGCAAATTTTGCAGAAATTTAATTTTATTGGAAATTTCATAGAAATTGCAATTTTATAGAACATTTCACCGACTTATGAATCCTCTCACCTTGAGTCCCAAACAAATATTCGTACATTGTTTTTTTTTTGTTTTAATTAAATTATTATCAATTTAAATTGTATTTAATAACTTTAAAGTATGTACTGGTACTAAAGTTAAAAGCTGTTTACATTTGGTACAAAATGGTCCATTTGGGTGGGAGGTACCAAATGAACGTGCCAATAACTGCCACTTTTTTCTGGACTCTAGATACTATAAAAGCATTACACCACACAAAATTTCAAGTTTTTATATTCACTGGTGTTAAAGTTAAAATCGGTTAACTTTTTGTACAAAATATTAAATTTGTGTGAGAGATACCAAGAGGGGCGTGCCAATAACGCCCACTTTTCTTCAGGTATTTATATGCACTGGTATTAAAGTTATAAGCTGTTACCTTTTGGTGGAATGGTCCATTTTGGAATAGTCAATATTTCACTAAAAGTTATCCCATTGTGGGGGGGGTACTAGAAGGAGTGGACCAATATGGCCCATCTTCGAACTTAGCCGGGGATAGAGAAAAATATTACCCCGTACCAAATTTAGAGTCAATCGGCTACACCTTTTGAGAGTTATCGTACGCACCAGCCAGCAGACAGACAGACGGACGGACAGACGGACATCGCTTAAATGGCGTAATATGACCCAAAACGGATTTCCGCCAAACATACTTAGGGTCTTAGATCACTCCTTCGATGTGTTACACTTTTGGCTCATAGCAAATGCTATATACCCTCCTCTCTAAGGTGAGGGGATAAATATGCTGAAATTTAATTTTATCGAAAATTCTTCATAAAAAACACATATTTTACAATAACATTGTAAATTTGTTTTTTCCAGAAAAATTCACCAAATTTGCATTTTTATAAATACAATCGTAAACATTTTGTACAAAATGTCGGTGTATTTTCATTGAAAATTTGATAGAGATCACAGTTTTGTAGAAATGTGATTTTTTTCTGTAAAATTTGCTCATTTATTTTCTACAAAATGTTGATCGTTGAAATTGCATTTGCTAAAAAAATTTTTTAAGAAGATATAATTTTTTTCTTTTTTGGTAATTTCGCCGAAATTTTACAGGAAATTTCCAAAAAAAAAAATTTTGAAGTTGTTTTTTTAAATCTGTCAAAATAGCGTTTTCAAGACAATTTTGTCGTTACAACATTTTGTTAAAACTGAATTTTTTTTCATTTCATTTTTCTACAAAAAATTGTGAAATTGCACTTTTTGAGAAAATTTCATCAAAATTTCGTTTTTTTAAATTATATATTAACAGCCTGTTCAGCTAAATGTAACAAAACGCAGACGTGCGATAGCTACCCAAGCAATAATTTTCTTCTTATTATTATCACCCAAGCGATCATGTTTTTAATTTGGTTCATTGTCACTTATCGTTCGGGTAAGAAAGCGCTTTTCTTCATCGTCTTCCTGTCAAATACCAATATTACCTACATGTTGTTATTGACATTTCTTAAAGCTTTTTCCACACGAAAATAGCAGAACGGGGCAACCCTATCCAACAGCTTTAAAAGTAGCAACAGCTGATTGTAGACAATGACAATCAAAGGTATAGACACCCTATCGCAGTTGACTTTCAAAGTAATAAAAAAGGTTTCTGTAGATGGCTACCTAAAAATCTTCTCACTCGCATACAAACGTACGCGAAATTAACTTTCCCCCATCTTGTGGAAAAAAGTTGCAAATACACTAGGATGTCTATACTTTAAATTGTCATTGACAATGAGAAATAAACAAGCAACCGAAAATAAATACAATTGTTTGCTTGATTGATCATATATGTATATATAGGGGCTATATCTAAATCGGAAACCTTCTATACCCATTTCAGTAAGTCATAGAGTTAAAAAGGAAGTTCTTGCTAATTTGACAGTGATCTGAGCATAATTGTGACCTGTATTTGGTAACAAGAATACATTTACAAACAGACGGACGGACAAAAACAAACCAATTCAGAAAGAGATTCTAGGTCGATAGGTATAATAAACGATTGTTTGGGTCACCTAATTTAAGGTATTATGAAACAGTTTAAAAAATAGTTGTAGGATTTCAATACATTTTATACACACCAATAAACAGAGGTTCTTTTTGAAATTATGGTGGATACTTCAGCAAAAGATACATGTTAATGTTGTTTGTTTCATTTGTCCATTTTTTTATTCATTTTTCCAACAATTTTCACTTTATCTTTCAAAAGGACGGCAAAAATAACCGACAAGAATGAATTTTTCTGATCGTCTGATTTGACATTTCGTTTCGTTCGTTGTTGTCTTATAAGAACCAAAATGTTGGCGATAATTGAAAGCTTCTTTGTTTATATCCAAAACAAAGGGTGCAAAAACCAAAAATTTCATTCGCTTGCCCTTTTGACGTGCGAAGTGGCAAAAAAAGAAGTTACAAAAACAGGCCCTTAGACTTTCTACAAAATTTTTTTGAATTTTAATTTTTTTGAAAATTTATAGCACTATGTTCCGAACAAAAAAAAAATTCTTGAAAAAAAAATATTGTTGATATTGAATTTTTCTAAAAATAATCTTTATTTGTTTCATGAAAATAAAATTTTTTTATTTAAATTTAAGTGTTGTAGAAAATTTCTTGATTTTTTTTTAAATCCGTCAAAAATGCGTTTTTAAGAAAATTATGTTGATATTTAATATTTTTACAAAATTTCGTTTAGATTGAATTTTTTTTTTCATAATATCTGTGAAATTTCATTTACCAGAAATAGTCATCAATCAATCTTTCATTTTATTACGAAATATTTTGAAATTGCCTTTTTTAGAAAATTTCTTCAAAATATGTTTTTTTAAAAAAATGTTGTTGATATTTAGTTTTTCTACAAAATCTTGTTAAAATTTATTTTTTTCTGTGCAGTCAGAATTTATTTGGTTCAAGACCATATGTTTCTGAAAATGTATTGTCCTTTATTCCGGCCAAAAAAAATTTTTTCTTGAAAAATTGGTGGAATTTTTTTAAAAAAATCGGTTTCATAATATTTTTAAAACATTTAATATCAACGATTTTCCTAGAAAAAATCAATTTTAATAACATTTTGTAGAAAAATTCAATTTCAGTAGATCACCTCAAAATAAGAAGAATCTCAATAGGACAAAAATAATTAAAATTTTCCGATAACGATCATAGTTATCGATAAAAGTCGATAAATACCTTAGTTATCGAAATTAACGAAAAAATAATTTTTATTACTTTAAAAATTTGATATAATTATACCCTCACTTTAGTGTGACGAGGGTATATATCATTTGCTACGGAAAAAAGTGTAACACGTCGAAGGAGTGACCTAAGACCCCAAGTATGTTCGGAGGAAATCCGTTTTGGGTCATTTTAAGTCGAATGAGCAATGTCCGTCTGTCTGTCTGTCTGTCTGTCTGTGTGTCTGCTGGCTGGTGCGCACGATAACTCTCGAAAGGAGTAACCGATTGACCTCAAATTTGGTATGTGGTAATATTTTTTTCTATCTCCGGCTAAGTTCGAAGATGGGCCATATTGGTCCACTCCTTCTAGTACCTCCCCCACAAAGGGTTAAAATGTTGTGAAATATTGATTCTTTAATAACTGCTATACTACTTATTCGAATCTTTTGAAATTTCACACATAGTATTAGCTTATTAGTCGCTATCAACTCCAGAAAAATGGGCGAAGTCGCCACGTCCCTTTTGGTACCTCCCACACAAATGCACCATTTTGCACCAAAAGTAACCAGCTTATAACATTAATAACAGTGTATAAAAATACTTGAAATTTTGTACAGTATTATGCTTTTATATTGCCTACAGTCCAGGGAAAAATGGGTGTTGTTGCCACGCCCCTTTTGGTACCTCCCACACAAAGGTACCTTTTTGCACCAAAAGTTAACAGCTTATAACATTAAAACCAGTGTATAAAAATACTTGAAATTTTTTACACTGTAATGTTTTTATAGTGTCTATAGCCCTGTGAAAAATGGGCGTTATTGCCACGCCCCTTTTTGTACCTCCCACACAAAATTCCCAAATCATACCACAACATAAATGCTTATAAGTCGGCACAGTGCAATGAATTTAAAGTATCTAATGTTCAGCGAAAAAAAGGTGTATTATATAAACCCCTTCTGGTAACTCCCACACAAATTGACAGAATAATTCGAGTAATATTCAATATTACATTACTCACAAAGTGAGGGTATACCTTAGTCGGTTTACCCGACTGAAACTTTCTTACTTGTTTTTCAATAACTTTAAATTTTCTCCTCGCTCTGCCCAAAGACTGCTACGCGAGAAAGGATGTTTTGCTATCAAAGTTATCGATAACTAAAAAGTTCTTCGTCTTCGATAATTAAGCGAGATATCGATAACATACACTTAATTTGTTCTTCTTATTTTGAGGTGATCTATCGAAATATGTCAAAATGGGCAGATCGAAGGTCCTCGGATATCATACTCTCCCCTCATTTTTTACAATATTTTCAAAAAAAATTCAATTTTAACGAAATTTTGTAGCAAAAAAGCAATTTCAACAAAATTTATTTGCAAAATTAAATTTTGAGGAAATTCTGTACAAAAATTAAATTTCGACGTAATTTTCTAGAGAAATGCAAATTCAAAGAAATTTTTAGCAAAATTAATTTTCGACATAAATAAAGAAAAGAAATATAATATTCTAGAAAAAAGACAACATTAATGAAATTTTCTAGAAGAAAAATTTGGCAGAAAAATGCATTTTTAACTATTCTTTTATAAGTAGTAAACTCAAATTTCAAAAATGTTTAAAAAAAATTTTATTTGAACGAATTTTGTAGCAGAAAGCTATTCCAAAGAAATTTAAAGAAAAAACAGTAAGGAAAGACAGAAAGTCGGGAGTCGGAAGTTCGGTGATTCTTAATTGAATTGATCAGTGGAAAATTGGCGTAAGTTTCTTTTGCTATTTCCAATTCAATGGGACTAAATTCTACATAAGACGAATTTATGCAAGTGCATATAACCACATTAAAAAATTGTGTACATATTGCCTACTGTTTGATGGAAAATTGGCGTATTTGTCAATAATCTTCAGATATTTCCACACAAAATGACGACAAACTCATATCAAATCACTTCCCCACAATTTCTGCAGCAATGACTTCAAATTCAGTACTTTGTATTACTTTTTCAATAAATCTAGTCTGACAAAATAATGTTCCCACCCAGTTGGTTGGGTTGTCCGAAATGTTATAACATGTTTTGCTTTATTATGTCCACTAGATTTATTATTCAAAATATATAAATTTCAGAAAAAAATCTTGAGACTATAAATAGACATAAACATCAAATATTCTTAATGAAATTCACCTCCTCCTCTTCCTTATGTATCCGGAAATTTAAATCAACATCATTCAGACATTCTCTAACTTCACATTCAGTTGCCATAATTTCCGTTCATCTAAGCGTCACCAACTCAGCGGCAGCAACGACAGACTGCCAGACCAGCAGACAAATAGTTAGGTGCTTAAAACTCTGACAATGATGGCAAATATAAAAGGAAACCTGGGGTTAAAAATAAAATTCCAGCCACCACTGGATGAATGCACAACATCCCCCCAAGATCTCAATGATGTGCCAACGAAAGGCCAAAAGCGTCGAGGTTACCAAATACCCCCCAAAGAGTGCTAAAAACGCCAGAGACGATGGATACCGCCAAAAGCATAAATCCAAACTCTCTCGGCAGGTGAACGACGGACGGTGGTGAAGTGGATGGAGTCTCCAAATAAACCTGAGTAATGTTACATGGAATAAAACACCGGGAGTAATGTCAGCGAGACACATTACATAAATCGCACTTTATTTGAATGGAAACACAGAGAGCAGGAACAGAAACAAAGCGACCCTCACAAAAGCAACAATTTCTCGAGACATAAGGAACGAGACAACTCGAAAGAGGGCCAGCCAAGCTGGCAACAAATAAATTATGTTTAGTAAGCTTTAATACTAACTAAATAATACGATTTAATGGTCTCAGAGTCGGTGTCGGAGCTACTGCAAACTCCAAATCCAAACATCGGCAATGGCAGAGTACCAACTGCATACATTTTATTTCAAAGGAGCACCACCTTCCACACCTCGGTTTGGCTATATGTATTCACATATGTTTCATTTTTGGCCAGTGTGGCACTGTGGTAAGTGTATCTAATATATTATAAAAAAATTTTAGTTAGAAGTAAACTTCAAATTACTATATCAACTTATATATTGTCCATTCCATATCAAACCGAACACCTTTTTTGCGTCATCTTTTTCGATTTCAAAATAAATTTGCATGTCAATTCTCTACTCAAAATAAAACATTTTATAGTTGGCAAAAAAAATACAAACATTTTTCCCGATGTAATTAGCATCTGGAATCAGAGAAAATTGGAAAATTTTCTCAAAAGGCGTACGTTTCGAGTTATGTATTTTTGGACAAATGAAGGCTAATTTTAAAGGTCGTTAGTTGTACTTTATATAGCAGGGATTCATTTTCGCTTCCGTAACATTTTTAAATGCATTCGATGCATCTGCAAATTTTATATGCATTTTACACATCAATGACACCAACTTAAATGTCTGCGAAAAATATAGTTATGTAGCCCCATAAATTCTAAACGAACGCTGAAATTTTTAGGATGGTGTTCACACAAGTGTTACCATTTGCCTGAGAGGTACTAGCTCTAAGCTGTTCACAGCTTATATAATGTTATAAGCTTGTGAACATTTTGTACCAATTGGTCACTTTGTGTGAGAGGTAACAAACGGGGCGTTGTATTTTCGTCCATTTTTGTTCAGCTTATAGAGGCGGTAAAATTATTAATATGTATGCAATACAGAGTAATGTGGCGGAAATTCGTTTTGGGTCTTTATCAGAGTACGAAGGCGCTAAGCCGAGCCGCCGATTTTAGCCTCCACCGACCTTTTGTCACCAGCCCCGGCGACTGTGTTATAGCCGCCGATCTTTGCGGCTATAACACAGGGGCCGTCCTATATCAAAATTCTATAATAATAATAATTATACCCTACACCACACTGTGGTACAGGGTATTATGACTTTGTGCATTTGTTTGTAACACCCAAAAGGAGAAGAGATAGATCCATTGTTTATTATACCGATCGACTTGCAATCACTTTCCGAGTCGATTTAGATATGTCCGTCTGTCCGTCTGTAGATGTATTCTTGTAATCAAAGTACAGGTCGCAATTATGGCCCGATCTTGAAGAAACTTTACACATATCTTTTTATTGGCCCAAGGACGATCCCTATTTAATTTGGTTAAAATCGGTTCAGATTTAAATATAGACCCCATATATATGTTAGCCCCGATTTGACATGTAAGCGCTGTAAAAAATTTATTTTATAACCGATCTGTGTGAAATTCGGCAGAGAGAGGTTTCTTATTACATGAAGGAATATTCGGAGAAAATCGGGTCAGATTTGGATATAGCCCCCATATATATGTTACCCCCGATTTGACATGTAACTGCTGTAAAAACTGTATTTTATATCCGATCAGTATGAAGTTTGGCTAAAAGAGGTTTCCTATTATATGAATGAACACTTTTAAATTTGGAAGAAATCGGTTCAGATTTAGATATATCCCCCATATATATGTTACCCCCGATTTGACATGTAAGCGCTGTAAAAATATTATTTTATATCCGATCAGCGCGAAATTCGGCAAAAAGAGGTTTCTTTCTACATGAAGGAATACTGCCAAATTCGGAGAAAATCGGTTCAGATTTAGATATAGACCCCATATATATCTTACCCCCGATTTGACATGTAAATGCTGTAGAAACCGTATTTTACATCCGATCAGTACGAAATTCTACAGAAATAGGTCTTTTTACATGAATGAGTATTCAGGGAAAATCGGTTCAGATTTATATATAACCTCCATATATATGTTCCTCCTGATTTGGTATAGAAGTTGTACTTTACTTCCGATCATTAATATTTTCCGGAAAGATGTTTCTCAATTTAGGAACGAATATTGCTTAATTTAGCGATTATCGGCTCAGAATCAGATAATATGTTCCTGCCTACTTACCAATTATTCGAAATTATTATCGCAATGACGTTTATCGCATTGTAAGGGAGGTGTAGGGTATTATATAGTCGGCCCCGCCCGACTTTCCTTACTGGTAATAATAATAGTGATAAAATTTAAATTTTAGATAAGCAAATAAACATATAGCAGATATATGAAAAGTGCTTTTTGATTTATTCAATTTTATTGTCACAAGATGGCGCTTAAAATGTACTAAAAAAGTTTTGATAGTAAATACAAATAATCATACAGAACTCATTTGTAAATTAAATCATGTGATTTTTTCTTTATTATTAGATTATTTACAGCCAAAAGGATTAAACAAAATAAAAAAATAATGGAGTAGTACAGAATTGCATGTGAATCAATACCTCCATTCTAAGTCGACTTAGCATGCTTTAATGGACATTCCTTTTCTAAATTCTTTATATTTGAACTTATCTTCTGCCAAATCCGTGCACCCAATCAAAATTCAAGCTCAAAGTGGTAGAGGTCACTCGATTTTAATTACAAGGGATTTTCACACAAATTCTAACCTTATCACCACATTTTTAACAAATTAATTTACAATATTTATTTTTTATTCAGTTGGATTACAATCCCTACAGACTAGCAATTAATAACAAATTAAATCTAAGCTTTGACAAAAATTTTGTAAAGAGTGTGACAAATCTAAATTAAATTGTTTATTAATATTATTAAACTTTTGTAAAGATCTTAAAAAAGGTTCAAAAGAAGCGTAAAAGGGATATAAAAAATAGACATTATAACGTAATGATCTAAGAGGGATGTTAAAGCCAATAAGACTAAGAGGAGAGGGACAATCTATAAATCCATTAATTAATTTATAAATAAACCGATGATTAATCGATGATTTTTCCACTTCATGCTAACCGTACCTACACAATTTCTTACAAGTTAATTAAAAACATTCATTATTTAAAAACAAACCATTATTTGCCCTGAAATTAATATTTATGTGCAATAAAGTGGCTTCATTTGTGAGGACGAAAAAAGTTTGCGTTGTTCATAGCTTATATGAAAATATGGTTTGTTTTAAGTATATTCGCGGTTTAAATAACATATCTATTTATTTATTTATATGAATTACAATACAAAGTAAATTTATATTCTAACTAGCTGAGCCCGGTGCGCTTCGCTGCCCATGTCAAAATTAGCGCTGTAGAAACTGTATTTTATATCCGATCAGTACGAAATTCGGCAGAAAGAGGTTTGTTATTACATGAAGGCATACTGCCAAATTCGAAAATCGGTTCAGATTTAGATATAGCCCCCATATATATGTTACCCCCGATTTGACATGTAAGCGCTGTAGAGACTGTGTTTTATATCCGATCTGTACGAAATTCGACAGAAACAGGTTTCTATTTTACATGAATGAGTATTCAAGGAAAATCGATTCAGATTTATATATAATCTCCATATATATGTTCCTCCAGATTTGGTTACAAAGCACTATAGAAGTTGTACTTTACTTCCGATCATTACAAAGTTCTCCAGAAAAATGTTTCTCAATTTAGGAACGAATATTGCCTAATTTAGCGATTATCGGTTCAAAATAAGATATACATACACACACACACACCACATTTACCAATTATTCCAAATTATTATCGCAATGACCCTTATCGCATTGTTGGGGAGGTGTAGGGTATTATATAGACGGCCCCGCCCGACTTTCTGTCTTTCCTTACTGGTATTAGTAATAAATTCACTGAATGAAAAAATACCGAATTCAGTGGAAAGTCCAGAAAATAGAAATGTATACTTATAAAATTTCCAAATTCTTGTTTCATTGGTCATGCATTATCATATTGCGATTGTATTGGAGTGAGCAGCTGTAATTATCGCATACCGAGCATTTTTGTTCATGTATTTCCTATATAATACTTGCAAGATATATCAAAATATGGGCTGTGCCACGCCCACTGGCCCTATTCCGCCCATTTGTAAGCCAATCACGTAGACTGCTACCAGATACATGTACGCAAAATTTCAACACTCTCGCTAACAAAATGAGCAAGATAATTCAATTTCAAAATTTGGCTTATATGGGCGGTGGCACGCCCATTGGTCAGATCCCGCCAATTTTTGGACCAATCACGTGGACTTTCACCAGATACATATGTACAACATTACAGCACTCTAGATAAATAATTGTGCAAGATATATCAATTTCGAAATTTGGCTTATAAGGGCGGGGCCACGCCCATTGGTCCGATCCCGCCCATTTTCTGACCAATCACGCAGACTGCCACCATATATATATATATACACCAAATTCCAGCACTCTAGATAAAAAATTGTGCAAGATATATCAATTTCGAAATTTGGCTTATAAGGGCGGGGCCACGCCTATTGGTCCGATCCCGCCCATTTTCTAAACAATTACGTAGAATGTCAACAGATACATATTCACAATATTGCAGCACTCCCGATAGCAAATTGTGCAAGATATTAAAATTTGGTTTATGTGGGCGGGGCCACGCCCATTGGGCCGATCCCGCCCATTTTTTGACCAATCACGCAGACTGCCACCATATACATATACACAAAATTCCAGCACTCCCGCTAGCAAATTGTGCATGATATCAAAATTTCAAAATTTGGTCAATGTGGGCGGGGCAACGCCTATTGGTCCGAACCCGCCCATTTTTGGACCAATCACGTAGATCGCCAACGGATATATATACACAAAATTCCAGGTCTCTCGCTAACAAATTGTGCAAGATATCACATTTGTAAAATATGGCTTATATGGGCGGTGCCACGCTCATTGGTCCGATCCCGTCAATTTTTGGACCAATCACGTGGACTGTCACCAGATACATATGTATAACATTACATCACTCTAGCTAGCAAACTGTGCAAGATATCGAAATTTCAAAATTTGGTCTATGTGGGCGGGGCCACGCCCATTGGGCCGATCCCGCCAATTTTTGGAACAATCACGTCCGCCCATATTTGGAGTAAAGCTTGGAACGCATACATTAAACGGATGTACCAAATTTTGTTCAAATACCTATAATAGGAGCAGAAATATCGGATTTTTAACCTGCGATTTGTATGGGAGGTACCACGCCCCTTTGTCCAATTAATTTTTTTTTCTATATAAACCATCTCGTGAAAATTTAGAATCGAATAAAAAAAAATCATCCAAATCGCTCCAGCCGTTCTGACGTGATGCCATTACACAGATGGACCGTTTCATTTTTATATATATAGATTTTACGGTCCAGGGAAAAGCCGGGCTACAAAGACCATGTGGCTAGAGTTTGCAGCGACAGACCAGAGCCTCTGGTGGGAATCGAACCCACAACCCCCAAACTCATAGGCGAGCACGCTACCAACTCACCTACTGGGGCGCTCCTAAATAACATATAAAAATCAGATTTTCCCTTAATAAAATTGTACATTTTTATTACTTTTGGGAATTGACCAGTCTGGGCCATTATTTATAGGGCGACGCACAGTGGTTCAGAATCAAAATCCATTGGCCAAAATACAATATATTTTATTTTGTTTTAGTAAACATTTTTAAGTTCTAATACCTGATTTTCCAGAAAAATCTAATTACTGCAGGCAAACTGCACACAGGTAGTATTACAAATCATTCAAGAGTAAACATTGACGATATTTTTAGTAAAAAAAAACAAAAAAAATGACTTTACTTTGATGTAAATAACCAACATTAGCCCAAATTCTAAAATATACCCGATTCACGGTGGAAGAAACATCTAAATTAGCGCGAAAAAATCGAAATATGAGCTTACACTAATTCCAAAAATATTGGTACATCACTAATCTATGGGCTTGGCAGCACTTACCGGCATTTCACATTTCTCAATTATGTCACTCATGACAATATAACGGTTCATTTTGGAAATCTATAGGCCATACGTGATTGATATATTTTAGTTGTATAGTTTACATTCAATTGAACAGAAAAGTGATTGTTTTTGGTACAATTTATGAATTTTTCTTATACACATTTTACAACTAAAGGTAAAATATTTCATTGAGTTGTTAATTGTTTTAGCAAAAAATTGCGGAAACAATTGAAATATTTTAATATATTTTTTCTTTCAATTGTTATATTTTCAGTAAGGGTTTAGTTAGGAGTGCTGTGTGATGCAGAGATTTTTATTTTATTTTTTGCTCACCTTATAAAGAATAACTTCCGAAAATGTTGGCTGCCAACATTTGCCTATTGATTTTCTATAAATATTTTTAGAAAATATGCAGATTAAGGGAATGGAAATTTTGATATTTGGTACAAAGCCGAAAAAAAAGTCAGAAAAGAGTTCTACCGTTTGCATTATGTTTTAGAGAAATTTCGATTAAGTATTAGTAACAAAACGAATTGGGCTGAAATTTAGACAGTTGACTTTATATATAACCAGGTCCTTACCGATTTATCATAGAGTTTCCTAACTTATTTGATTATTATATAATTTACAATTTTATTGTTGTTAGTTCCATTTGACAGCATTTGTTATTCTGTTGGTGACTTCGGGCGATAAGCCCTAATGCTATCTTGTTGAATAATCTTAATCAAGTTTATTTTTTCAAACGATATACGGGGAACTCGGTGGGTTAAACTGAATCCAGCGACGGCCGTTTTTTCTAGGTTAGCTCTTGTGTTTAAGATATTCAACCACAAAGTTTTCTGGGATATGAAAGATATTAATTATCTAGTTTGTGATTTTGAAGTTTAAGACTTCGGAATACACTCGTCCGTCCAATGAACGACATAAAGGGAATCCGTGGAGAATTATTTCTTTCAAAACGTCGTTCAGGTTGCTCACCCCTTAGCCCTGGAAATTTGCAACCAAATCTTATCATACGTCAAATGTCATACTAATCGCCAACATTTTGAGTTATTGTCTTTGAGAAAAGTATTCCGTGGTAATAATACCGATTCCTACTTATGTAAATATTTACGAAATTTGGTACAAAGCTGTTATATACTTTTACTTTTTTCGAGTCTAGGTCAAATTGTGCTAAAATTACTAAAAATTGCATTAAATGTAGATCTTTCTGTATATTATAAATTTATCCCATCCATACACAATTATCATTCTAACTAATATATATAAAATGTGATATTTCTTATCAATCCGGAAATGTAATTAGTTTCTCTCATCGCGGCAGACAACCCACAGTTTTGATGCAACCAAAAAAAAAGAGTACATACTCGTATCAGTATGAAAACGTACGCAGAAGTATGTTTGTCACGGAAGGCAAACGGAAGTGTTTATATAATGTTGAGAGTATTCGAACAGGAGTATAAAGTATAAAGGAAATGCGATTTACGACAATTTAGTGTGTAGCATTACAACATGTTATACTAAATGTACGACGAAGGACTAACTACCAAATACGGAATGGAGTTTATACACCAGCTAAGCTCCACTCCACTACGGCACACTCCGCTCTTCGCTTTTGCTCTCACAGAGCGACAGAGTGCGACACAAACGAGGATTTGTAGTTTTTTTCACAGGACGAATTGGATGTGTGTGTGTTTGTGCGTCTGTATAAAAGCAATAAAATATAGGATAACAATTTGTTAAAATTCAACAAGTTGCTGATATGCCGCAGAAAAAAAATACCAACGTACATAAATTGCTGCAAACGACAGCAAACGGTAAAGTGGAAAAATGCAAAACTCCAAAAAGGAATTATTGCCAGAGCTGAAAGCAGCTCACTGAGTGAATTTCAAATAATGTTCACAATTATTCGAAATCTGGCATAATCTGTGATTGCATAAAACACATACGTCGCCGTGTCCGGATTAAGTGGAGTTGCAGTCACCCGAACCCACCAGACCCCACCACACATCCCCTGTTTTCTGTTTAAGACCTTTAATTGCAATGACCATAAATCCTGTTGACTCGCAGACATACTCGTACTCGTACTTACTGCGCGACGTTAAATAATATGACCCAGACGGTGTTGTAATATTTGTATAATTGAGTAATTATACTCACATAGTCCCTAGTGGAACATAAAGGAAGAAATAATTTGCTATGGCTTAAAGGAGGATTATTTTGTGCTCAACAAGCAAAGTGATTCATGAAAAGCAATGTGCTTTCAAAGATTTATGAATGTAAAAGTAGGTGCAGTATTACTTCAATTGCTCTTTCAAGAGACCAATTTGTTTAATTACATCTTGTTTTCTCATTATCTACTCCACCGATTATACTTTGGTATTCTAAGATAAGATCAAGGATATTTCGTTTAATATCAAACGATCTGAATTAAATTGCCATATCTCTTTAAATAAGAACTGTAGAGTAAAAATGAATCTCATTTTTGAGGAGAGATTTGGAAACTTTAAGCGACCATATTTCCTTAAGAAAAAATAACACTAGATCAAAAAGGACGGCATCTTGGAATCACATATTTGTATTGAAACCACCCACCAACTTTTTTTACCAAAATTTGAAAACTTGAAAACAGGGTGTTTTTAGACGTATATATCTTCCAATAGAGATAACTGATGTGTGTGAAGATAAATACGTATTTAACTAGCGAAGACACAAACCCTAATATGAAAATTAAAAGTCGGGGTATTTGAGGAAAATTAGGTTTTTCTCGAAAACTAGAGCGTATTTTAAAGTGAAATTAAGTTACCATGGTAAAAACATATCATTTTGTTTAAAAAAATTACCATCTGACCTAAAGGGCATATAGAATAGATTTGATAACTAGGGAACCTCGGAAGAAAATATATGACCATATCTGGAAGATGGGACTTTGTACCGACAAGGCCTGCATACTGAAAGAAGCCCTAGGAAGGCTCTATCGACCCACATATAGCGTTTTTCCCAAATCAATTTCAGGCTCCCAAATACGTACTTCCAAAAATGGCCCATTTTGATGGGAATTTCTGGAGAGGAGCAGTGGCCAAAACTGGAAGATGGGACTATGTACCGACAAGGCCTGCATACTGAAAGAAGCCCTAGGAAGGCTCTATCGACCCATATATAGCGTTTTCCCCAAATCAATTTCAGGCTCCCAAAAACGTCATTCCAAAATGGCCCATTTTTATGGGAATTTCTGGAGAGGAGCAGTGGCCACAACTGGAAGATGGGACGATGTACCGACAAGGCCTGCATATTGAAAGAAGCCCTAGGAAAGCTCTATCGACCCACATATAGCGTTTTTCCCAAATCAATTTTAGGCTCCCAAAAACGTCATTCCAAAATGGCCCATTTTGATGGGAATTTCTGGAGAGGAGCAGTGGCCACAACTGGAAGATGGGACTATGTGCCGACAAGGCCTGCATACTGAAAGAAGCCCTAGGAAGGCTCTATCGACCCATATATAGCGCTTTTCCCAAATCAATTTCAGGCTCCCAAAAACGTCATTCCAAAATGGCATATTTTGACGGGAATTTCTGGAGAGGAACTGTGGCCACAACTGGAAGATGGGACTATGTACCGACAAGGCCTGCATACTGAAACAAGGCCTAGAGAGGCTCTATCGACCCGTATATAGCGTTTTTCCCAAATCAATTTCAGGCTCCCAAATACGTCCTTCCAAAAATGGCCCATTTTGATGGGAATTTCTGGAGAGGAGCAGTGGCCACAACTGGAAGATGGGACTATGTACCGACAAGGCCTGCATACTGAAAGAAGCCCTACGAAGGCTCTATCGACCCATATATAGCGTTTTCCCCAAATCAATTTCAGGCTCCCAAAAACGTCATTCCAAAATGGCCCATTTTTATGGGAATTTCTGGAGAGCAGCAGTGGCCACAACCGGAAGATGGGACTATGTACCGACAAGGCCTGCATATTGAAAGAAGCCCTAGGAAGGCTCTATCGACCCACATACAGCGTTTTTCCCAAATCGATTTCAGGCTCCCAAAAACGTCATTCCAAAATGGCCCATTTTTATGGGAATTTCTGGAGAGGAACAGTGGCCACAACTGGAAGATGGGACTATGTACCGACAAGGCCTGCATACTGAAAGAAGCCCTAGAGAGGCTCTATCGACCCATATATAGCGTTTTTCCCAAATCAATTTCAGGCTCCCAAATACGTCTTTCCAAAATGGCCCATTTTGATGGGAATTTCTGGAGAGGAGCAGTGGCCACAACTGGCAGATGGGACTATGTACCGACAAGGCCTGCATATTGAAAGAAGCTCTAGGAAGGCTCTATCGACCCATATATAGCGTTTTTCCCAAATCAATTTCAGGCTCCCAAAAACGTCATTCCAAAATGGCATATTTTGACGGGAATTTCTGGAGAGGAACTGTGGCCACAACTGGAAGATGGGACTATGTACCGACAAGGCCTGCATACTGAAACAACCCCTAGAGAGGCTCTATCGACCCGTATATAGCGTTTTTCCCAAATCAATTTCAGGCTCCAAAATACGTCCTTCCAAAAATGGCCCATTTTGATGGAAATTTCTGGAGAGGAGCAGTGGCCACAACTGGAAGATGGGACTATGTACCGACAAGGCCTGCATATTGAAAGAAGCTCTAGGAAGGCTCTATCGACCCATATATAGCGCTATATGTGGGTCGATAGAGCCTTCGTAGGGCTTCTTTCAGTATACAGGCCTTGTCGGTACATAGTCCCATCTTCCAGCTGTGGTCACTGCTCCTCTCCAGAAATTCCCATCAAAATGGGCCATTTTGGAATGACGTTTTTGGGAGCCTAAAATTGATTTGGGAAAAACGCTATATGTGGGTCGATAGAGCTTTCCTAGGGCTTCTTTCAATATGCAGGCCTTGTCGGTACATAGTCCCATCTTCCAGTTGTGGCCACTGCTCCTCTCCAGAAATTCCCATAAAAATGGGCCATTTTGGAATGACGTTTTTGGGAGCCTGAAATTGATTTGGGAAAAACGCTATATATGGGTCGATAGAGCCTCTCTAGGACTTCTTTCAGTATGCAGGCCTTGTCGGTACATAGTCCCATCTTCCAGCTGTGGTCACTGCTCCTCTCCAGAAATTCCCATCAAAATGGGCCATTTTGGAATGACGTTTTTGGGAGCCTGAAATCGATTTGGGAAAAACGCTATATGTGGGTCGATAGAGCCTTCCTAGGGCTTCTTTCAATATACAGGCCTTGTCGGTACATAGTCCCATCTTCCAGTTGTGGCCACTGCTCCTCTCCAGAAATTCCCATAAAAATGGACCATTTTGGAATGACGTTTTTGGGAGCCTGAAATTGATTTGGGAAAAACGCTATATATGGGTCGATAGAGCCTTCGTAGGGCTTCTTTCAGTATACAGGCCTTGTCGGTACATAGTCCCATCTTCCAGCTGTGGTCACTGCTCCTCTCCAGAAATTCCCATCAAAATGGGCCATTTTGGAATGACGTTTTTGGGAGCCAGAAATCGATTTGTGAAAAACGCTATATGTGGGTCGATAGAGCCTTCCTAGGGCTTCTTTCAATATGCAGGCCTTGTCGGTACATAGTCCCATCTTCCAGTTGTGGCCACTGCTCCTCTCCAGAAATTCCCATCAAAATGGGGCATTTTTGGAAGGACGTATTTGGGAGCCTGAAATTGATTTGGGAAAAACGCTATATATGGGTCGATAGAGCCTTCCTAGGGCTTCTTTCAGTATGCAGGCCTTGTCGGTACAAAGTCCCATCTTCCAGATATGGTCATATATTTTCTTCCGAGGTTCCCTAGTTATCAAATCTATTCTATATGCCCTTTAGGTCAGATGGTAATTTTTTTAAACAAAATGATATGTTTTTACCATGGTAACTTAATTTCACTTTAAAATACGCTCTAGTTTTCGAGAAAAACCTAATTTTCCTCAAATACCCCGACTTTTAATTTTCATATTAGGGTTTGTGTCTTCGCTAGTTAAATACGTATTTATCTTCACACACATAGATAACTGTTATAATAATGTAGTATTTTTCACTTTTTTTTCAGTATACTTTGGCAAATTATCGTACGAAGACTTATGGCGATTTCGTTTCTGGAAAAAGTGCGAAATTTTCTTTGCCATTTTCCCGAAAACTGTACTTTTATAACACTATTTTGAAGTTTACAAATTGGATCTAAGTTAAATTCGAGGGAAGATATTATTTCCGCTTAAATTGTGCAACTATTTTCTAGTGAAATACTCGACGGGGCAACATTTTTTTCAGAAATGAAATCGCCATTACATAAGCACTACGTTCACAAATCGTGGAAACTGAGCTGAGAATAAACTGTAAGTTGAACCCGATTTTTAAGTTCAACTCATCTTCAGCGATGAGTCTCATTTCTGACTTAACATATGTAAACAAGCAGAATTGTCGTTTTTAGTTAGAACACAGTCATCTTGATACTCAATTACACACCGAAAAAAATCACCGTTTGATGCGCATTACACGCCGATGGCGTCATTTGTCATTTGAAACAGGTGCCAACATAACCGTGAATGGCAAACGCTACAGGCAAATGATTCGTAATTGTTTATTCCTCATACCATTGCTGCATGCCATGCAGCGCCTGTATCCATAACTTTGTACCAGTGAGTTGTGGGGGAACGTCAAATCGCCGGTCTATGCTGACAAACTAGCAACGATTGATCATTGAAAAGCCAGCTCTCGACGCAGTATTGACATTTCGAAGAAGTGTTGCAAATTAGACAGATAGGAGGGCGTTTATAAGGCGCAATCGAGGAGGCCATATGCCAGAAATTATTTTTAAACATTAAATGCCATGGAATAAATCAGCTAATAAGGCCAACACGTTGGTCATTGCATTGAATTTTTTTCGTTTTATTTTGAAACCAGTAAGGAAAGGCTAAAGTCGGGCGGTGCCGACTATATAATACCCTACACCACTCTCGTAATATTGAATAACTCTGATATATAAATTTTGTAATTCATGTATAAATTGTTTACATAAATTTACTTTTGGGACATTTTATACTTAAATAATACCCTGTACCACAGTGTGGTGTATGGTATAAAAACGATTGGATCTAAAGAGCCAAATCGGACGAAACATATATATGGGAGCTATAGCTAAATCTTAACCGATTTTCTTAAAATTCGGCAATGTTGGTTCATGGATCAAGAAACTCTACCATTCTAAATTTCAAAACGATTGGATGTAAAATACAGCTTCTATAGGACTAAAGGGCCAAATCGGACGAAAGATATATATGGGAGCTATATCTAAATCTGAACCGATTTCAACCAAATTCAATAGCGATCTTAACAGCCGCGAAATACTCTAAACTGCAAAATTTCAGAACGATCGGAGTGAAATTGCGACCTGTAGTCTACGAACAACTTTACATGGACAGACGGACGGACGGACGGACGGACATCGTTAAATCGACTCAGCTAGTGATTATGAGTCGATCGGTATACTTTAAGGTGGGTCTAGCTGTGTTATTTTCAGGTGTTACAAACATCTGCCGTGAAACAAACTTATAATACCCTGTACCACAGTGTGGTGTAGGGTATAAAAACCTAGTTTTAACAATATTTTAAAACTGTGAATGACCATAACTCCTTACAGAGGTTGACTAGAGCAAAAAGGACGATGTTGTGTAACGAACCACTTTTGGACCAAATTTGTAAAACTCTAAGTTGACATAACTACGTAGTTAAGAACGCAAATACGATAACCAGTTTGGTTATCTACTTTTAAGTAGACGACCAGCTGGGTTATCTATTTCTTAGTAGGGAACTAGTTGGGTTATATATTCCTCAGTAAGAGGACCAGTTGTCTTATTTGACGGTCAGTTCGGTTACTACAACTTAGAAGGCGACCAATTGGGTTATCTACTCCTTAGTAGATGACAAGTTGAGTGATTTATTTCACAGCAGAGGACCTGTTGGGTTATTTACTCTAGGGTCCTCTATTCCTAAGTCCAGTTGGATTAATTACTCCATAGTAGGCGATCAGTTGGGTTATCCATTCCTTAGTATATAGTATAGGACGAGTTGCCTTAGTTATCGGCCAGTTATATTATCTATTCCGTTGGTGCCCATTTACGTTATCTACTCCTTAGTAGACAACCAGTGGGATTATCGTTTCTTCCGTAAGAGGACCAATTGTTTTAGTTGACGGCCAGTTGAGTTAACCACTCCTTAAAAGGCGACCTGTTGGGTTATCTATTCCATATTAGAGGACAAGTTGAGTAATCTATTCCTCAGAAGAGCTCCTGTTGGGTTATTTACTCATGGGTTTTCGATTCCATAGACCAGTTGGATTAACTACTCCATAGTAGGCTAGTAGTCGGGTTATCCATTCCTTAGTATAGGACGAGTTGCCTTAGTTATCGGCCTTGGGTTATCTAGTCCGTAGTATACGACCAGTTGGAATGGTCCCCATTTGGGTTATCTACTCCTTAGTAGACGACCAGGTGGGTAATCTATTTATCAGTAAGAAGACTAGCTGTCTTATTTGACGGTCGGTAGGGTTAACTACTCCTCATAAGGCGACCAATTGGGTTATCAGTTCCTTAGTAGAGGACAAGTTGAGTTATTTATTTCTCAGAAGTGGACCTGTTGGGTTATTTACTCTTGGGTTACCTATTCCTTAGTAGAGGACCAATTGGGCTATTTACTCCTAAGTAGGCTTTTGGCACTTTGGTTATCTACTCCTTAGTAGACGATCAGTAGAGTTATCCATTTTCTTTTAGAGGATAAGTTGGGCTACGTATGCCTTAGTAGGCGACCAGTTGGGTTATGTTCTCCTTATTGGACGTCAAGTTGTGTTGGGTTAATTTGGCGGACATTTTGGTTATTTATTTCTTAGTACGAGTAGTTATGTATTATTTGGGTTAGTTGGGGCCAGTTGGGTTATCTATTCCTTAGGACCACTCGTCTTAGATGTCGCAACACTTAAGTAACTATAACTTCTTCAAAAACAGACCTGGATCAAGCATTTTTTGAGCAATAATTAATATTTTAAATGACTATACTCGTAACTACTAAAATAAAATCCGTTGGGAGAAAGGACTGATATTTGGGACCATTAATATCTGGGACAAAATTAGATTTTCTTTTGCAAAACTTTAAATTATCATAATTTCTAAATAAGAATCATGGATCGTAAATAACCCTATATTAAGAACCCCTAGTTTTGACAATATTTAAGAACTTTAAATGACCATAACTCCTTAAAGAGGAGTACTAGAGCAAAAAAGTCGATGAAGTGTGACGAACCATTTTTGGAGCAAATTTTTTAAACTTAGTAAAGAACGCGAATACGGTAACCAGTTTGGTTATCTACTCTTTAGTAGACAACCAGTTGGGTTATCTATTTCTTAGAAGAGGATCAGTTGGGTTATCTATTCCACAGTAGAGGACCAGCTGTCTTTGTTGACGGTCAGTTCGGTTAACTACTACTTAGTAGGCGACCAATTGGGTCATCTATTCCTTAGTAAAGTACAAGTTGAGTTGTACCTCAGTAGAGGACCGTTTGGGTTATTTACTCTTGGTTTCTCCATTCCTTATTCGAGTTGGATTAACTACTCCATAGTAGGCGAGTAGTCGGGTTATCCATTCCTTAGTATAGGACGAGTTGCCTTAGTTATCGGCCAGTTGGGTTATCTACTCCGTAGTATACGACCAGTTGAAATTGTGCCCATTTGGGTTAACTACTCCATAGTAGGCGACCAGTTAGGTTATCCATTCCTTAGTATAGACGAGTTGCCATAGTAATCGGCCAGTTATGTTATCTACTCCGTAGTATACGACCAGTTGGGTTGGTGCCTATGTGCGTTATCTACTTCTTAGTAGACAACTAGTGGGATTATCGTTTCTACTGTAAGAGGATCAGTTGTCTTATTTGACGGCCAGTTGAGTTAACCACTCCTTAGAAGGCGACCAATTGGGTTATCTATTCCTTATTAGAGGACAAGTTCAGATATCTAATCCTCTGAAGAGGTCCTGTTGGGTTATTTACTCTTCGGTTATCCATTCCTTAGTCCAGCTGGATTAATATCTCCATAGTAGGCGACCAGTTGGGTTTTTCATTCCTGAGTATAGAATGAGTTACCTTAGTTATCGGCCAGTTGTCCTTAGCAGGGGACAAGTTAAGTTATTCATTCCTCAGTAGATGACCCGTTGGGTAATTTATTCTTGGGTTATCTATTCCTTAGTAGAGGACCAGTTGGGCTGTTTACTCCTTAGTAGGCGGCCAGTTGGATTATCTTCTCCTTAGTAGACGACAAGTGGGTTTATATATTTTCTTTTAGAGGATCAGTTAGGCAATTAATTCCTTAGTAGGGCGGCCAGTTGGGTTATCTACTCCTTACTGGATGACTAGTCGGGTTAGTTGGCTGAGAATTGGGTTATCTACTCCTTAGTAGCCACCCAGTTGGTTTATCTATTCCTTAGAAGTTGGTCAGTCGTCTTAGAAGGCGACCAGTTGGTTTACCTACTCCTTACTAGAAGGCCAGTTGGGTTATATATTATTCTTCAAAGAAGCAGATGGTTTATCTATATAATCCTTAGTTGGTTTATCTATTCCTTAGTAGAGGATCTGTCGGGTTATTTTCTCCTTAGTAGGCGGCCAGTTGGGTATGAGTAATTGACTCGTTGGAAAACGACCTGATAGGTTATCTATGATTTTGTAGAGGACTTGTTGTATAATCTTCTCCTTGGTAGATGACCAGTTGGGTTATATATTCATCTGTAGAGTTTGGTTATTCATTCCTTAGTAGGTTGCCACTTGGATTACTTACCACTTAACATTCGGTCACTTTGGTTATCTACTCCTTAGTAGGCTGCCAATTAGATAATTTACTCGTTGGAAGACGACCTGATAGATTATCTATGACTTTGTAGGGTATCAGTTGTGTAATCTACTCCTTGGTAGATGACAAGTTGTGTTATATATTCCTCTGTAGAGTTTGGTTATTTATTCCTTAGTAGGTTGCCAGTTGGATTACTTACTACTTGACATTCGGTCACTTTGGTTATCTACTCCTTAGCAGTTGCGTTATTTACTCCTGACTAGGCTGCCAGTTGGATTATCTACTCCTCTGTAAATGACTAGTTGGGTTATCTCTTTCTCAGTAGGGTTATCTTTTCCTTAGTAGAGGACCAGTTGGATTATTTACTACTTATTAGGTGGTCAGTTATCTACACCTTAGGCGACGTCCAATTGGGGTATTTATTCCATAGTATATGATTAGTTGGGTAATATAATCCATAGTAGTCGACCATATACGTTATCTTCTTTTTAGTAGACGTTCAGTTGGGAGATCTATTCTTAGTACTCGTAGAGGACCAGTTGGAAACAGTTTTCGAAGTTCAACCATTTAATAGTAAACATAAAATCGGTTTTAAACAAATTTAAGCTGTGTCTGACATTGAAGAGACTTGAATATGTCGCCAGGTTGCAATTCATCATATCCAATAACATTACCATGCTAAAGTTATCGGTTATTTTCATAGTAAAGGCACAATCTGTGAACCGTTCCCTGTTCACAGTAGACCTATCACGCGTTAGTTCAATATCGGTCGGTATTTTAAGGTTTTGCAAACGGAATGACAAACTTACCATACTCGCACCCTGTGGTGCAAAATATAAAAATTCCATTTGTAATTATTATACACTCACTTTAAGTCATTTGACAATCCGTCCGTCTGTCGGTCTCTCTTATGAGTGATCGGTAGACATGAAACTGCATACCATTACACACAAGTACTATAAATTCGGTATAGTAAAATGTTTTTAGAAAAACCGAAAAATTTACCACGGTATCAATCCCTTCTAAACAGTACGAATACAAGACATCAGACTACTCGACCAAGGTTTCATTACTTGTTCAAAAAATTCCATTATCCATTTTTTTCATTCTAACGAAGTCTAATTTTCCAACGCACTGTGCTTGAAATCATTTTGTAATTTTTTTTTGAGACTTATCGCGCGTTCATCATCCACGGATGATCATACACCACTCAATCGATATGTCACTCCTTTATTGCATTGCAACTGATATAGACCCTTCTTCCTCCCTGTAATATGATGCCACTAAAAGCATCCACATTTTTCGAGGTCAGTAGTTGAAAACATAATAACCTTGCATTTATTTTGCCAAAAACAACTATGCTGCATAAATGTCGTTGTTATACAAATTGTTTTCAGTTAACTCAATCATAAATGTAAATTTAGCTCATAAATCTTAAATTCCTCAACAAATCATAAATTTTAGGAATTCATGCTGTTAATTTTATTATCAGCGAATTGCTTAAATCCTGTTTACAACGAAATATTAATTAATTTTCAGCAAACAATTGAACAAAAGCCGGCCAAAAAATATCAAAAAAAAAAAAGTATATAAATATAGTCCTATGCATAAAACATTGTAAATGCATTAAAGCAGCAGTTTCCAGTTTCCCCGCGCTCTGGCCTTCGCACAGTTTGGGGTGCAAGTGAAGTGAAGATGGATGGAGGGAGGTGGAGTGCAAAACTATTCACATGCCCATACAAGCGGATGGATACGGTCACATATCCATCGAAGCACACATTTACATACATCCATCCGCACACAGTCATATACATACTATTTAAATGAATTTGTGCAGCAGCACATGGTTATGGACATTAGAGTTATGTGAAAAGTGTCGACATATTCGTGGAATCCAAATGCATAATGAATTAATAGTCCCTTTACATTTTTCATCCATTTCCTTTGAGAATATACTAAACCCTATGGGAATACAGTAAACCGCAAAGCCGCCCGAGAACTTCTCAAGTCAATTCAGTTAGGTCCATCCGTTCATCTATCTGTTTAGAAACTACTTTGTTTCAAATATGATAAAGATCGTTTGAAAAATATGACTTCTATAGAGCTTTGATGTAAAATTGACAGATTCAAATATACTCGTACATGTGATTAAAATAATATAAATATTTTTCCGGTACACCCTAAGATACACACGTACACCTGGGTAGTTAGTGCGAACATCATGACATACAAACAAGTGTCATAACCAGACAAAAAATGTGCTATCACACTTTGTTTTACATTAGCATACAAAATGAAAACGCAACGCAACGCTACAACGAAAATAAAACGAGTCTCAAACGAGGGCTGGAAAAAAGCACTAAAAAGGTGATCTCACGTCCATGCAACCACCCTCTTGGTTATCCCTTCTCCTCTTCCCTACATGAAACCCCTTTCCAAACACAAAAAGTTGGATGATTGGGGCCAAGCCAAACTGTTACACTTACCTTCCTTTCTTTAACAAAGGCTTGGGGGAAGGGGTTCGTACCTGGTACCTGGAGCGCGACAGATTCATTCGTTTCGAGGTTTGCTTGCCACACTCTCGTAATGCATATTCGTTGTACAACGTTTGCCTACTTTTGCATATTTATGCAATTAAAATTGTAAATTCAACACTCACTCATACATTAAAAATATATACATATATGTTCAAACACACACCAACAGTCACTAGAGCCGAAACCAACAGAAAAAAATTAGAAACACCCCATTTTGAGAATCAAGAAAAACAATCCGGAATTTATTATCTTAATTTTTTTTGAAGGGAAATTATAAAATATATACCGAAATTCGTTTTGTTTGTAGGGACCGGGTTTTGAAGAAAATTTAATTGTTTTCTATGTTTTAGGAAGCACTATACAACTTGTAAGAGCTTCTGTGCATGCAATGGATGTAATATAGTAGGCTAAAAATCGAAAATTCATTTAGTGCTGAAACTCAACATGCTTCGGTTGCAGTTAAAGTAGGTCTCGCTTTCTACACCTAACACTCTACACCTAACAATTATCTCGTGTAGTTACCGAGATATCCACAATTGAAAATCGATTTTTTCATTTAAATTTCGGAGAATATTCACCGATTTTTTCAAAACAACTTTTCTGAATTGGCAACAAAATTGTCTATAAGATAAATAAAATTCGATCCCTTGCACAGTGGGATGGCTTCATAGATTCTTAGGCGACAACTATCAGGAGTTGTGCTACATCATTGGAAGTTGGCACCGAGCATTTAATTGACTAACTTAATTGAAACAAATTCCTTAGATAATAAACTTGTTCTTACCCAAAGAAAACAAATTTAAATTTGGTACATACACTTTCTATAAGTAGAATACACAAACGATAAATGCCAAGTTTCATAAGAAACGGTGGGCGGTGCACCGCCCATACAATTGAAATACATTTTTCCTATCAAGCAAAATGTCCTTATAGTCTCTTCCTTATCCGAAAATTACCGAGATTTTTTTGTTTTAATCGAATGAGGACATTCCCACCATTCATTTTATTGAAAAAAAAAACAGCGTTGAGAAAAGTGGAGCTACATTATTTTTTCCTCATTTAACATAAAAATAACTTTATTTATAAAGTCATATATTTTTAACGGTTTATGATAGTAGAAGAAATTCGACATTTTTAACCTACACCACACTATGGTCCAGGTTATTATGAGTTTGTGCATTTGTTTGTACCCAGAAGGGGGACAGATAGACACATCGTTTATTATACCGATTGACTTGCAAAGTCGATTTAACCATATCCGTCCGTCCGTCTGTCCGCCCGTCTGTAGATGTATCGTTGTAATCATCATTGTAATCAAAGCGCAGGTCGTATTTAAGGTTCGATTGTTATGAAATTTAGCACAGTGCTCTATTTTGGCCCAAGGACGATCCCTATTGAAATTGTTCAAAATCGGCTTAGATTTAGATATATCCAGCATATATATGTTACCCCCGATTTGACATGTAAGTTAAGTACTTTGTTAACTGAAGAGAAACCAATTATTCTAAATTATTATTGCAATGCCCATTTTCGCATTGTGAGGGTGGTGTAGAATATTATATAGTCGGTCCCGCCCGACTCTCTGTCTTTCCTTACTGGTTTTAAAATATTTTAAAGTTAAACCGAATTGCATGAAAATATAAATCAAAGCTTGCTTGGCAGCTTCGCATGGACTATACTTAAATTTTTCAAAAATAAAATAATATTGTTTTAAGAAACCATAAATGAACACATCATATTTAAACATCTCTCCAAAACTACCCCACCATTCTATTTTTGAAATTGAGTTGTCGAAAAATATAGTTATTGACACCGAAAACTCCAAATGCATTTTAAACAATAAGACACAAATTGTGGCCATTTGAATCTATATTTCCGAAAAAAATTGAGTTTTTGTATTTTTTTTTTTTTGGGAATAAAAGTTTTGTCTTTTTTTGGAGTTATAGAATAAGATATTTAAAAAAAGTTAAACATATTTATAATTAACTGGGGGGTATGGATGTGCATAAGGCAAAGCTCTCTAGCGATCCTTAGTCAGCCACTTCAAGTCGACTCGTAGATCAGCATGCTGATTCCATCACCTCGGTGATGGCCTCCACGTGGTACCCCCTGGATACGGTCTTATCAAATGTGAGACTGTAACTAATTCGAGCGGCAAACGGTTCCACACCATAAAGTGGTTTAGCGATGGGCCAATAACCCATTCTAGTAAAAAAGAGATTATTAATGAAACGTTAACAAATTCAATAAAAGACCCCCCTACGATAACGACCTTCGCATTCAAACAACGGATAATGATTGGAACATGGAACGTCAGAACACTCTCGGAGACGTCGCGATTAGAACAAGTGCGCAGAGAAATGAACATGTACAAAATAGACATTCTTGGCCTTAGTGAGATCAGGTGGCTAAACAACGGATCAGTGCCTCTACCACAAGGATATAAACTAATATACTCTGGCAACGAAAGCAAACATATAAATGGTGTCGGTCTTATGATTTCACCAAAAGCAAAAAATGCCCTGCTCGAAAATAGAGCGGTATCAGATCGCCTTTTAGTAGCTCGATTCAACACTAAATTTCGCAAAATGACAATAATACAATGTTATGCACCAACCGAACCGGATGATGATATGAACAAAGATGTTTTCTACCAACAACTCGAAGCTACGCTGGGCTCTGTACCAACTGGTGACATAAAAATACTCATTGGCGATTTCAACGCGAAAGTAGGAAATGACAACAAAAATCTACAGGCTGTTATGGGAAATCAAGGAGTTGGACCACATAGAAACAATAACGGTGATAGACTTGTAGATCTGTGCGCACGACACCGGCTCTTCATTGGAGGCACTAAGTTTATACATCGAGATATACACAAATACACCTGGGAATCTCCGAATGGTATCACAAGAAATCAGATCGACCACATTATAGTCAGCAAACTTTTTCTTGGCTGCTTACTTGATGTGAAAACTCGGCGAGGAGCTGATGTCGATAGTGACCACCATCTACTTGTCGGGAAGTTTAAACTTCGTCCGGCGGCTACATCCAAAAAATACCGCAAAGTTCAATACAATCTAGCTCTCCTCCAGAATGCGGAAATAGCGCAGATGTATAGCAGCGAAATTACCAACAGTTTGAACCCGAATGAAGAACAAACTTGGGAAACTATAACACATGCGTGTAAATGTAGCGCCGAAACTGTTCTTGGTACACGCAATCATGCCTTAAAACCCTGGATTAGCGATGAGTCCTGGAGTGAGATTAAAACTCGCAGAAAACTTAAAAATGCCGTAACAAGAGCTAAAACAGCAATAACAAAAGCCGTCGCCAAAACTCAATATCGAACATCAGCAAACAAAGTAAAACGGATGGTGCGTGCTGATCGCGAGAAATACTGCAACAACATCGCAACAGACGCAGAAAAATGTGCAAATACTGGTAACCTGAGAGGGGTCTATATTGCCATAAATCGTCTAAGCGGAAAGCCAAAGAAAAACACCACTGTTATAAAAGACCGAGATGACTGCGACATTGCAAATACGGATCAACAACTCGAACGATGGAAAGAATTTTTCAGCAACTCTGACATAACTACTCCTGATGCAGATATGTCAAGCTACAACACTGGAAGACGCAACCAAAGACGTGACATCAACACATCGCCGCCATCATTAATTGAGATCTCGTCTGCACTCTCTAAATTAAAAAATAACAAAGCTGCCGGACCCGATACAATTCCAGCTGAGCTACTCAAGTACGGGGCAACACCAATAGCGCAGGTACTCACGCCAATAATACGGGAGGCCTGGTCAAACGACTGCATCCCACCCAGTTGGAAGTCTGGAGTAATAATAACCATCCCCAAAAAAGGAGACCTCACACAATGCAAAAACTGGAGAGGAATAACTCTACTAAACGCCATCCAAAAACTAATGGCCCAAATTATACTCCAAAGAATCTCACCAATGGTAGACACTATCCTACGGAAAGAGCAAGCGGGCTTCAGACGCGGCCGCTCATGCTCCGATCACATAAATACTTTACGTATTATCATCGAGCAGTCGCTGGAATTTAACAGCCAACTTTACATGCTATTCATTGACTTCGAACGCGCATTCGATACGATTTCGCGCCCTGCACTGTGGTCAGCACTCAGCAGCAAAGGCATCCCCGACAAAATAGTCAACATTATTCGTAACCTATACCAGGACGCGGAATTGAGAGTGAGGTTTAACGGTAAGGAAAGCAACCCTTTTACCACAAACACCGGCGTTAGACAAGGCTGCGTCTTATCTCCCACATTGTTCCTGATAGTACTCGACAGCGGAATTTCTAAACGACATCGACTACGCAGATGATTTATGCCTCTTCTCACACCGTCTTGCTGACATCGAAGCGAAACTTCACCATCTCTCCATAAACGCCAGTAAAGTTGGTTTAAAAATCAATGTCAAGAAAACTAAGCTTATGCGAATTGGCACCAGCAACACAACACCACTGACATTAAATGGGACTCCTATTGAGGACGTTACATCGTTCTCATACCTAGGTAGCACCATCACGACAGATGGCGGATCAGGTGCAGACATAACCAGCCGTATAAATAAGGCCAGATAAGCGTTTCGTGAGCTGCACAAAATATGGCGCTCAAACAGTATTTCAGAGCGCACAAAACTGAAAATTTTTAACACCAGCGTAATGTCAGTTTTGCTATACAGCTGCACAACTTGGAGCACCACGCAATACACCCAGAAGAAGCTACAAACATTTGTCAACCGTTGCCTCAGACAAATTCTTCGCATCTATTGGCCCAACAGAATATCAAATGAAGATCTGCTGCTAGCTACGAACAGTAATCCCATCGAAGTAGAGATCAAAAGACGCAGATGGAGCTGGATCGGTCACATACTTAGAAGACCAAACGATGACATTGCAAAACAAGCTCTAGAGTGGAACCCGCAAGGACATCGGCGACCAGGCAGGCCACGAAACACGTGGGTGAGAATGTTGAAGAAAGAATGCGAATCAAATGATATGTCATGGAGTCAGGTCAAGGCCATGTCAAGCGATCGAAACAGGTGGAAAGAGTTTATTAACGCCCTATGTTCAAATTGAATATTTATTTCATGTAGTGTGATTTTTATTGTCAATCTATTGAAATAATAAAAGGAAAAAAAAAAAATAATTAACTCGAAGTAAGCTTCCTAGGGAATGTTCTGGTAGAAAGAACTGGTAAAAATATTCGCTAATATTCCTCTCAAATTTACACCATTTTTTACACAAATTTCACAAGTTAGCCACATTTCTTCAATCGCACAGCTAAAATAATGAAACCTCTACTATATTTATATGTGGCAAGGCATTGGAATTTGAAGTGCACAAGGAAGTTGGAGCCCGGCTTTTCGTATAGAGAGAAAATAAAAAAATGCAATTATTGGGGATTTTCGTATTTTGATAAGAATTGTGGGATTGATTTTTGGAAATATAAATGGTCCGCCAAATAACTTTTTTTTTGAAAATGGGCGCAAAACATCGATTGTAGCTTCGGCTGTGTGGCACGTAGCACCGTAAAAAAAAAACTTTGGCGGACCCTTTAATTATTCGCTCGATTTCCGATCTCAAGATCTACAAACTACAAAAAATATTACATTAAAATATATTTATTTTTAAATATTTTATGATGCTTAATTTGTTTTTTTTTATATTTTACTGCCCTGTCCTAGCATTTTGTGAATGCAGAATTTAAACCGATTTCTCCACCATCAATATTTCTAAACTGGCAGCAAAATTAACTATACGATATAAAAAATGTCCATCAGATGTGCCAACTGAGACAAAATTCAGTTTCTGTCATATACGTCATTTTTGTATTTTATTGCGAAAAGTATATGCAGTACTCGTATTTTGGAGATATAGTGGAATCATAAAATGAAAGTATAAAATAGATATAATCATATTAAAGAAAACTTCCAGGAGAATATTTTCGAAAAAAGAATGGGTCAAAAATGTTTATTAATAGCTTTAGGGAAGCGTGGTAAATTTATAAAATTACAAAATTTTTTACGAAAATTTCAAAACTAGACCAGATTTCCGACAATCGCAAAGATAGAATATGAAAACCTTTACCATTTTTATATGCAAAGGGTTTTCCAACAAGAGGTGTTATTTTGGTATTCAAAGAAAAATGCAATTTTTTGAGACAAATGATCAGATGTTTATTTCATAATAAAGAGGAAGGTATGCCGTTAAAAATTAAATACAACATCAGCCAAATGGCCACCACGACCACACTTACAGGACCATATCCTTTTCATGAAATTTTCCATAACCAAATCGCATAGTGGCTGCCCTATATCCTCGATAGCCTCACGAATTTTATCTTTGAGGTCTTGAATCGACGCCGGGCTGTTGGCGTAGACCTTATCTTTCACGTGGCCCCAAAGGAAGAAGTCGCAAGGTAAAGCACAAGATCTCGATGGCCAATTGTGATCACCTCTTCGAGAGATTACACGGTCCGGAAACTTTTCCCGTAACAGAGCAATGGTTTCGTTGCTCGTGTGGCACGTAGCGCCGTCTTGTTGAAAGTAAACGTTGTCCAGATCAATACCATCCAACTCCGACCATAAAAAATCATTAATCATCTCTCGATAGCGCAATCCATTCATCGTAACTGTTGATGCAACCTCCAACCGGACCATAAACCGCTCGAAACAGTCACACGTTGAGGATGGAGAGGCTTCTCAATAATAACTCTTGGGTTTTCCGAGCCCCAGATGCGACAATTTTGCTTGTTGACGTAGCTACCGAGGTGGAAATGGGCCTCATCAGTCAAGATGATTTTTCGATGCAATTCCGGATCATTTTCATGGTTTTCAAGGACCCAATCAGCAAAGACATGACGTTGTTGATGATCGGCCGGCTTGAGTTCTTGTGGTAACTGAATATAAGCCTTAAGACCCAAGTCTTTATGCAAGATACGGTGTAATGATGTTTATGGAATGCCCAATTCCAAAGAACGACGAGGAATAGACAAACCTGGGTTTTTTCAACACTTTGGGCTACATCAGCAATAATCTCAGTTGTTCTTGAGCGACGTGCACGGGTTTTATTCTTCACATCACTATTTCTGTATTGCGGTCCGACAAGATGCTCCACGACGACCCAAAAATGCTTTAGTTTTGCGAACTGTGACTGCAACATTTTCACCATTTTTGTAGTGCAATTTAATAATTTCAATGCGTTGTTGAATCGTGTATCGTTCCATTTTTAGTAATGGCGTAGTTTCTACTTGTCAAATGTCAAAGAATAAAAGTTTCAAAAATGCCACCTACCGAAATACGGGGTCAAATGTCAAAGAATAAAAGTTTCAAAAATGCCACATACCGAAATACGGGGTGATTCAAAAAAAAAACCTCTTGTTGGAAAACCCTAAATTCGTTAAATGGTAGACTGCAAAAGGAATTTTGGCCCCAGCTTCTAAAAAAAACAGTTTTTGTGGAAAAACTACAGAATCCGGTTTTTCCTTTATACATATGTATTAGGCCGGGTCGATTTGTGGGGAGGCAAAAAAAGTCGCCATTGCTCAGTGAAAATCGTATTCTAGGGATCAAAATAAGAAACTTTGCCGAAGGAACCATACCTCTAAAACGAATTCTGATGTCCCGGAATTTGGGTCAAACTTTTGGGTAGGGGAAAATTTTGAAAAATCCCACTTTGACCCATTTAGATTGTCCCCCACTAACTTTGGAGGCCCGACCCACCCATTTGGACTCGATTGGAGCACTCTAAATGGGTCAAAGTGAGATTTTTTCCGGGACATCAGAATTCGTTTTAGAGGTATGGTTCCTTCGGCAAAGTTTCTTATTTTGATCCCTAGAATACGATTTTCACTGAACAATGGGCGATTTTTAAATCGACCCGCCCTAATATGTATAGTAATTTTAGATTTATCCTCAATTTCTGGTGTCAAGATGTATAAGCTACAAAAAAAGTAATTGAAATACATATATTAATTTTTAAATATTTTATATATTAATGAAGATTCCGGCATTTGAAAACATTTTTTTTAAGTTTTTCCTGATTCTTTCCTAGTAATTCGGATTCGGATTTACCGGGTTTTCCAATAAGAGAGATTTGATTTCTTTGAAAAAAAAAACACACTTATTTTTAAGGAATACGATACAGTTAAGTTCTAAATAAAACGTCATTCAAATGTCCTCCACGACTTCTTCTGCTGGAACGAATTCGATTAACCCTATTTTCGAGCACCTTTTCCACTAAATCAAGTCGAATGTCATGAATGACACGTTCAATACTGACTTGTAAAGTTAAAAAAAGTCTGGTTTATTTCAAAAGACCAATGACTTCAAATAACCCCACAAGAAATAGTCTAATGGTGTTAAATCACAACTTCTTGGAGGCCATTCAATATCACAATTTCTTGAGATAATCGAATCTCCAAACTTTTCTCGCAACAATTCAATTGTTTCATTTGCTGTGTGGCACGTAGCCACAATCGGTCAATGGCAAATAGCTAGCTCTTAACGAGAGCTAAAATCATAAGTGTCAAGGTCGTGAGTCGACTGGAAAGAGTTTTTTTTGATTTTTTAAAAAAATGAACAGCATCATTTTCAAATGTGAACGGAAATTTTATTTTTACTCTAGCTCCTTAACGGTAAGTTGGATCGGGAATCGGTCATTAGCAAAAAGATAGCTCTTAACGAGCTCAAAAATATTGCTCAGGGATGTAAAGGTCGTTGATCGACTGGAAAGTGTTTTTTTTTTGGATTTAAAAAATGGACGCACGAAAAAATGCAATTGGAGAACGATCATTTTGATAATAAAACCGAATAATTTGTAAACGTTGTTCTTGCGTATATCTCTCCATGATGAAATTGTAAACACTACTGAATAAAATGAAAAACAAATGACAGATCATCACATATTACAAATGGCCGAAACGTTACATATCAATCGAAATGTTTGATCGCGAAAATAGTTGAATTAGATAATTTTGCAAAATACGTCTCGATGTCGACCATCTCGAAGTCTACTCCGACTGCGACTACGGCTACGACTCCGAGATCGGATTTTTAAAATGTACTGAATTAATTATATACCGGACCAAACATATTCATTCAAATGTGTGTCTATTCACATATTTATACAACATATTTTAAAACCAGTAAGGAAAGGCTAAAGTCGGGCGGTGCCGACTATATAATACCCTACACCACTCTCGTAATATTGAATAACTCTGATATATAAATTTCGTAATTCATGTATAAATTGTTTACATAAATTTACTTTTGGGATATTTTATACTTAAATAATACCCTGTACCACAGTGTGGTGTAGGGTATAAAAACGATTGGATCTAAAGAGCCAAATCGGATGAAACATATATATGGGAGCTATAGCTAAATCTTTACCGATTTCCTTAAATTCGGCAATGTTGGTTCATGAATAAAGAAACTCTACCATTCTAAATTTCAAAACGATTGGATGTAAAATACAGCTTATATAGGACTAAAGGGCCAAATCGGACGAAACATATATATGGGAGCTATAGCTAAATCTTAACCGATTTTCTTCAAATTCAGCAATGTTGGTTCATGGATCGAGAAACTTTACCATTCTAAATTTCAAAACGATCGGATGTAAAATACAGCTTCTATAGGACTAAAGAGCCAAATCGGACGAAAGATATATATGGGAGCTATATCTAAATCTGAACCGATTTCAACCAAATTCAATAGCGATCTTAACAGCCGCGAAATACTCTAAACTGCAAAATTTCAGAACGATCGGAGTGAAATTGCGACCTGTAGTCGACGAACAACTTTACATGGACAGACGGACGGACGGACGGACATCGTTAAATCGACTCAGCTAGTGATTCTGAGTCGATCGGTATACTTTAAGGTGGGTCTAGCTGTGTTATTTTCAGGTGTTACAAACATCTGCCGTGAAACAAACTTATAATACCCTGTACCACAGTGTGGTGTAGGGTATAAATATACAATGTATTTATTGGAAAGTATAATTTCATGAAAGCAGCAAAAACAACGCCGACTTCGACTCCACAGCCCAGGTACAAACGCCCAAAATATTTAAAAATGAATATATTTCAATGAATGTAGTTTGTAGCTCTTGACATAACAAATCGAATGTAATTCGCGAATCATTATATGTATTTCCAAAAGTCCATCCCACAATTCCCAAAATAAATTCGCAAATCTTTAAAAATGGGATTTTATAAATTATCGCCCTATATCTACTAAACTAAAAGTCTGGTTTCAGATTCCCTTTGAATTTCAACGTACAACACCATACCACATATAAATATGCGAAAAGTGTTAACATTTTGACTTTGTGATTGGAGAAAATGTGGCTTACTTTTGAAATTTGTGAATATTTTTGAACCGCTCTTTCTTTGAGAACATTCTCTGTATATTGTCCTTTAAGATGAAAGTAAATATGTTAAACTTTTTAGCAAACTTATTTTAAAATTCGACATATTTTTGAAAATACAACTTCAAGTGGCCATTGTCTTGTTTTCTTTTAAAATTCGAAAAATTTTAAAATTTTCCTAAAAAAATTACAAAAATCTGATTTATTTTGAAAATACAACTTCAAGTTTCCATAACTATTGTCATATTCCCGAACAATTCAGACGCGTTGACGCGGAAAAGATCGGTGCACATCCTGTTTCGATATTTTCAAAATACTAGCACGGGGTCGGGGAAAAAATTATAAATTCAATTTTCAATAGCAGATATCTCAGTAACTTGAAATTTAAAAAAAGGAATCGGACGATAAAGGCGAAATATATAGGTGCTTAAACATTTTCTTCATTCGAGGTAGCCAACTTTGAGGCCCTGCAGCACCGCCCCTTTATGACATAGGTGGCCCAACATTAAAACTTAACTCTTCTAATACCTCTTTTAAAATCATGCAATCGGTTGTCTGGTTAAGAAAAGGGCGAATTATTTCCCTTTTTTTGGAATTCCTCCCACTGTGCGCCGCAGGATCAAAACTATCGCCACAAACTGACAACAACGATCCGCTCTAATTAGAAAACTCCTACGAAAACGTTGAATGAATTATTTTTAAAACCAAGAATACTGTAAACAATGTTTGTTTATGTTTTCAAAATCCTTGCCCTATCATGTGCCTTAGGTACTCGTAGTTTCAGTTAGAATTGGAATGTGGCACCTAGAAGATAATGGAAATCTTCAAATCTAATATTGAATAATTTAGAAATTCAGTGTTATGGTATATCTCTCTCCCCTCCACATTTCCATTTACATCTCGGGGTCCTCTCTCCTCCCCCCTCTCTCTCTCTCACCCTCTATATCTGTTTTGATATCCTGCATGCGGACAACATCTTTGTAAATATTTGTACATTTGCCGCTCTTGTCAAGGATATGTGTGGGTGTGATTGAGAGTGTGTCGGTTTTGTGTACAAATGTGCCACACAGAATGTTGCCAGATAACGAGACATTTGGCTCTGGTGTTAGTGCATAGGTATTGCTGTACGATTAGGACTGTATGTACGTGTGTGTGTGTATGTGAGAGAGTTTGTGAAATTTGAATGTTATGATATCTAAAATGTCATTTATGTCACAATTTGCATATTCCATTCACATGATTGACATTTTCATAGAAATCGTTCAGATGTTCTTTACGATATGCTTTACAATTCTCTATGCCAAACGAATTTGTACTTTGTGCAGCAGGCCAAGGGGGCGAGAGGGCAGATGGTGGAAAGGGGTGTGGGATGGGTAGATGACGACTGACATTCCCTAGCATTGCATTCGATTGCAGCTGTTTACTCAATTCGATAAGGTTTGAGTTGGATGAATTGGATGGCTTCCTTCGCTTCCTTCGCTCACTTTGCTTTTGTAGTTTTGTTCATTGAGAATTTGGATTTGTGTCAGGATAAATCCTTTAGATTGTGTGCAAATTTATATTTGTGTATTTTGCTATTTTATTGTTTGTCTGTTTATTTATTTACGTATCTATGTATGTTTGTTCCAAATACTTAGCATAACTTGATGCATTTCGATTTTTTTTCTTGATTTGCTGGTCGTTCGTCCCCTGCTCATCCTCGCCTATATCCTTAGCTGAGTCTCCACAATAGATTGGTAAATCATCACTCGTTCAGAGATGATTGCATTGTATACAAATAAATTTTGAACTGGGATAGATACATATCACTTCTAGACTCGTTTCAAATTATTTTTCTTTTGATTTTATTTTAAAAATCAAAGCAAAGAACATTCGAATGTTGTGGTATTTATTTAATGAAGACAGAAAGAAGTGAACATTTTGTTCGAAAAACAAATTACAATGTGCATATACTCGTATGTAGAAGTAAAAGAAATTCACTTCATGATTTTACACATGTAATCTAGAGGAAACTAGGATTGCATTTAAAAGTAACATTTTTAATTTGGAAAATAGTTTATATTTTCTCATTAGTTTGTAGTACACTTCTAAAGCTTCAATATTTAAAAATTCCAAAAAAAAATTGTAACAGCCCACTTCACGTTGTCAAACAACCTGACGCTACCAGGCATTTGAAAATAACCACTTATATCCACGCTTACAAAGTAAGTAGTATTTAGTTAATCGCAGACAAAGCAATATTACAAGCGATGCAATATTTGTGCGTCTTTGGGTATTTACGATTTCATCTCAACCGCTGGCGGCACAGTAGGAGAAATTAAAAAAGGGAAATAATTAGGCCCTTTCTTAACGAGCCAACCGATTGCGACAAAACTTAGTATGCTTGTGGCATTATGTGTGAAGTTATATATGGGGGCAGAGCTACAGGACCTCAAAATTCGTAAACAAAATGTTTAAGCTCGTGTAACTTTCATCTTTTTCGTCTGATTCATAACGTAAAATTGTAAAGGAAAATCCCACAATTCCCAAAATAGATTAAAAAATCACAAAAAAAAACGGAAACTTTAGTTTTTCCCCAAAGTCGATTACAGTAAAAGCCTCGGACTCAAAATTCCTTTTGCAGTTTACCGTGTAACACATTTCCTACATAAAAAATTATTTTTTTAAAAGCTTTCGGATTTGATTTAAAAAAACACACATAAAATGTGGATAAATGTATGAAAATTTTATTTGAGTCAATGGATGGGTCTATACAGGGTGGCTGATATGTAATGCAACAAAGTAAAGCGCTATATTTTTTTTTAAATTTTATTGTTCAAAAGCAAAAATGTCGGAAATAACATAAAATTTTAGAAACAGTTTAGATTTGTTCGAATTGTCCACCTTTGGTACGAATTATGGCCATCAAACGGCCGACAAAGCCATCACACGCTGCGCGAAAGTGACTCTGCGGCATTTTGGCCCATTCCCGGCGAAGCGCCGTCTTGAAATGATCGATACTTTGGTATTTTTTAGTGCGAACCTTACTCTCAAAAAAATGCCCCAGGCGCAAAAGTCCAGCGGATTGAGATCCGGAGATCTTGGTGGCCATTGTGCGGTAGAAATGAAGCGAGGAACCTCCTTTTTAAGCCATTCTTGGTTGACGCGTGCTGAGTGCGATGGTGCTGAGTGCGATGGTGCTGAGTGCGATGGTGCTGAGTCCTGTTGGAATGTCCATGGTCTGCGGCCGAAATGTTTGTCTGCCCAGGGCTTCAATACTGTCTTTAGTACATTTTCCCGATAATATTCGGCATTTATTATGGCACCATGATCGATGAATACGAGCGGGGAGCGACAATCGGCCGTTACGGCGGCCCACACCATTACCATCGGCGGCGCTTGAGTTCTGGTGGCCAATCGAAGGTGTAAATTTTCAGCTGACCTCTTGGCATGTAAACCCGATCATTTTATTTGTTCACAAACTGCTCAATTTGGAATGGCTTCTCATCGGAGAAAGCCAAATTCGGTAACTGGCCACTTTCGTGCAAGCGAAGCAACTGCTTGGCTCTTTCCAGTCTAACTTTTTTTGTGCATCGGTGAGCTCTTGCACTTTTTGGAACTTCAATGGCTTTAGTCCAAGCTCATTTTTTAATATGTGTTGTATCCGTTCTCGCGATATGTTCAGGTCACGAGCAATTTTTCTACCACTGCGGCGTGGATTTCAATCAAATCTGGCTTTCCTTTTCGGATCATTTCTGGTGTTGTTACCGTTTTTTTTCGTCCACTTTTTGGACGCGATGCAACACTGTCAGTATCACGGTAACGAGCAATGGTACGAGAAACAAAAGATTTATTCACATTTAAAAGCTGGAGGGCTCTAACGATAGCCACTTGTGTTTTTCCACCCAAATATAAAGCAATCACACTATCACGCTTGAATTCCATCACGAATAACATTTTTTCTGAATGCAATAGTTCAAAATGCTTTTGTAAGCTTGTAAACAATAAAATGAACTGTCACTGAAATAAATCTGTCAGCTATCAGACTAGCGGTTTAGAAATGATAGCAACCTGAAGTTGGTTGCAATACATATCAGCCACCCTGTATAATTCAATGTTTAAGGAAGATTTCATTTAAATACTGACCGCGGCTGCACCTCAAATGGTTCATACGCAGGATTCAATTTTGGCATACTCTCTCCAACATATTGGCCGGGATATCACGAATAAATTCTTCAATATTGGCTTCCAGTGCGTCAATCGTGTCGGGCTTGTCCCTACAGACATAAGTTACAAGTCAGCTAAGTCCAGCTCTTCCATTTTGGACAAAAAAAGTTTGTAATCATCGCACGGTAGCGGTTGCCATTCACAGAAACATTTCTGCATGCGTCGTCTTTGAAGAAGTATGGTCCAATGATGCCACCGGCGTTATTTTCCTCTGTCCGTACTCTACGTAAGCGTGTTGGTGGTTTAATGTCCAATCATTTAATTTTAGTGCGAAATTTAGTCACAAGATTCCGAATAGCAGCCTCAGCAGGTCACACAAGCTGGCCAAAAATGGAAGAACTTAACCGAGCATGATATTTTGACAATAAAATTCAATAATCTGCAAGCGTTGTTCATTTGTAACATGATTCATGGTTAAATTGTAGACCAAACTGAACATGTTTGTATGTTACACGAAAACAGCTGAGGTGTCAATGATCTGGCTAGAAACGACCGAATTATTTCCCTTTCCTTTAACTCCTCCTCCTAATAGGGACATAAGAATTTGATATCTTTATGTCAGCGCTCCCTCAAACTTTTTTAATGATCTTTTAGTGTCATGGTAAAGTTCACTTACGTGCAACATTTGGAAATCATTAAAATCATTAAATTCTAAGTCGGTGATCGCAACATTAAGAGCGCTTATTCCAATTTTCCACCAGACTGGCTAAACGTGCTATAGTGGAGAAATTTGAATCCAAATTTTGACTTTTGGATGTTCAGGCGCCAAAGAGACACCGTATCGCTCGAAAATATTGCAGCCGTAAGTGTATCCGTTAAAAATTAGCTAATAGAGTCGATTCCACGACGTTCTCAGGAATTGGACTTCGCTTAAACCACACTATGGCGTATTTTGTAAAGTATCTTGGCCTTCATCCTTAAGTATCTGGACTTCATCTGAAATTATCTTGGCATCCATCCTTATAAGATCAAACTGACTCAAGAACTAAAGCCACTTGATCATTTGAAACGCCGAAACTTCTCGAAATTGTTTATAGTCGTATTATGTCCTTACTGGAAACCCCAATAGATGGGACTATACATAATCTAAACAGATTTTCATGAACTTGGATCAAAGACCTCATTTCTGCCAAATTATATAAAGATAGGACGTAAAATAAAGTTTCAATATGGGAGCTGTATCTAAAGGGTTTTCCAACAAGAGGTGTTATTTTGGAATTACAAAAAAAATGAAATTTTTTGAGATAAATGATTGGATGTTTATTTCATAATAAAGAGGAAGGTATGCCGTTAATAATGAAAAACAACATCAGACAAATGGCCAACACGACCACGCTTATAGGACCATATCTTTTTCGTGAAATTTTCCATAACCAAATCGCAAAGTGCCTGCCCTATATCCTCGATAGCCTCACGAATTATATCTTTGAGGTATTGAATCGACGCTGGGCTGTTGGCGTAGACCTTATCTTTCACGTGGCCCCAAAGGAAGAAGTCGCAAGGTGTTATATAACAAGATCTCGGTGGCCAATTGTGATCAGAGCAATGGTTTCGTAACAGAGCAATGGTTTCGTTGCTTGTGTGGCACGTAGTTGAAAGTAAACGTTGTCCAGATCAATACCATCCAACTCATTTTCGAAAAAGTAAGGTCCAATGACCCCGCCGGACCATAAAACGCACCAAACAGTCACATGTTGAGGATGGAGAGGCTTCTCAACAATAACTCTTGGGTTTTCCGAGTCCCAGATGCGACAATTTTGATTGTTGAAGTAGCCAACGAGGTGGCAATGGGCCTCATCAGTCAAGATGATTTTTTTTCGATGATTTTGTATTTTTCGAATTTTAATAATTTCAATGCGTTGTTTCTACTTGTCAAATGTTAAAGAATAAAAGCTTCAAAATCGACAGCTACCGGGTGATTCAAAATAAAACCTCTTGTTGGAAACCCCTTTAAATATAAACCGATTTCTCCCAAATTTAGCAGTAATCGTTCCTAAATTAAAAAAACTTCTTTCTGCCAAATTTTGTAATTATCAGAAGTAAAATACAACTTATATAGCGCTTTGATACCAAATCGGGAGGAAAATATATATAGGGACTATATCTAAATCCGAACCGATTATCCCCCAGATGCCGATGATAATCGGCACCTCCAAGGTAGCATTTGAAACGATATCGTCTACCAAACCAGTGGCCAGCCTTCTTTTTCAAGTAAGGATTACGAACTCGATGGTCAAAGACAAAACCATAATTTTTTCTAAATTTTTCTTAAAAACTGTAATTTAAAAAAAAATGTTCCAACTACGATTTTTTTCAAATTTACACAGAATTACGAGATGCGCCAGGTGCAATAAATACTAAGGTAGGTCTGCCAATTTTGGGCATTTTTCTTTTGTTCCATCTACCCTTTTAGTCGAATGAAGCCCATATCGTCATAGGATTTCTCAGGTTCTATTTCTGCTTCTTCCCTTCCCTCCTCAGCGGCGGGAGAAGCACCATCATTTGTAACACAGCGAAGGAGTGATCTCAGAAGCTAAGTATGTTCGGCAGAATTAGTTTTAGAACATTTTAAGCGAACAATTTCCGCCCGTCCGTCTGTCAGTCTATCTTGCTGGAGCGCAGAATAACTCTCGAAAGGAGTTCAAATTTGCTATGTGACAACAGGGTATATATATGGTATAGGGTATTATAATGTTGTGCATTTGTTTGTAACAGCCAAAAGAAAACGTCCATTATACCGATCGAGTTAGAACTACTTTCTGAGTCGATTTAGCTATCTCCGTCTGTCCATGTCTCTCTGTAATCAAAGTGCAGATCACAATTATTGTCTGATCGCTATAAAATTTGGCACGTATATCTTGTTTTCCCTATTCAAATTTATGAAAATTGGATCAGATTTAGATATGGCCGCCATATATGTATGTATATGTTCCTACCGATGTGCATCAATGTTGTATTTTATATACAAACATTACGAAATTTAGCGAAAGAAGTTTTTATACCCTCCACCATAGGCTGGGAGTATATTCATTTTGTCACTCCGTTTGTAACACCTCTAAATATTGCTCTGAGACCCCATAAAGTACATATATTCTTAATCGTCGTAAATTTAGCCATGTCCGTCTGTCCGTCTGTCCGTCCGTCTGTGGTAATCACGCTACAGTCCGCAATGATAGAGCTAGGTTGATCAAATTAGGTACAAATACTTCTTATAGTTGCAGGTTGTTTGGGATTGCAAATGGGCCATATCGGTCCATATTTAGATACAGCTACCATATATAGCATCTAACTTGTTGTGATTCCTACTGTTCCCATCTACTATATTTTTGGTGTTTTCGGTGTTATTATACCCTACACCACACTGTGGTACAGGGTATTATAACTTTGTGCATTTGTTTGTAACACCCAAAAGGAGAAGAAATAGACCCATCGTTTATTATACCGATCGACTTAGAATCACTTTCTGAGTTGATTTAGCTATGTCCGTCTGTCTGTCTGTCCGTCTGTCCGTCTGTCCGTCTGTCTGTCTGTATGTCCGTCTGTGCATGTATTCTTGTAATCAAAGTACAGGTCGCAATTATGGTCCGATCTCGACGAAACTTTACACATATATTTTTTTTGGCCCAAGGACGATCCCTATTGAATTTGGTTAAAATCGGTTCAGATTTAGATATAGCCCCCATATAAACGTTACCCCCGATTTGACATGTAAGTTATTTTATATCCAATCAGTGCGAACTTCGGCAAAGAGAGGTTTCCTTCTACATGAAGAAATACTGCCAAATTCGGAGAAAATCGGTTCAGATTTAGATATAGCCCCCATATATATGTTACCCCCGATCTGACATGTAAGCGCTGTAGAGACTGTATTTTATGTCCGATCAGTACGAAATTCTACAGAAATAGGTCTTTTTACATGAATGAGTATTTAGGGAAAATCGGTTCAGATTTATATATAACATCCGTATATATGTTCCTCCTGATTTGGTATCAAAGCGCTATAGAAGTTGTACTTTACTTCCGATCATTAAAATTTTCCAGAAATATGTTTCTCAATATAGGAACTAATATTGCTTAATTTATCGATTATCGGTTCAGAATTAGATATATCCACATATATATGTTCTTACCCATTTCCAAATTATTCCAAATTATTATCGCAATGACCCTTATCGCATTGTTAGGGAGGTGTAGGGTATTATACAGTCGGGCCCGCCCGACTTTCTGCCTTTCCTTAGGTTTGAGTTATTTTGTGAGGTCACATGCTATCCATGGTGGAGGGTATATAAGATTCGGCATGGCCGAACTTAACGCTTTTAATTCTTTTAATTTAGGAACGAATACTGCTAATTTTTAACTTTATTATTTTAAAACTTTAATATTAAAATTTGTAAATATGTTTTGTTTTATAACTTTCAAGTAGTGTTTAATAAATATTTATAAAAGATAAGATCATCGCTATGTCCTTTTTTCGTCACAATATTTGTTAAGATTTAGCCAGCAAAACCAAAAATTATAAATTATGAAGATAAGTCATCCCGAGAACTGTCAAAATCTATCAGTTACGGACGAATAGGAATGAAATGTCACACGCGAAAAAACACTTTTCCGCGAAGGTAATTTCAACTTTTTTTGCACTAATCGATTGATATTAATTTTTTAATTGTGACAATTACAAAAAATTCGGGAAAATCGGTCCGAAATCCGCGGAAAAACTCACTCTTTGAACACCAACTCGTTGAAATTTTTATTCGTTCGTATCTGACAACTTACTCGCTCCGGGATGACATATCTTATTATTCATTATTTTTGAGCAAAACATATTTAAATAAATGCTCAATGTACAGTTTTGTTTATTTGTTTATGTTTCGAATTTCAAATGATATGATTCGAAGTTAAATGTTTTTCGAATTTCAAATAGAATCTTCGAATTTCAACTGACAGTTTTTGAATTTATCTTATTCGAAATTAAATTGATTTTTTTTGGAATTACAGATGAAAATGGTGTAGAAACTGTATTTTATATCGGATCAGTAAGAAATTAGGCAAAAAGATATTTCTTAGTTCGGTAATGAACACTGCCAAATTTGGGGAAAATCGGTTCAGATTTACATACAGTCCCCATATATACGTTCCTCCCGATTTCGTATCAAAGCGCTATAGAAGTTGTACTTTACAAAATTTAGCAGAAAGATGTTTCTAAATTTAAGATTGAATAATGTTAGAAAAATCGTTTAAAATGTAGATATAGCCCCCATATATACATGTTCCTGCCGATATAGTACTTAAGCTCTACTGAAACTGTATTGTACGTCGGATCTTCATATAATTAGGCAGAAATTGTTTTTTGATCCAAGTTGATGAAAATCTGTTTGGATTATGTATAGTCCCATCGACTTGTTCGTTCAGATTCTTGATCTACTAATGAATACCTCCAGTTTTGAGGTTATCGTTTCAGATCTAGTTTAATGATCAACATCTTCAAATTTTTGGAATAAGCCCTAATGAGACTTTGGAGTTAATTACTCTCTTAACTTAACATTCCAAATTATTATCGCAATGCCCGTTTTCCCATTGTTAGAGAGGTTTTGGTACTGTTTTTCTTTTATCCGGTTCGAAGATGGACCATATCGGTCCACTCCTTCTAGTACCTCACTAACATTTCGTGAAATAATCTACTGTTCAACGCAAAATATGCGTATTCGTTAAACCACTAATGGTAACCCCCACCCAAATTGAAAGATTCATTCGAACAAAACGTTCCTATAAATTCTGCAGCAATCACCTAAAGGTTTTCATGTTTTGTATTTTAGACAACATTTCCAATGACTGACAAAAAAATTAAAACAACTTTCTCACCGTTCTAGCATCTCCCACCCGAAGGAGTTGATCTTCGGTCACTCAGTTAATGTGCTATAAATTTTTTCGTGGAAAATTATATACCACCTCCTCCAATAAACTGAGACCATAAACATAATCTAAGCGAACCAAGTGGCCAATTTCTACTCTGAGTTCTGGATGAAAAATAGATAAAGATCTTTGAGCAATATACTTTATAAGACAGCTCCCCCACAAAGAGTTAAGAAAGACAATTTCATAAAAATGCTGACAATGTTGTTTCATTCTTTAATGTTGCTACGGTGGTTTTTTGCAATCATCAATAAAAAAAATGCAATCATGTCCACGTTATTTCAAAAAATAATTGCAAACATTCATTGAGGCTTTCGATTTAATGAGAAAGCAGCAATTTTATGGGCCCCCAATCGACCTTTAAATCCAAACACTCAATTCAATTTGTTATTTTAACCCATTCGTGGCCATTCATTTTGGGCTCCAACAAATTGTTAAGAGATGCACGCACGCCTTACCAATAAAAAAATCACGCACACACACACACAAACCAAAAATTCCAAAGCGAAAAACGCAAATAAAAACCGTTATTAACTCTTCAAATAAGCGAATAATTGTGGGTCCACAAAAACAAAGTTGCCGAACGGAACAGTCGAAGCCTTTTTTTTTTTTGAAGCAATTTCACATTTGTGTTGTGTTGTTTTATGACAGATGACAACACGTTTAAGCCGTGATTGCCTTTGAGAACGGAAATGAGAGTGAATGACGTGGCGAGAGAGAGTGAGAGAGTGGAAGAGGGAGACAATTCGAACAAAATGAGTTCATGATTTGCTCTGACATTTCTTTTATTTGCCTGTATTTCTGGTGTGTGATTTTCTCTTCACTTTTATTGTTTGTTGTTTTTGTTGCAACTGCTGTTGTTGTTGTTGCTGATGTTTGCAGTCAATAAAAAGAAAAATTGATTTCCTCTTATTTGAAGAGGTTATACATGTGTAAACTTGAATGTACATATACATATATGTATGTATGTACTCGTGTGTATGTATGTATGCATGTGTGTACTTTTATAAATGTAAACTTATGTGCGTATATAAAACAAATTTAATTGCATACAGTGCGGACTCAGATCGGTGGAGTGTTTTATATGCAAAAAAATTCGAAAATTTATTTAAATATTAAATATGTTTAAAACCATTAATGAATGTTTAAACGAATATCCATAAATCTGAGCCGATTGAGGGGAAAATGGGAACACAAAACACCCGTTGCTAAACCAGTCGACCTACACACATAGTTCTAAGAGAGGTTATGTTTTCAATTTGAATATACAAAATTTATAAAACATAAAATTGTCTTCATCCGTATAAAAAAATGTTGAGTCGATGCTACTGATCAGGATATACAAAAACATCATTTACCATTGGTTTGTTTGCTCATGACTCCTTTATTTATTGTTAGATTTAAAATACATCTTGTTTCCTTTGTCAAATGCTTAAAAACAAAAATAATAAATTCTGGGATACTACCCGAAGATTCCCATATTTTTTAAAAAATCCCAAACATTTGGCTTTTCAGTTTTTTGTTTTGCTATTTGTATTTTAAATCATTAAAAATACGAGGGTTGCTATTTATATTTCGATCCTGGCAATGCTGGTGTTGCCAGATGAAAACTGGAACTTCCATTGGAAAATATGACATTTTTTAGCATAACTTCAAACAAAACGCTTTGTCATTTGAGCGCGAATTGTTTTGTTTACAGTGTGCGGAGAAATTCACCTCCAAAACATGGTTTTCTTTTCAACAGCTGCTTCAGCCGTCGAAAAACGTTGACCAAGCAGTTTTTTTCATGATGTGAGTGAATAAGAAGAAGTCATTGGGTGTCAAATCAGGGCTGTACGGCGGATGACCCATCAATTCGACGTTTTGGCCGGTCAAAAAGGCGCTGGTTTGAGCGGATTCGTGAGAGCTCGCATTGTCATGTCGGATTCGAATTTCTCCGAAGACTTCAGGCAAACAAACAGTCGCCACATGACCAGTTTTGCCGAAGAAACAGGCGACCATCTGCTTCGAAGTGCTTCTTCCACGAACAACTTTCGTTGGACTTGGCTCGTCTTCGAATACCTGGCGAAGGCAACACATAGTGTTGCCTAGGCCACAAATCGGTGCAGTCAAATCGGAAGTAACATATACATATATGGGGGCTACATCTAAATCTGAACCGATTTTCCCAAACACCGGCAGTGTTTATTTGTGTAATAGGAAAGCTCTCACTGTCGAATTTCGCACTGATTATATATATAATACCTCCATTGTTACACTATTTCATAGCAAATGTAATATACCTTCCTCCACTAAAATTAGGGTATAGAAAAGTAAGTGGAGTTTTAATGAATAACACAATACACTCATTAAATTCTTGATTGAAAAAAATTTAGATCAAACTCTGGAAACAAATTAATTGAATTCGGAAAATATTGTTCGGCAGTAATGAATAAATTAGAAAATTTTCTTTCATATTGGAATTGCAATAAACCCACTGATATAAGTCAGCGTATATTCTTTTTACGCTTATCCCAATTATTTTGTGAGATAACCGAACGATTAATAGATGTACATACTCGTAAATATATAGTATACTTAGTAGGGGAAAAAATACAACCAGTCTCTTCGAAATCCGTTTGCAATTCACTGAGTTATTAATGTTTAATTAAATAGTAGTTTAATGGTAAAAACATTTCCTAAACTAGACAAATAAACACATAATCCTAAATTTTTAAATAAACACAATATATATCGTTCGAAAGGTCTACGTTTAGAAATTCGTTTAGAGATTGACAATCAGTTAATAACACACGGACTTGATAGTATAGCTTCGATTCTAATACTACCAAAGGGTAATATAACCCTATACTCGGTTTGGCGAAATTGGTGACCAATTTTTTTTTGTGGGACTCTACAGTTTCTTAAAATTAGTGGTCCCCTCGAAAAAGGTGTCATCAGCTTTTGTCCAACAACTAATTCAGACATGATGATACAGCTTAACTATATTTGGCAATAATATAGCTAATAATATGATGAACAAAGTTTCTTAACATTTTATGTGAAAATATTTTTATCTACTTTTTTTTTGAAAAAGTGAAGGAAAAAAATGTTTTTTCATTATTTTCAGCTTAACTGTCATGGACTTGTAATTTTTCTCTAACATAGATTGGCATAATTATAGCCAACGTAAATCTGAACAACTTTTGTGAACATATCAATAAAATCTGAACGTGTCTAGGCACCCTAAATAGCTCAAAAAACCACATTGTACCTCAATAATGTATGTTCAGCAACTTTCTGGAAAATATTAGGGCCAATATTTTTGTGGCACATACGAGTATTAACCCTCTGGACCCCCCACATATCTGTAGTTTAACCTTTTTTGGTTTTTGTGTTAAGTTTTGAGCTTTGGTGTGTTCTGACACATATAGTAAAATTTTATGGCCAACATTGTTTTGGAACATTTTATCTCCTAGAGCGTCAAGAAGTGACATCGGTGGGGACCCTTATATATGGGGGCTATACCAAAACATGGAGCAATGTACCCAATTTTTACTAGGGACGGTTAGTTCAAATATTAAACATAAATTCTTAAATTTCAGCCAGATCAATTGAAAAATGTGTTCTCTAGAGTGTAAAGAAGTGACATCGGTGGGGACCTTTATATGGGAGCTATACCAATACATGGACTTATCTGTCCGATTTGTACTAGAGTCGATAGGATCCAATATAAAGTCCAAATTCTTATTTTTCAGCCAGATCAACTGCATAATGTGTTCTCTAGAGTGTTAAGAAGTGACATAAGTGGGGACTTTTATATGGGAGTTACTTTAAGACATGGACCGATACACCCCGTTTTCAATAGGGATCATATCTAGTCAAAGAAATGTCTATGTACCAATTTTCTTAAAGATTGATCAAAAGAATACATGGACAGACAGAGAGACAGAGAGACAGACAGACGGACATGCCTAAATCGACTCAAAAAGTCATTCGATGCCGATCGGTATAATAAACAATGGGTCTATCTCTTTGTTTTTTAGGCGTTACAGACAAATGCACACAGTCATAATACCCTGTACCACAGTGTGTTGTCGGATATAAAGAGAGCTTTATTTGTCAGTTATATCACAAATGTAATTAGAGACAAAACTGCTACACGAGGTTTATAAAAACCTAGTTTTTATTTTTATTGAAAAATACTTATTTTTTCTTCATGAAAATAAACAAATACAATACTCGTCTTTTAGCGCTTTTCGAAACCTCAAAACACTTGTGGTATGCGATTTATGGTACAGCTTTGGAGTACTTTATCGCCTCCGTCGTGGCGAATCTCCCTCCTTTCATTTGCATTTTCAGTTATTGAAACAGAAAAAAGTCGTATGAAGCAGTTAGGAACCCATCGAGCTCACACAACATTTGTTTTGGTCAAAATGTAGCTATTTCAGAACAAACATAAATTTTAGATCTTCAGATAAACTTTTCGTGAAAACAGAGCTATTTTTTTAAATAAAATGGTAGGTACTCCTCATTATGACTTTATTTTTGCGAAGAGATATAAAAACGGGGTTTCTCGGAATCCCGAAATTTTTCGATATCCCGGGATTTTCAGTTTTAATTTAATTTGAATAAGGATAAAAACAGATAAAGCATAATTAATTTTTGTTAAACAATTCGAACTTTTATTAAAATATTTCACAATATCAAAGCTACGGAATTATTTTGGTCCGATTTCAGTTCGTCATTTGAATTATTATTGATTCATTTTAAAAAATTCCGGTATTCGGAATTTTTCTGGGTCGGTATTTCCCGTTTCACATCACTACTTTTGCGACACCTTGTACAACTTATAATAATTTGTTGCTCAAAGTAGACTCGCCAAATACAACAGCTATAATGTGAAGACAACTTCATTGATCCATTTTCTGATAGCTAAATGACGACAATCTCACCATAATCTAATCCTTATATTTGTCAAAAAACGAACACAACTCCAAAATGACTCATATTGTATGTTGACATAATAACAGCATAACAAAAACCAGTAAGGAAAGGCAGAAAGTCGGGCGGGGCCGACTATATAATTCCCTGCACCTGCCTAACAATGCGATAAGGGTCATTGCGATAATAATTTGGAATAATTGGTAAATGGGTAGGAACATATTATCTAATTCTGAACCGATAATCGCTAAATTAAGCAACTAATAGTTCCTAAATTGAGAAGCATCTTTCTGGAAATTTTTAATGATCGGAAGTAAAGTACAACTCTTATAGCGCTTTGATACCAAATCCGGAGCAACATATATATGGAGGTTATATATACATCTGAACCGATTTTTCCTGAATACTCATTTATGTAAAAAGACCTCTTTCTGTCTGATCGGATATAAAATACAGTCTCTACAGCGCTTACATGTCAAATCGGGGGTTACATATATATGGGGGCTAAATCTAAATCTGAACCGATTTTCCCCAAATTTGGCAGTATTCCTTCGAGTAATAAGAAACCTCTTTCTTCCGAATTTCGCACTGATCGGATATAAAATACAGTCTCTACAGCGCTTACAAGTCAAATCTGGGGTTAAATCTATATGGGGGCTATATCTAAATCTGAACCGATTTTCTCCGAATTTAGCAGTAATAAGAAACCTTTTTTTTGCCGAATTTCGCACTGATCGGATATAAAACCAGTAAGGAAAGGCAGAAAGTCGGGCGGGGCCGACTATATAATACCCTACACCTCTCTAACAATGCGATAAGGGTCATTGCCATAATAATTTGGTCATATCGGGAGTAACGTATATATGGGGGCTATATCTAAATCTGAACCGATTTCTTCCAAATTTAACAGTGTTTATTCAAATAATAGGAAACCTCTTCCTGCCGAATTTCATACTGATCGTATATAAAATACAGTTTTTACAGCGCATACATGTCAAATCGGGGGTAACGTATATATGGGGGCTATATCTAAATCTGAACCGATTTCTTCCAAATTTAACAGTGTTCATTCATATAATAAGAAACCTCTTTCTGCAGAATTTCATACTGATCGGATATAAAATAAAATTTTTACAGCGCTTACAAGTCAAATCGGGGGTAACGTATATATGGGGGCTATATCTAAATCTGAACCGCTTTTCTTCAAATTTAGCAGTATTCCTTTATGTAATAAGAAACCTCTTTCTGCCAAATTTTGCACTGATCGGATATAAAATACAGTTTTTACAGCGCTTACATGTCAAATCGGGGGTAACATATATATGGGGGCTATATCTGAATCTGAACCGATTTTCTCCGAATTTAGCAGTATTCCTTCATGTAATAAGAAACCTCTCTTTGCCGAATTTCGCACTGATCGGATATAAAATAACATTTTTACAGCGCTTATATGTCAAATCGGGGGTAATGTATATATGGGGGCTATATCTAAATCTGAACCGATTTCTTCCAAATTTAACAGAGTTCATTCATGTAATAAGAAACCTTTTCCTGCCGAATTTCATACTGATCGGGTATAAAATAAAGTTTTTACAGCGCTTACATGTCAAATCGGGGCTAACATATATATGGGGGCTATATCTAAATCTGAACCGATTTTAACCAAATTCAATAGGGATCGTCCTTGGGCCAAAAATAAGATATGTGTAAAGTTTCGTCGAGATCGGACCATAATTGCGACCTGTACTTTGATTACAAGAATACATGCACAGACAGACGGACAGACAGACAGACAGACAGACGGACAGACGGACATAGCTAAATCGACTCAGAAAGTGATTCTAAGTCGATCGGTATAATAAACGATGGGTCTATTTCTTCTCCTTTTGGGTGTTACAAACAAATGCACAAAGTTATAATACCCTGTACCACAGTGTGGTGTAGGGTATAAAAACAATTTTACAGCGCTCTCATGTCAAATCGGGGGTAACGTATATATGGTGTCTATATCTAAATCTGAACCGATTTCTTCCAAATTTAACAGTGTTCGTTAATATAATATGATACCTCTTTCTGCTGAATTTCATACTGATCGGATATAAAATAAAGTTTTTACAGCGCTTACATGTCAAATCGGGATTAACATATATATGGGGGCTATATCCAAATCTGAACCGATTTTAACCAAATTCAATAGGGATCGTCCTTGGGCCAAAAAAAAGATATGTGTAAGGTTTCATCGAGATCGGACCATAATTGCGACCTGTACTTTGATTACAAGAATACATGCACAGACAGACAGACAGACGGACAGACAGACAGACGGACATAGCTAAATAAACTCAGAAAGTGATTCTAAGTCGATCGGTATAATAAACGATTGGTCTATTTCTTCTCCTTTTGTTTGTTACAAACAAATGCACAAAGTTATAATACCCTGTACCATAGTGTGGTGTAGTGTATAAAAAACGAAAAACAAAATTTGAAATTCACTTTTTTAAAATTTCGTATACTCGTATTGTAGTAGTAAAGTAATTATCTTCGCATTTTGTAGATGTTAGTTGAAAATATTACGTCTAAAATCAAAAATGTTGCTAAAGAAATTGTGGAATAATGTTTAATGTCTAATAATGTGAGCCGTTATGCAGAACTAGATGAGGAGCACAGCTTTAGTTTGTAAGGAAAATATGTTTACTTTACAATACTGCGTATACGTACTGGAAACAAAGTCTAACGTAAATCATACGTATCGGTGGAAATTATCATATATAAATAAGAACTTATATAACATAAACGTATCAGTCTTCTTTGTTTTCCATTCTCAGGATTAAATTATTAACAAATGACTTAGAATTGTTCTTGCCCAAATAAAATAGTACAATTTTCTCCATCTCTTCTGGCCATAATGATTGTATTTTTAAAAAAAACCACTACAACTGCTGCAACAAATTGTTAAAAATTGTTGTAGTTTTTCTGAAAAATCACTAAATTACTTTGGAGATCACTTTGGAGAAAACCACAAAGTTGGCATCGCTGATTGTCTGTATCTACGGTAGCATGATAAAAATGTTTGCAATATAATTGCAATGTTAAAAACCCTCTATGTTGCTAAGATATAAAACACTCCGCGAAAACTAGCTTACACCGGCAATGATCGAGCTGGCAGAGGTCTCTCTGTACACTCGAATGCATGCACGCGTGTGTTTGTACAGAGCTTTTGTGTACACATATGTAACATGTACTTAACATACACTCGTTCGATTGTTGTTTAGCACTCACACATGTTGTAGACACACACGGAGAACACACAAACGAAACACACGGTGAACATATTGAACATGTTGCATTTAATGTAAATTTTGCACACAAAAACTCATACATCAACACAACACAACACAAAGTGTTAAGAAATATAAATAGTGTGTACTTAACGTACGCACACACACACATAAATACGTGTGTGTGTGTTTGTTTGTTTATGCAGCTGATAAGTATGAATAAATTCGCCCACACACAAACACACACGACACCCGCAATACAAAAACATCTTTACTCATTCATTGCTCTCGTTTTTGTTGCTCTTGATGGTTGTTGCCATTTCTTGTTTTGCTTAAAACCTTTCGTTGCTTTTGCTTTTCTAATGGAAGTCCTCTCGAGCGGCCAAGTGTTGTTGGCGTATGTGATATGAGCGGGTGTATGAGTGTAAGTGTGTCTGTAACAATTTGAGTCTTTCGTTTATTTTTGCACTACCTTTTTGTGCTTTTTTATTGTTCGTACGTGCGAATTGTATTCGAAGGAGTTTGTTCTCTTTCAGACAAATTGAAGGAGATTTATTGGAGTTGTTAAGTTAAGTATTCCTGTTATGGCTGGGACCTGCTAACACAATTTATTGTGATTTTTTCTTTTCTTTTGCAAATATTTGTTGTAGTTGTACATTTATTTTTCCTTCTCTCCCTCCAACTCTAACTAGATAAAAACCTGTTCTCCTATAAATAATGTACATATTTCTGTACTTGTATTTCTATGTGTGTTTGTGTCTTTTCCCAAAAGTAACATGCGAATGAAGGTAATTTTAGAAAACAAAATCACTTAAACGTAATGTTTTTTGTTATATTTATGTTGTTATATTTTATACATTGTTCATGATTTATATTGCCTTGCAAGAGTTAACAATTCTACATTTCTATATGAACATTTATTGTACCATTTAGAGAGAAGTGTAATGCTTGACTTTTGATGAATCATGCGGAAATGAATGCGATTTGTTATGACGTTCGGAGATAAAGATGACGGAAAAGAGACGAAATATGAATATTCTTCTCTTTTTGGGTGTTACAATTAAATGCACAAAGTAATAACACCCTGTACCGCAGTATGGTGTAGGGTATAAAAAGGTTGAGAGGTTGAACCAATAAATATTTTGGCATAACAAGAGAACCATTTGTCCGAATTGGTTTAGAAAAGTTTTAAAAAATTCAAAATTATGTAGCCTTCAACGTCTTACATCCGTTCAGCGGTTTCGACGATATCTAACAAAATGTTGCAAATACATAAATCCTATTTTTTGAGATAATTTTAATAATTGTTTAATATAACCGATTTTTGAACCCATTTTGAATAATTTCAATAGGTTTCGCCCTTGGTGCAAGCTCTTATATTTTGGGGCGTTACAAACATCTGGGCCAAAACAAACTTATAATACCCTGTACCGCAGATTGGTGTAGGGTATAATTAATATATTTCAATGAATTATATTGAAGTTTGTAGGTCTTGACATCAGAAATCGAAAATAATTCGCGAATCATTATACTTGCGAAAGTCAATCCCACAATACCCAAAATAATTTTAAAAATCCGAAAAAATGAAAACCTTAGATTTTTCCTAATTTACTATATTAAAAACCGGGCTCCAAATTCTTTTTGCATATATACTATAAACAGATATTCATCACATTGGATCAATACCCTAATTTTTGCCAAATTATATAAAGATCGGACGTAAAATACAGTTTCAATAGCGATTAATTAGTAATTTGGCAGGGACATATACCTTCATTCTAAACTATGCGATCAAAGTTTGATGATTATACCCTACACCATTATACCCTATTATAACTTTGTGCATTTGTTTGTAACACCCAAAAGGAGAAGAAATAGACCCAGCGTTTATTATACCGATCGACTTAGAATTACTTTCTAAGTTGATTTAGATATGTCCGTCTGTCTGTCCGTCTGTCTGTCTGTGCATATATTCTTGTAATCAAAGTACTGGTCGCAATTATGGTCCGATCTCGACGAACTTTACACATATGTTTTATTTGGCCCAAGGACGATCCCTATTGAATTTGGTTAAAATCGGTTCAGATTTAGATATAGCCCCCATATATACGTTACCCCCGATTTGAAGTGTAAGCGCTGTAAAAATGTTATTTTATATCCGATCAGTATGAAATTCGGCAGAAAGAGGTTTCCTATTATTTGAATGAACACTGTTAAATTTGGAAGAAATCGGTTCAGATTTAGATATAGCCCCCATATAAACGTTACCCCCGATTTCACATGTAAGCGCTGTAAAAATGTTATTTTATATCCGATCAGTGCGAATTTCGGCAAAAAGAGGTTTCCTTCTACATGAAGAAATACTGCCAAATTCGGAGAAAATCGGTTCAGATTTAGATATAGCCCCATATATATGTTACCCCCGATTCGACATGTAAGCGCTGTAGAGATTGTATTTTATATCCGATCAGTACGAAATTCGACAGAAAGATGTCTTTTTAACATGAATGAGTATTCAGGGAAAATCGGTTCAGATTTATATATAACATCCGTACATATGTTCCTCCTGATTTGGTATCAAAGCGCTATAGAAGTTGTACTTTACTTCCGATCATTAAAATTTTCCAGAAATATGTTTCTCAATTTAGGAACGAATATTACTTAATTTAGCGATTATCGGTTCAGAATTAGATAATATGTTCCTACCCATTTACCAATTATTCCAAATTATTATCGCAATGACCCTTATCGCATTATTAGGGAGGTCTAGGGTATTATATAGTCGGCCCCGCCCGACTTTCTGCCTTTCCTTACTGGTTTTTTTTAAATATTGTGTGGAATTCCTTTATGCTAAAACATGCTAAGTCGACTTAGCATGTTTTAGAATGGAGCTATCGATATATGTAGCTATATGTAAATCTGAACCAATAATCCCTAAATTAAGCAGTATTCGTTGCTAAATTAAGAAACAATTTTTGTAATTAACGGAAGTAAAGTATAGTTCTTATAGCACTTTGATACCAAATAGGGAAAAAATTATATTATCATCAATTATATATCATCTAACTCTGAACCGATTTTCCCCAAATCTGGCTGAGTTCATTCATGTAATAATAAACACCTTTCTGCGGAATTTCGTACTGAACGGATATAAAAGAAGTAAGGAAGTTCAGTCGGGTAAACCGACTTATGAATACCTTCACCTTGAGTCCCAAAAAAATATTAGTAAATTTTTTGTTTTAATTAAATTATTATCAATTTATTAAATTACATTTAATAACTTTAAAATATGTACTGATATTAAAGTTAAAAACTGTTTACTTTTGGTACAAAATGGTCCATTTGTGTGGGAGGTAACAAAAGGGGCGTCCCAATAACGGTCACTTTTCTCGGAACTCTAGGTACTAGAAAAGCATTGCACTGTACGAAATTTCAAGTACAGTATAACCTCTCTAATCCGGACACTCGATAGTCCGGACTATCCAGTAATCCGGACAGCTCAATGATTCGGACAGTTTCGAAAATTCACCTCTGTAGTCCAGACATCAATATGTTTTTGTGTTTGTTTTTAAGTTTTTTACAGTTTTTTTTAAACAAAAACATGTAAATAGTTGTTCTGGGAAATAATAATTTTCTTTAAAGTAACCGGTGGTTGCTAAATTTAAAAATGTTTAATGAAATTGGTGTTTGGAAATATGAGGCGAAAAATTATAAAGTATTAAATCTTCTGTATTATTTTTGAAAACCGTCGTTTTTAATTCAGCTCCAGGCAGAAAAATGTCATCAGATAGATTTACCTTCATGGTAACGAGGCAGGATCTCATACGTTTCCTCTCCTTTTAATAGGAACGCATGAAAATCCATGAGCGTTTAAAAAATTTAACTTCGTTTTGTATATAAGACTACCAAAAAATGCTGGATATTGACTTCCGTCTTTGAAGATTGAAGAAATTTCTTATAAATGCTAAGAAGCCGCTGAAATAACCTTCCTCCATCACAAGAAATTGAAATCAATACGGAGGTTCCACAGAAAGAAAATGGGACCATAAAAATCATTGTTTACTTGTTCACCACTGATGAAGTAATAGTTCCGTCAGTTATGTCAAATGAAAATATTGAAGAGAGCGTAGACTCCCATTGTCTTGAGGAAATTCACTATTTTTGCAGCCGAACCCGTTTCAAGTGCTATTTTATAGGCTGAGAGGGTAATAATATTTCTAAAAGAATTTAAAAACAGATCTGAAAAACTGCACAAAGCCAAGCGTAACCAGTAAGGAAAGGCAGAAAGTCGAGCGGGGCCGACTATATAATACCCTACACCTCCCTAACAATGCGATAAGGGTTATTGCGATAATAATTTGGAATAATTGGTAAATGGGTAAGAACATATATATGCGGATATATCTAATTCGGAACCGATAACAGCTAAATTAAGCAATATTCGTTCCTAAATTGAGAAACATCTTTCTGGAGAATTTTGTAATGATCGGAAGTAAAGTACAACTTCTATAGCGCTTTGTAACCAAATCAGGAGGAACATATATATGGAGCTTATATATAAATCTGAATCGATTTTCCCTGAATACTCATTCATGTAAAATAGAAACCTCTTTCTGCCGAATTTCGTACTGATCGGATATAAAATACAGTCTCTACAGGGCTTGAATGTCAAATCGGTGCTAACATATATATGGGCGCTATATCTAAATCTGAACCGATTTTCTCCAAATTTGGCAGTATTCCTTCGTGTAATAAGAAACCTCTTTCTGCCGAATTTCGCTGTGATCGGATATAAAATACAGTTTCTACAGCTATTGAATTTCAAATCGGGGGTAACATATATATGGGGGCTATATCTAAATCTGAACCGATTTTCTCCGAATTTGGCAGTATTCCTTCATGTAATAAGAAACCTCTTTCTGCAGAATTTCGTACTGATTGGATATAAAATACAGTTTCTACAGCGCTTACATGTCAAATCGGGTGCAACATATATATGGGGGCTATATATAAATCTGAACCGATTTCCCCCAAATTTTGTATTGTATCTAAGTGTATCACGAGACTACTCTCTGTCAATTTTTGTACAAATCGGTTACAAAATGTTGCTTATACAGTGCATATATGCCAAATCGGAGGTACATATATATGGGAGCTATATGTAAATCTGAACCGATTTTAACCAAATTCAATAGGGATCGTCCTAAAAAAAGATATGTGCAAAGTTTCGTTGAGATCGGACCATAATTGCGAGCTGTGCTTTGATTACAAGAATACGTCTACAGACGGACAGACAGACGGACATAGCTAAATCGACTCAGAAAGTGATTACAAGTCGATCGGTATAATAAACAATGGGTCTATCTCTTCTCCTTTTGGGTGTTACAAACAAATGCACAAAGTCATAATACCCTGTACCACAGTGTGGTGTAGGGTATAAAAATTTCAATTGTATTTATTATCTATAAATATGGCCCACTTTCGAGTTTTTACTGTAGTCCGGACAATTCAGTAATCCGGACAAAGGTCGAAACTATATCTGTCCGGATAAGAGAGGTTATACTGTATTTGTATGCACTGGTATTGAAGTAAAAGCTATTAACTTTTAAATACAAAAATGTCCATTTATGTGGGAGGTACCAAAAGGGGCGTGCCAATAACGCCCATTCTTCACTGCATTTTAGGTACAATTAAACAATTACACTGTACAAAATTTCGAGTCTTTGTGTGCACTGGTAATAAAGTTATAAGCTTTTAACTTTTGGTTCAAAATTGTCCATTTGTGTGGGAGGTACCAAAAGGGGTGTGGCAACTTCGCCCATTTTTCTCGAGGTAATAGTGACTAATAAACTAATACTATGTGTAGAATTTCAGAGGATTCAAATAAGTAGTATAGAAGTTATTAAATAACGCAGTGCGACAAAATAAACTCAAGATGAGAAGCAAATGATGCGATACTATTTCTCCTGTAGGTTTTGTCGAGTAAAACACTAATCTTTTTTTGGAATTCCCTGGACACCCCCAAAATCCGGATAGCTAACAGAGTTATAGGCGTTAAAATTGAAAAAAGGCAAGAAAGTCGGTAAATCCGGATTTTGGGGGTAAATCCGGATTTTGGGGGTAAATCCGGATTTTGGGGGTGTCCCGCAAAGTTTCGTAGAACAATGGTTGTTCTACTCGCCAAGACCCACAAGAAAAATAGTATCGCGGTTTTTGGTTTTAGGACTGTCGCACTGTGTAATCAATATTTCAACAAATGTTAGCCTTTAATGTTAACCCTTTGTGGGGGAGGTACTAGAAGGAGTGGACCAATGTGGTCCATTGCCGGAGATGGAAGAAAATATTACCACATACCAAATTTGAAGTCAATCGGTAACTCCTTTCGAGAGTTATCGTGCACACCAGCCAGCAGACAGACAGACGGACGGACATTGCTCATTCGTCTTAAAATGACCCAAAACGGATATCCGCCGAACATACTTAGGGTCTTAGGTCACTCCTTCGATGTGTTACACTTTTGGCTCGTAGCAAATGATATATACCCTCCTCTCTAAGGTGAGGGGATAATAAGGTTTCTACAGCGTTTACATATCAAATCGGGGGTAACGGGTTTTCCAATAGGGATGATATGATTTTGAAGTGACGTTTCGGCCATTTGTAATATGTCATAATCTGTCATTTGTTCTTCATTGTAAAGGGTGTCCCAAGAAGAGCGCAATTTTTTAATTACTGATGCAGCAATTGAATTGTTTCTCTGGCTGTATGACATGTGGCGCCGTCTTGTTGGAACCACATGCCCTCCACATTCATTTCTTCAATTCTAGGCAAGAAAAAACTGGTTATCATTTCACGATACCGAACACCATTGACTGTTTGCGCTTGACCTGCCTCAAAGGTCCAATGATTCCTCCAGCCCAAAAACCACACCACACAGTGACACGTTGAGGATGCATTTGCTTCTCGTGAATCACTCGAGGATTTTCCGCACCCCAAATGCGACAATTCTGCCTATTGACGAAGCCATCAAGATGAAAATGGGCCTCGTCACTGAAGATGATTTTATCGGCAAAATCAGCATTTTCATGTTGTCTCTCCAATACCCAATTAACGAACTCCCTTCGCTGTCCTTCTCCATTTTTACTAACCTCGTACCTTCTACTAACAAACAATAACAATTATTCAAATGTCAAACAATGACACTTCGAATGTTGCGAGATTTAAAAATTGCGTTCTTCTTGGGACACCCTTTATTTAGTAGTGTTTACAATGTCATCATGGAAAGATATACGCAAGAACAACGTTTACAAATTATTCAGTTTTATTATCAAAATAATCGTTCTCCAATTGCAACTTTTCGTGCGCTAAGTCCTTTTTTTAAATAAAAAAACACTTTCCAGTCGACTTTCGACCTTTTAGCTCTCGTTAAGAGCTATCTTTTTGCCATTGACCGATTCCCGATCCAATGTACCGTTAAGGAGCCGGAGCAAAAATAAATATTCCGTTCACATTTGAAAATGATGCTAAGTCATTTTTTTTAAAAATAAAAAAAAACACTTTCCCGTCGTCCTACGACCTTGACACCCATGAGCAATATTTTAGCTCTCGTTAAGAGCTATCTTTTTGCCATCGACCGATTGTGGCTACGTGCCACACAGCAAGTCATTGGTCTTTCGAAATAAACCAGACTCTCTTTAAGTTTACAAGTTAATATTGAACGTGCCATTCAAGAAATACTACTTGATTTAGTGGAAAAAGTGCTCGAAAATTGGATTCATCGAATTCGTTCCTGCAGAAGAAGTCGTGGAGGCCATTTGAATGACGTTTTATTCAGAACTTAATTGTATCGATTGTACTTCACATTAAATAAAAAAACTTTTGAATTTCCTTAACTATAAGTGTGTTTTTTCAAAGAACTCATATCACTCTTATTGGAAAACCCGTTATATGGGGGATATATCTAAATCAGAACCGCGTTTCTTCAAATTTAGTATTGTCTCCAAGTGTATCAAGAGACTTCTATTTGTCAATTTTTATACAAATTGATTAACAAATTTTGTTTATAAGTTGCATATATGGAAAATCAGAGGTGTTTTTTTTAGACGTGTGGTTTTCAAGAAGAAATAAGACTCCTATAATTTAATGTTATGGCCTAGAATTTAGCCTCATTATAAACAATGATATCGAGCAAGTGGCCGCCGCGGCTGGCCCGAATAAATTCCAGTCGATAGGGCCAATTTTCGACCACTATTTGCAGCATTTGGAGCTGTATGTCAGCGATAACGCTCCGCATATTCTCTTCCAAGGCGTCAATCGTGTCAGGCTTAACTGCGTAGAAAAGCTACTTCGCAGAACCCCACAAAAAATAGTTCAGCGGTGAATTACAATACAATGTATATCTATATTCTAATTTACTGTCCAGGGTTATATAGACCACTAGGTGCCCCTTCTCAAAAAAATTAATATTTCAATTATTTAATTTTGAGCTATATGGACGCTTTGTGATGGGCGTGGCCGATTTTAATGAAACTCTCAAAACTAGCCTAGAGTTTTAAATCACTACTAATACATTCTGTCATATCTGTCTTTACATTATTAATCAATTTCAAGTGCCTCCAGGTGCCACCTCTAACTAAAAGTTATATTTGAAATAGTTCGTTTTCAATAAATTGATTGTTTCGTTGGCTGTATGGCATTTAGCGCCGTCTTGTTGGAACCAAAGGTTGTCCACATCAACATCCTCCAATTCAGGCACGAACATGTCATTAATCATGGCTCTATAGCGTTCCCCATTGACTGTAACATTATCGCCGGCTTATTTTTTGAAGAAATATGGACCAATGATTCCATCTGCCCATAGAGCACACCATGGATGTAACGGTGTCGGCACAATGGCTTGTGGGTTATCATTACTCCAAATGCGACAAATTTGTTTATTAATATACTCATTCATCCAAAACTGAGCTACATCGCTGAACAAAATTTTCTTGTGAAAATCGGGATCGGTGGCCATCTTATTTTGAGCCCATTCACGTTTGGCTCCAATTCTTGCACGGGTTGGATTTTGTAAGCCCGCAAACCAAGATCCTTCAACAAAATCTTCCATAAAGTGGATGGGCACAGCTCCAATTGTTACGTGCGATGGCGGATGAACTCATTAGGGTCTTCTTCGATACTCTGCCCCTCAGCAGCAATAGGGCTAGAAAAAACTCTGTACATAAACCAACTTGTTTTTAAACAATATAATTTCATCCAATGGTGTTTCCATCACTGACTTTGCTTTGAAATTTAATAGATTTCAAATGCTGTCCAAATTTAAAAATAAGTACGCATTAGCTTATGACAAGTAAAATATTGTAAATTGAAAAATATGCCTACAAAATCTCAAAAATATCTACTTCACTTCTTTCCGCAAATTTGTATGTCAGATTTAATATGGATGTTAAGACATTCTTACTTTCATATCTCCTGTTGGGATATGTGCCCTTCATTCCAATGTCGACATTGTATAGCATATAGCAATTTCTTAAGTGACTTTTAGATTATGTGAGCATTTATTTTTCCCAGAATTTTCCGCAAAATATCTTTGAATTTAAGAATAATCCACGTAGCAGATATTCTACGCGATACGAGATGAGACGAGTCGAGTCGAGAACTTAATAAATATTTACGCAATTACTATTAAAAAGGTAAATTAAATGCGCCAGAACATCAGCTTAATGTCAACTCATGCCACACTCACTCACACTCCCATTCACTCACTCAGTCACCGCGACTGACACCAGTAGACAGAAGAGATTTTTTTCAGTTTTTCAATTATTCCACGTATTTGTTCAGTAAAGTGATATGCGACAGTACATGTCAGTATGTCTCTGTGTACGTCCGTCTGTCCGTCCGCCTGTCTGTGTGTCATCCATTTATAGCGGCGGCACTCCATCGCTTTCGTTTATTCATTCGCCTTCTCTGTATTACAATAATACGAACATCAAAACATTTGCATTGGAATTGTCAAATAATAAACAAATCAGAATATTATCATTTATTTTGCCATTGCTCCCCCCAGCTCCGCGGCTGCCATCTTCCCTTTTCCATCCACCCAATAAAATCGTGAGGAATGAATGCCAGAAGATGTGAAGCCATGACAGTATTACAACATAGCCACATTACCATCATGACCACCACACCGAATCAAATGAGTTTCATTAGATTTGTTCCCATTTATTTGTGACATAGAGAAGTGAGGTTTAGCCAATATTGTCACCACCGCTGCTACAGTATCATTTACGAGAAGATGTTCCACTCAGCACTCCGCACTCGCCAAAAGATACTGAAGAGCAATCTGGGAAACAGAAAAACTGCTTCTTCAGACGAGTATATCCATAAATCCGTCTATCCGTTCACAGCCACCAAAGGAGTTGATGGAAAATTCGTGGAAGACAACGAAACAAACGGAGTAGGGAAAATGAAAATGTAAATCAACATTGTTACAACTTCCACAGAAATTCCGATATAATTTTCTTCGATGCCATCGAATTGTGCTGGGGAATGAACCAATTTTTGCTGCGTTCCTTCGGTTACCAGAGTTATTCACTCCCGCAGTATTTCTTCGAACATTTATAGTCATTCACTCTATTAGAGACATTGCAAACGTAACCGAAAACCCGCATATTCGTGTTCTGGGCATTAGGTAAATAAATGAACATATGCGAAAATTGCCAAATTTCAGCTCAACTATGTAGTTTGTATTTGTGGTTTCTAAGGCATCAAGAAGTAAACTCGAAAGACAGATCGTCTTTGTATTTAATGACGACTATTAAAAATATGTATGATTTCATGTCAAGTGAGTGAATATTTTAAAGCGATGTCTTCTGATCTGGGAGAACCTTGCACCAAGTTTAATCCTATTGGATAGTAGTTGTGACACAAAATTTCAACGAGATCGGTTAAAGACTGGCCAAGTTGGAGGGTATTGAATTTTGACATTTTGGTCAAAAGGTCCTTTCTTCCCATCCACATAAGAAATACCTATTGCATTTATAACCAGTAAGGAAAGGCAGAAAGTCGGACGGGGCCGACTATATAATAACCTACACCTCCCTGACAATAGGATAAGGGTATTTGCGATAATAATTTGGAATAATTGGTAAATGGGTAGGAACATATATATCTAATTCTGAACCGATAATCACTAAATTCAGCAATATTCGTTCCTAAATTGAGAAATATCTTTCTGAAAAATTTTGTAATGATCGGAAGCAAAGTACAACTTCTGTAGCGCTTTGATACCAAATCAGGAGGAACATATATATAGAGGTAATATATAAAACTGAACCGATTTTCCCTGAATACTCATTCATGTAAAAATACCTCTTTCTGTCGAATTCCGTACTGATCGGATATAAAATACAGTCTCTGCTACGCTTACATGTCAAATCGGAGGTAACATATATATAAGGGCTATATCTAAATCTGAACCGATTTTCTCCGTATTTGGCAGTATCGGGCGTAAGTCTTTCCATGATGAAATGACAAACAATTCTTAACAAAAATAACATGACAGCATCACACGACGCACACGTGATCTGTCAAAAAAGTATCTTTACTTGGATCACCCTATATATGGGGGCTATATCTAAGTCTGAACCGATTGTAACCAAATTCAATAGGGATCTTGGGCCAAAAAAAAGATATGTGCAATCGGACCATAATTGCGACCTGTACTTTGATTACAAGAATACTGGTACATGTACAGACAGACGGACATAGCTAAATCAACTCAGAAAGTGATTCTAAGTCGATCGGTATAATAAACGATGGGTCTATTTCTTCTCCTTTTGGGTGTTGCAAACAAATGCACACAGTTATAATACCCTGTACCACAGTGTGGTGTATGTTACCCCCGATTTGACAGAAGATACCATAGTTGTTATCCTAAAACATATGTATTTATAAGGAAAATTCACAATAGGCACGGATTTTGAATGCAGGGGCGGAGCTACAGGGCCTTAAAGTTGGCCACCTCGGGTAAACAACATGTTGAAGTCCGTGTAACTTTCGTTATTTTCGTCTGGACCGAAGGACCCTCCCTAGTATTTTATGAATATCGGAGCTTTTAAAAAAAGATTCGGTCAGATGTACCCACTGAGACAAATGTTATGGCCATATAAATTTACAATTTTCACAAAATATGTAACTTTTGAATTTTATTGAAAAAAAAATATTTATATATAAATGTGATATAGAACGTAGGCAATTGCTCTGTGATATTAGTTTTTAAATTTTTGATTATTTTATTTTATTATTTTTGTGTTACTAAGACACTTATTTGTTAATGTAAATCTAAACAAACGTTAAAGATTAAATATCTAATAAAACAATCATCCCTGAAGATGCCGGAAAAATCCCAGCAAAACGTCGGATGCAAACAATGAAATAAATAATCTTTTATTTGCATTAAAACTTAGACCTTAAAAGCCCGTTCTAAATAAAATTATATAGCAATTACACAAAGGTCGATACACCATTAACATAAATATATTTATATTCGTATTAAAGAAAACTTCCTGGAAAATATTTTCAAGACAATAATGGATTAAAAATTTAGAAAAATATAGATGTAAACCTTTAACATTTTTCTATGTAGATATGTGTTACACGATAAACTGCAAAAGGAAATATGAGCCCGGCTTTTAGTATATTAGACTTTGGGGAAAAACTGAAAAAAAACGTTTTGGGGATTTTCGAATTTATTTTGGGAATAGTAGGATTTTAATTTACAAATTTAATAAAGTTAGAATTAGCCTCCATTTCTGCCGTCTAGACGTACACATTACAAAGAAAATATTTGAAATATATTAATTTTAAAATATTTTATGGATATACGAGGGTTGCTGTTTATATTTCGGTCCTGACAATGCCGGTATTGCCAGATAAAACCTGAAACTTCCATTGGAAAGTATGACATTTTTTAGCATAACTTCACTCAGACCGTTTTGTCATATGAGCGCGAATTGTTTTGGTTAAAGTGTGTTGAAAATTCACCTCCAAAACATGGTTTTTGAACGCTTTAACAGATGCTTCAGGCTTCGAAAAACGTTGACCAAGCAGTTTTTTCTTGATGTGAGTGAATAATAATTAAGTCATTGGGTGTCAAATCAGGGCTGTACGGCGGATGACCCATCAAGTCGACGTTTTGGCCGGTCAAAAAGGCGCTGGTTTGAGCCGATGTGTAAGAGCTCGCATTGTCATGGTGCACAATGATTCGTCTTCTCTTGTTCGTTTTTTGAATTTCTCCGAAGACTTCAGGCAAACAAATTGTGCTGTACCACTCAGAATTGGCCGTCCTACGTTGCTCAAACGGAACAGTCGCCACATGATCAGTTTTGCCGAAGAAACAGGCGACTATTTGCTTCGAAGTGCTTCTTCCACGAACAGCGTTGGATTTGGCTCGTCTTCGAAGACCCACACGGTCGATTGCTGTTTTGTTCCGGGCTCATACGCATAGATCCAAGATTCGTCACCTGTGACGATCTTACAAGCGTCTTTTGAAGCACCGCGATCGTATTTATTCAAAATTTCTTTGCACCAATCGACAAGAGTCTTTTTGGAGCGATTGTCAAATTGTGAGGGATCCAACGAGAACAAACCTTTTTTACGGCCAGGTGTTCAAGCAATATCGAATGTATGCTGGTGGAAGAAATGCCCAAGGATGCCTCTATCTCACGGTATGTTACATGACGATCTTGCATTATCAGTTCACGCACGGCATCAATGTTCTCTGGCACAACGGCTGTTTTTGGACGACATTCGTCTTTGAGCGGACGTCGCCCACGATTGAATTCATTAATCCAGTTTTTCACAGTGCTATAAGATGGTGCTTCATCGTCATACAAAGATTTAAGTTCATCGATGCACTCTTGTCGTGATAATCCACGTCGAAAGTCGGGGAAAATGTTTGCACGAAAATGTTCACGAGTTAATTCCATTTTTTTGCCAAATTGATTTTTTCAAGTCAGTGTAAACAACACAAATGAAGGTCGTACGTCAAAACGTTCTGAGTACGTTTATGTTAAAAAATTTCAAACTTTCCAATGGAAATGTCAGATAGCGCCAGGCAACACCTAGTGTTGCCTACGCCAAAAAAAAGCAACCCTCGTATTTATAAAGTTTGCCATTGGGGTATATGCAGATTTTATTATTTATCATTATCTTTTCTGGATAGACAACAATATTTGTTATTTGTTAAAATATTGTAATTAGATATACCCGCTGAGACATCATAATTTTTGTATTTGTTGTTGTTGTTATTTATTGTTGGTCTGTGCTTTTGTTATTCAGTCAGAATTTATTTTGGTTCGAGACCATATGCTACAGTTACTTTCTGTCTATTGCAAAAAAGTAATAGAAAAAATCCGATATTGGTAGAGAGTTTTAATTGCCTGGTAGAATTGATTGCAGTTTCGATAGACATTTTCAGAATTCAGTAGTAATAGTGTATGTCTTTAACTTAAATCAGCTGAAATACTTATGGAAGCAGTAAATTGAATTTAACAAGAACTACTAACCAAAACCGTATTTTGCCGAACTAAGTCAACATACTAAAACTCTCATACCAATATATTTTTGTTTTTTGCTTGGGTTCGCATCGCGATCCACGAAAACAAATGTAGTTTTGTCAACGGCTAATGCCGACGTCATTGTACCTCATGTGTTTGTATGTGTTGTTGTTATTTATTGTTGGTCTGTGCTTTTGTTATTCAGTCAGAATTTATTTTGGTTCGAGACCATATGTTTCAGTTACTTTCTGTCTATTGCAAAAAAGTAATAGAAACAAATACAAAAATTGGTTGGTTTTTGTATTTTTGACAAATAGTAATTTTTGGAAAGTATTACTTCAAATGACAGTAACTTTTGTTTCATCGGGTATACTTTCATCAAATAGTAAAATTTATTGTCTCTCCAGAAAATAAATTGATAATCGAATCGGTTTATATGCGACTCTAATATATTTTTTCAAACGCAGATGAAAACTTTGTAAATCCATAAAATATTTAAGAAATAATATATTCTAATTACTTTTTTTGCAGTGTATACGTCTTGATACCAGAAATCGAGGCTAATTCTAACATTATTATATTTGTAAAGGAAAATCCCACAATTACCAATATAATTTCGAAAATCTCCAAAAACGGAATTTTTATTTATTCCCCAAAACCTTTTATACTTAAAGCCGGGCACAAAATTCTTTTTGCAGATTGCCGTGTAACACATTCCCACATATAGAAATGGTAAAGATTTTTATATTCTAGCTTTACGATTGTCGAAAATGTGGCCAAGTTTTGTAATTTTAGTAAAAAAAACAATTTCCCATTACTGTTTCGAAAACATTCTCTAGGAATTTTTATTAAAGGCGAATATAAATATCTTATACTTTCTTTTTATAATTTCCTTTAAATACTAAATAATCTCTTCTAAATAAAATAAAAAAATTTGCCAATTTTTTTAAAATATACATAAATTGATATGGCCATACATTTTCTCTCAGTGGGCACATCCGATTGAAATTATTTACATCGTATAGCAAATTTTGTTGTAACATCAGAAGATGAGTTTTAATAGGTTTTTGTTTTTTAACTAACTTCTTCTATAGGTCGTATGACATATACTTTTTTCTCAAAAAATTTCAAAAATCTTTTTTTTTTTGAAAATATAAATTGAAATGGCTTTGTCTCATTGGATATATCGGATCGGATTTTGAATTCCTGCCACTGTAGAATGGTGGAAGTTTTAACCAGACATATCCAAATACATGAATTCGAATTGTTGTTGGGTCAGTAATCTCGAGCACCTCCTCTCTGGCAAAAATTTTCAAAATGTTTCCTCTTCTACACAAAGTACTAATTCCGTAAAATATTTCAGTTGATTTAAAAGAATAATATAGATACGTGATTTCTGTTTATTCGTCTACTTGTTTTACACAGTACAACACTTGATTTTGGGACTCAATTCTGAGAATTGGACGTGAAAGTAGACCCAAATATAAGAACTTCTGCATCATTCGTTTAGTCAAGTTGTATCAATTCAGACTTTAATGGCGATTTTTTTTCTCAAGGAGGATTTTTAGCACTTTTTCTATATTTATAGCCACACTTTAGTGTGACGAGGGTATAAGCTGTTAACTAATTCTTAGAATTGAGTCCCAAATCAAGGAGCTGAAAAAAGTTGTACTCGTACTGTGAGGATATAATACCTCACTTTAGTGGAAGAGGGTATATTACATTTGGTACAGGCCAAAGTAAAATTATTTTCTGCGGAAATCCGTTTTGGGACATTGTAAGTCATTTGAGCAATGTCCGTCTATCCGCATGATAACTCTCGAATTGAGTAACGGATTGAGTTCAAATTTAGTACGTGATAATATTTTTTTCTATCTCAGGCTAAGTTCGAAGATGGGCCATATTAGTTTGTAACACCCAAAAGGAGAAGAGATAGACCCATTGTTTATTATACCGATCGGCTTATAATCACTTTCTGAGTCGATTTAGCTATTTCCGTCTGTCCGTCTGTAGATGTATTCTTGTAATCAAAGTACAGGTCGCAATTATGGCCCGATCTTGACGAAACTTTACACATATCTTTTTTTTTGGCGCAAGGACGATACCTATTTAATTTGGTTAAAATCGGTTCAGATTTGGATATAGCCCCCATATATATGTTAGCCCCGATTTGACATGTAAGCGCTGTAAAAACTTTATTTTATATCCGATCAGTATGATATTCAGCAGAAAGAGGTCTCTTATTATATGAATAAACACTGTTAAATTTGGAAGAAATCGGTTGAGATTTAGATATAGCCCCCATATATACGTTACCCCCGATTTCACATGTAAGCGCCGTAAAAAATTTATTTTATAACCGATCAGTGTGAAATTCGACAGAAAGAGGTTTCTTATTACATGAAGGAATACTTCCAAATTCGGAGCAAATCGGTTTAGATTTAGATATAGCCCCCATATATATGTTACCCCCGATTTTACATGTAAGCGCTGTTAAAAAGTGTATTTTTAATCCGATCAGTACGAAATTCGGCAGAAAGAGGTTTCTTATTACATGAATTAATACTGCCAAATTTGAGGGAAATCGGTTCAGATTTAGATATAGCCCCCATATATATGTTACACCCGATTTAACATGTATGCGCTGTACAATTTGTATTTTATATCCGAGTAGTAAAAAAAATCTACACAATCCAATCCAAATTCAGAGAAAATCGGTTCAGATTTAGAAATAGCCCCCATATATATGTTACCCCCAATTTGGCATGTAAGTGCTGTGGAGACTGTATTTGATATCCGGTCAGTACGAAATTTGACAGAAAGAAGTTTCTTTTTACATGAATGAGTATTCAAGGAAAATCCGTTCAGATTTATATATAACCTCCATATATATGTTCCTCCTGATTTGGTACCAAAGCGCTATATAAGTTGTACTTTACTTCCGATCAAAATTTTCCATAAAGATGTTCCTAATTTGTTTATATAAGCGCTATTTTAGAGACCTGAAAGGCTTCAGCTGAAATGAAAATTAAAATATTACTTAAACCAATTGTTCCAAGGTAGTACCAATTATTTCAAGGTAGTACCTACCTAACATACCCTGCATATATTACTTATATTGTGTACGACCAAAAATCGGACTATTTATTGTGTTAAGGCTAATAATAACCACAGTAAATGCAAATATGTGGAATATTATTATTAGTTAAATTTTTAATTCCATTTAATATATTAAACTCCTCTTTGGAATAAGCCTTGACGTGGCGGGGGAGCTATGTACTTTCGTAAAAGAAAGGAAACTAATTATTCCAACTATTCAAAAAGAAATTCTTAATGTACATTGCCGAGGTGGTGTAGGGTATTATATAGTCGGCCCGCCCGACTTTAACCTTTCCTTACTGGTTTTATATTCGATCAGTACGAAATTCGGCAGAAAGAGGTTTCTTACTACATGAATGAACACTGCAAAATTTTTGTGAAAATCGGTTCAGATTAAGATATAACTCCCATATACGAGTATATGTATGTTACACCCGATTAGACATATGTATAATCGCTATAGAAACTGTATTTTATATCCAATCAATTCGGCAAATTCTTATTACATGAATGAACACTACAAATTTGAAAATCGGTTCAGATTTAAATAAAGCTCCCATATAAATTAACACCGATTTCACATGTAAGCGCTATAGAATCTATATTTTTATCTGATCAGTAGGAAATTCGGCAGAAAAAGGTTTCTTATTACATGAATGAACACTCCCAAATTCGGGGTAAATCATTTCAGATTTAGAAATAGCACCCATATATATATTCCCCCGATTTGAAGAAGTTTCTTAATTTAAGAACTTATACTGCTTAAATTGGGGATATTCGGTTCTGATTTAGATATTGCCACATATGTATATACTATGTTCCTGCCTATTTAGTATCTAAGCCCTATTTAAACTGTATTTTATGTCCAATCTTTATATTATTTGGCAGAAATTAAGTTTTTGATACAAATTAATAAAAATCTGTTTATAATATGTATATCCTATCTATTTGTTCCTTCCGATTCTTGATCTATAAAAGATTTGTCTCTTCAGATTTTGTTTATTATGATCAACATCTTCAACTCCTCCTTGGAATCAGCCTTGATGAGGAGGTGGAGCTAAGTACTTTGTTAAGTGAAACGAAACCAATTATTCCAAATTATTATCGCAATGCCTCTTTTCGCATTGCTAGGGAGGTGTAAGGTATTATGTAGTCGGCCCCTCTCGACTTTCTGTCTTTTCTTACTGGTTTTATTCTAAAATGCTGAACCGGTTTTTATCAATTTACTCTCTGATACTCTTAATATTGAGGCAATATATTGCAAATACTGTTGCTCTGTCCATTTCAAGAAGCGGCGTTGGTGGTGATTTTAATATACACTGAGAGTCATTGGAAGGTTAAACATATTATTTTTATTTTTCAATAATAAAATAGACAATTTTATTAAAGTTAACCGCTTTATATATACTCTCACCATGAGCGAAATAGAGTGGAAAATATCAAATTTCAAGACTTTATGAGATATCTGGTAATAGGGCGTGACCATTTGGGTCTGTAGAATTGTATTAAGACATGTAGTTTCGGAACCAATTCTAGGACTATGTAAGAAGGCAGAGTAGCAGATGAACAGATTGATGGTGTAAAAAACTCAACATGTTCTTAGCTCGCTTTCATATACAAACATTCGTAGTTTACTTTCCAACAGCGCTGACTGTATAACGACCATTCCACGGATATATGAATTTGTGTCCGTTTGTGTGTGCGTTTTTGTTTGTTTGCCTGCAATGTAATTTATTTGCGCTAAGGATCAATTGCTAACAAACTGACTCAGTCCCCTGAAATACTCAATTTTCAAGACAAGGCAGAATGGGATACCACGGGACGAACGGACTGACATACCGACAGACTTCAGATAGCAGCTTGTTTTTCTTCGTGCAGTTGTGTATCGCGGAAAAAGGAGAATAATACTTTTAAATAAAGATTGCTTTCTTCAACAAAACGTTCAACGCTAAAGAAATTCGTAAGCAAAGAAAAAGTGTATAAAGAGAATGGGATGGAATGGAATTGAAAAATATCAATTTGTTTGGTGTTAGATGAATTTTACATTTTCAACTCAAGCATGTTTTTATTCTGTTTGGCATTTTACTTCATTTTTTTGTTGTCGAGAAGCAATTTCATGTTAAATGAGTGGCAAAAGAAAATGTAGCGGAAAATATCACCGCGCGAGTAAACAAATTAAATGGTGTTTTTTGTTTTTTGCTTCATCTTCTTCGAACATAAGCAATAGCAAAACAAATTGAGATGGCCTGTTCTGGTTTGCTCTGCTCTGCTGTGGTTCGCTTTGATTGGGTCTGCGAAAAGTAATTTTCAAACAAAAGAAGAAATAAAAAAATAGCAAAATAAAAGTAAATTTTCAAATTTCTATTGAAATTTAAAATTTATGAAAACTTTATACAAACTTCTTTAGCGTTCATTGCACTGAAGGATGGACTTCGAAACCACTACTCATAAAGTTACAACAGATTTAGAGGTGAGTAAATTTATTCTAAACATTTATTTTGGGTACGTTTGTAGACTCTATAAAAGTATAGTTGTTATATCCTCAATTTAGTTGAGGAGGGTATGTACGAGCCATCATTTGATATGTGCCAGACGTGTAACACACCGAAATAGTGATCTACGACTACGATCTAAGTCGGAATTATAAAAGAAAATAATTCGGCCGTTTCTTAAACAGACAACCGATTACTACAAAACTTGGCATGTTTGCAGAAGAGGTATTAAGTGTTTTCAATTTTAACCCTCTACGGTATACAAGGGCGAAATTCTATACGATATACCCAAAAATACTATCTCAAAGGGTGTTAGACAGAGGTGTATATTTTTACCTTTACTTTTGAATATTAGAGGACGATGAATCTTTTTGCTATCTCGGTTTAATAATAAACCAAACATGAGGCTCAAGTGCGGATATTGCCAATCGCATTAAAACGACTTCAGAGGCTTACTCAACTAGAATGTAATAGACAACCAGGCGTTGCAAGTCTTCATCAATAAATACCTGCATTGAATACTTCGCATATACTGGCAAAGAAAATATCAAAAAAACGGCCTATGGAATCGAACAAATCAACAACCAATTTGCCACGAAATCCGAAAAAGAAAATGGAATTGGATCGGACAATTGAATGGAACCCGCAAGATTGCCGTAGAAGAGGACCACCAGCTCATACGTGGAGAAGATAGATAGACGGCGAGGCGAAAAAGATGGGAAAAAGCGGGAATGAAGTTAAAAATATCGCCACTAACAGATCAGAATGGAGAAAGTTTGTGGAGGCCCTCCTGCGCTCCTTCTAGGAACGACGGGCATATATCGAATATTTATTCTGTGAAGATATTTCAAAACCAGTAAGGAAAGGCTAAAGTCGGGCGGTGCCGACTATATAATACCCTACACCACTCTCGTAATATTGAATAACTCTGATATATAAATTTTGTAATTCATGTATAAATTGTTTACATAAATTTACTTTTGGGACATTTTATACATAAATAATACCCTGTACCACAGTGTGGTTTAGGGTATTAAAACGATTGGATCTAAAGAGCCAAATCGGATTAAACATATATATGGGAGCTATAGCTAAATCTGTAACGATTTTCTTCAAATTCGGCAATGTTGGTTCATGAATCAAGAAACTCTACCATTCTAAATTTCAAAACGATTGGATGTAAAATATAGCTTCTATAGAACTAAAGGGCCAAATCGGACGAAACATATATATGGGAGCTATAGCTAAATTTTAACCGATTTTCTTCAAATTCGGTAGTGTTGGTTCATGGATCAAGAAACTCTACCATTCTAAATTTCAAAACGATTGGATGTAAAATACAGCTTCTATAGAACTAAAGGGCCAAATCGGACGAAACATATATATGGGAGCTATAGCTTAATCTTAACCGATTTTCTACAAATTCGGTAGTGTTGGTTCATGGATCAAGAAACACTACCATTCTAAATTTCAAAATGATTGGATGTAAAATACAGCTTCTTCAGGAGTAAAGAGCAAAATCGGACGAAACTAGCTAAATCTTAACCGATTTTCTTCAAATTCGGCAATGTTGGTTCATGGATCAAGAAACTCTACCATTCTAAATTTCAAAATGATTGGATGTAAAATACAGCTTCTACAGGACTAAAGAGCAAAATCGGACGAAACATATATATGGGAGCTATAGCTTAATCTTAACCGATTTTCTTCAAATTCAGTAGTGTTGGTTCATGGATCAATAAACTCTACCATTCTAAATTTCAAAACGATTGGATGTAAAATACAGCTTCTATAAACTAAAGAGCAAAATCGGACGAAACATATATATGGGAGCTATAGCTAAATCTTAACCGATTTTCTTCAAATTCGGCAGTGTTGGTTCATGGATCAAGAAACTCTACCACTCTAAATTTCAAAATGATTGGATGTTGGTTCATGGATCAAGAAACTCTACCATGCTAAATTTCAAAATGATTGGATGTACAATACAGCTTCTTCAGGAGTAAAGAGCAAAATCGGACGAAACATATATATGGGAGCTATAGCCAAATCTTAACAGATTTTCTTCAAATTCGGTAGTGTTGGTTCATGGATCGAGAAACTCTACCATGCTAAATTTCAAAATGATTGGATGTAAAATACAGCTTCTTCAGGAGTAAAGAGCAAAATCGGACGAAACATATATATGGGAGCTATAGCCAAATCTTAACCGATTTTCTTCAAATTCGGCAATGTTGGTTCATGGATCAAGAAACTCTTCCATGCTAAATTTCAAAATGATTGGATGTACAATACAGCTTCTTCAGGAGTAAAGAGCAAAATCGGACGAAACATATATATGGGAGCTATAGCCAAATCTTAACCGATTTTCTTCAAATTCGGTAGTGTTGGTCCATGCTAAATTTCAAAATGATTGTATGTAAAATACAGCTTCTTCAGGAGTAAAGAGCAAAATCGGACGAAACTAGCTAAATCTTAACCGATTTTCTTCAAATTCGGCAGTGTTGGTTCATGGATCAAGAAACTCTACCACTCTAAATTTCAAAATGATTGGATGTAAAATACAGCTTCTATAGAACTAAAGGGCCAAATCGGACGAAACATATATATGAGAGCTATAGCTAAATCTTAACCGATTTTCTTCAAATTCGGTAGTGTTGGTTCATGGATCAATAAACTCTACCATTCTAAATTTCAAAACGATTGGATGTAAAATACAGCTTCTATAGAACTAAAGAGCAAAATCGGACGAAACATATATATGGGAGCTATAGTCAAATCTTAACCGATTTTCTTCAAATTCGGTAGTGTTGGTTCATGGATCAAGAAACTCTACCATTCTAAATTTCAAAATGATTGGATGTAAAATACAGCTTCTTCAGGAGTAAAGAGCAAAATCGGACGAAACTAGCTAAATCTTAACCGATTTTCTTCAAATTCGGCAATGTTGGTTCATGGATCAAGAAACTCTACCAATCTAAATTTCAAAACGATTGGATGTAAAATACAGCTTTTAAAGGACTAAAGGGCCAAATCGGACGAAACATATATATGGGAGCTATAGCTAAATCTTAACCGATTTTCTTCAAATTCGGCAGTGTTGGTTCATGGATCAAGAAGTTTTTGCAAAACACTGCAAAGTGGTACGAATTCAAAAAGGGGAAATAATTCGACCGTTTCTTAACCAAACAACCGATTGCGACCGAACTTTGCATGGTATATGAAGAGGTGTTAGAGATGTTTAGTTTTATATTTGGGCCACCTATGTCAGACATGGCGGAGTTGGCCACATCGGGTGAAGAAAATGTTCAAGCGCGTGTAACTCGTGTTTCTCTTCCGATTTATAAAAGTTCTTTTTGTGTGTGTTCTACTAACGGAGGTCCACAAAAAAACTTTTTACACATAAGAATTATCTGGAATAGTTACCGAGATATCTGCAATCAAAAATTGTTTCCCTTACCGTGTGCTAGTATTTTGTAAATATCGGAGCATATCTGGATGGGCAATACAATTTCCTATATGACGAAAAAGCATTGGTTCGATATACCCAATACTACAAATAGTTATGAGAACATATAGAAAATTATTAAAATATTCAAGGATCGATCGAGTTCCTAACAGGGAAGTATTAAAAAGGATGAGCCTCAACCGTGAATTAATGAAATCCACGAAGACTCGAAAAATTTCCAACTTGGGACATTTGATGAGGAACAACAAATACAAACTACTTGAAATCATCCTCAAATCCCAAATTGATGGAAAACGTGGTAGAGGTCGAAGAAAACTGTCTTGGTTCAAAAACATTCAAGAATGGACAGGATACCGTGACGAACTAAATTTTATAACAGACGCAGAGAATAGAGATCTATAAATTTCATAAAGCATAAAATGTAAAAAAGATATAGATAATTAATTGTATGATCGCTGAAAACCCGAATATCGGATATGCAAATAAAAGAAGAAGATAACCAGAAGAAAAATGGAAAAAGCACCCCCAATTTGGAACCTCCCATACAAATTGTCCTATTTGTAAAAAAATAAATCATAACCGAAATACCAGTACATACAAATGCTTGGGAATTTGTACATACTAATGCCTTTGCTGTAACAACGACCTGTACCTACCACAAAAAATGGTCAAATCATAACAACATTGAATGGCTCATCACTTCAAAACCATTCCACATCAACACTTACAATTCGGCACAGTGCGGTACCTTTGGAGTATCTCTGTTCAGACCAAAATATATGTATTTTTCAATATTGAAAAAAAAAATCAATGACTATAAACCGACCAATATGTGTCCACATCTCTGGCTAACAAACAAAGTACCAGTAGGTACTTTGAGGGTGTACCTCTGACGGTTTACTCGACTGAAACTTTCGTTTACTCTGTTTTTTGTCTTTTAATCGTTATTGAAACCGAATAGTTTGTTAGATGGCTTTAGACCATCTTTGAATCTATTATTTATTATAGATTGCCGATTTCGAAAAAAATTTGTATTCCATAATAAAGAATAGAGGCAAATATGGTCTAAATCCAGTAGAATATCCTGCATTGCAATGCATTGTGGGGACCTAAAGTGATTTTTTACAAGAAATATTTTTGTTGAATACGTTATTCAAAAAATCTATCGATTTCTACGACTTTTGATATATCATACATTTTGGAGGGGGATTTTCAGTGGTAAGAGGATGAGTGTGGGAGTCGGGTGTTTTGGAAGAAATATTTCTAGATGTGTCTCCATTATTCTGTTCCTTGACATGGAACATCTATTCCGAAGCCTTATATACTCAAACTGTGTCTGAATTTACTAGCCTCTATGTTTTCCCAGCAAATTTGTGGCTAAATATCTCGAAAACGCGATGTAACAAAAAAAGACTGCAAATGCAATTCGATATGACGGGCCGAAATTATGCGGAGTAAGTTGTTTTCATTGAGGATACATTTTACAAATTACACCAAGCATAAATAAAGCAACGGCCACTTTTATAACATCGTAAATCAAGCAATTTTATTTTATTCAAATTTGACCAAGAATAAATTGCTTTTCTAAAAAGGATTTTTTTTCTTTATTTATTCCTCGTGGGAACATAGGGCATCACCAATACATTAATAATAAATTTTGTCATAGGCATTCATATCAATGGACTCCCACGATATATTTATCTTTGAAAGATCTTTCATGAGCGTTCGTCTCCATGTAATTTTTGGGCCATCCTAGTAATTGAATCTTGTGGCTTTCTCAAAATATGACCACTCCGGCTCCATTTCCTTATTTTTACCAGTTTTTGATCAAAATATACCACAAATATTGCGGAGGCATTTATTATTAACGGCTGTAGTTTCTGTTTTATCGCATCGGTAATTAGTCATGTTTCACTTCCATATATGTAACAGCGTTGATTTTAAACATGCAATAAATATTTAGATTTTTGTAGCTCTGGTGACACTATGCAACAATAATTCTTTTTGTGTCTGAGAGATAAAAACTTTTTTTAATAGATTGAGGCATGCTATTTTATGTAACCAAAACTAAATTCTTTTTTATGGAAATTTGTTTTAAATTTTTTTTTCTAAAATTATAATTTTCAGGGGAGTGACCTTTAGTATTTGGACAATATTTATAACCTACACCACACTGTGGTACAGGGTATTATAAGTTTGTTTCACGGCAGATGTTTGTAACATAACACAGCTAGACCCACCTTAAAGTAGCTGAGTCGATTTAACGATGTCCGTCCGTCCGTCCGTCTGTCCATGTAAAGTTGTTCGTCGACTACAGGTCGCAATTTCACTCCGATCGCTCTGAAATTTTGCAGTTTAGAGTATTTCGCGGCTGTTAAGATCTCTATTGAATTTGGTTGAAATCGGTTCAGATTTAGATATAGCTCCCATATATATCTTTCGTCCGATTTGGCCCTTTAGTCCTAAAGAAGCTGTATTTTACATCCAATCGTTTTGAAATTTAGAATGGTAGAGTTTCTTGATCCATGAACCAACACTACCGAATTTGAAGAAAATCGGTTAAGATTTAGCTATAGCTCCCATATATATGTTTCGTCCGATTTGGCCATTTAGTCCTATAAAAGCTGTATTTTACATCCAATCGTTTTGAAATTTAGAATGGTAGAGTTTCTTGATCCATAAACCAACACTACCGAATTTGAAGAAAATCGGTTAAGATTTAGCTATAGCTCCCATATATATGTTTCGTCCGATTTGGCTCTTTAGATCCAATCGTTTTTATACCCTACACCACACTGTGTTACAGGGTATTATTTAAGTATAAAATGTCCCAAAAGTAAATTTATGTAAACAATTTATACATGAATTACAAAATTTATATATCAGAGTTATTCAATATTACGAGAGTGGTGTAGGGTATTATATAGTCGGCACCGCCCGACTTTAGCCTTTCCTTACTGGTTTTGAAGTATAAGCTCGATGAAGCCGGGATAACATTTAAATTAAAGGAAATTGAAATTGCTAGAAAGGCTAAAAACATCAGTTTCATGTGGAAACGGAAGTTTAACAACTTTCGTTAAATTAATTAGAAAAAATTGTTGTTTTGTTTCAAAAAAAAACATTTTTTGCTGGCTCGAAAAATTCCATAAAATTAAAAAAAAATCGCCAAAAAAAAATTCCATTCCTCAAAGCCATTCAAAGATGATAGCGACCAAGAAACTAATACTATTTGTGGAATGGTTAAAAATTCTGAATAGTATCGCGTGTTTTTTTTAGGGGTATAGAACTTCGAATTGAAATAAAGCACAAGAAAATCGTTTTAAGGTCCATCAATTTGGCTTTATTGGAAGGATAATTTTATGCCATTAATGTTTAAATATGATTTCGGGCATGTGGCCGCCGCGGCTGGCTCGAATAAAGCCAATTCTACAGGTCCAATTTTCAACCACTTTTTCGAGCATATGGGGCCGTATGTCGGCAATAACGCCACGAATGTTGGCTTCCAATTCCCCTAACGTTTCTGGTTTGTTGGCGTAGACGAGCGACTTCACATATCCCCAAAGGAAATAATCCAATGGTGTCAAATCACACGATCTTGGTGGCCAATTGACAGGTCCATTCCGCAATATTATGCACTCATCGAATGTTTCCTTCAATAAATCGATTGTGACGTGCGCTGTGTGGCATGTAGCGCCGTCTTGTTGGAACCACAACTCATCCACATTCATGCCATCCAATTCGGGAACAAAATAGTCGGTTATAATGGCTCTATACCGGTCTCCATTAGCTCTCCACAGCTCCAATTGCTGTGCACGGTAGCGAATCGATTCATTCGGGTCCTCTTCAACACTTTGCTCTACAGCGGCAATTGTTTCTTCGGTGCGCACTGTTCGACGTCTCTGCGGATGCGTATTATCACATAGAGTAAACGTAGTGCGAAAACGATCCATGGTTAACCGAATTAATTGCTCTGATGGACGATTATGTCGACCATAAAATGAACGGAGCTTGCGGTAAACTTCGCGAACTGAACCATTATTTTCGAAATAAATTTGCACGATTTGCAAGCGTTGTTCTTTTGTCAACCTGTTCATGATGAAATGGCAAACCAAACTGAACATAAATGACATTAGAGTTGCCAGATTTGACCACAAAATGCCAGTTTTATCTCTATTCGAAAAACAAAGCTGTAAAAAAAACACCCTTTAGTATAGAAGCTATGGGATGATCAATATTTCACTAAATGTTGACTCTTTTACTCGAAGGAGTGGACCAACATAGTCCATATTTGACCTTAGCCTGAGGTAGAAAAAATATTGACACATACCAAATTTGAAGTCAATCGGTTAATCCTGTCGAAAGTGATAGTGCGCACCAACTAGACAGCAGGCTGACGGACATTGCTAAAATGACTTAAAATTACCCAAAATGGATTTCCGCCAAATATTCTTGGGGTCGGTTAGGTCGCTCCTTAGATGTGTTACACTTTTGGCCCGCAGCATCTGATATATACTCATGTTCACAATAATGGGGATATAAAAACCGGATCATGTTGAAATTCTCTTATTTCTGCCAAAAGTGCGATAATTTCTACATTTTCTTCAAATAGGCATTGTTTCCTTCGTTATGATGCTAACTTTCGAAAACTGGAACAAACAATTTTTTGCGATTAGCCATAAAATTTTTTCAATATTTTTTTCGTGGTTAGGACACCATATTACACCAGAAAATGTTATACACAGCCCTTTGACAGAAATTTTGTTGCATTATGATTTGTTCATCCCATCAGCGAAAAGATTAAATTTATAGAGAACATTTTAATAATTCTTTAATTAAAACCTCTTTAATAGGTATAGTAAAAGTTGAAATAGTAAAGGTTATAATATTTTAGCTTAACGATTGGAGAAAATGTGGCTTACTTTAGAAATTTGTGTAAAAAATGGTGTACATTGGAAAAGCTTGACAACAATACCAGTAAATATTTTTGGCACGTTCTTTCTTCAGGAAAATTCCCTAGGACGTTTCCTTTAAGGTTAATATTACAATACTTTATGAACTACTTTTTTTATCCCCTAACCTTAGAGAGGAGGGTTTATAAGGGATATATAGGGAGGGTATAAGACTCCAAGTATGTTCGGCGGATATACGTTTTGGGTAATTTTAAGTCATTTGAGCAATGTCCGTCCGTCCGTCCGTCTGTCTGTCTGTCTGTGTGTCTGTCTGCTGGCTTGTGCGCACGATATCTCTCGAAAGGAGTAACCGATTGACTTCAAATTTGGTATGTGGTAATATTTTTTTCTACCTCCGGCTAAGTTCGAAGATGGGCCATAATGGTCCAATCCTTCTAGTACCTCTCCCACAAAGGGTTAACATTTAGTGAAATATTGATTCTTTAATAACGTCTATACTACTCACTCGAATCTTCCGAAATTCCAAGCATGCTATTAGTTTATTAGTGGCTTACACCTCAAGAAAAATGGGCGAAGTTGCCACGCCCCTTTTGGTACCTCCCGCACAAATGGACCATTTTGCACCAAAAGTTAACAGCTTATAACTTTAATACCAGTACATAAAAATACTTGACATTTTGTACAGTATATTGCTTTAATAGTGCTTACATTCCAGTAAAAAATGGGAATTATTGTACGGCCCCTTTTGGTACCTCCCACACAAATGGACATTGTTGCACAAAAAATTAAAAGCTTATAATGTTAATACCTGTGCATACAAATACGTAAAATTTTTGTACAGTGTAATTCTGTTATAGTGTGTACAGATGAGAGAAAAATGGGCGTTATTGCCCAGCCCCTTTTGGTACCTCCCACACAAATTAACCATTCTGCACAAAAATTTAACAGTATAACTTTAATACCAGTGCATACACATACTTGAAATTTCGTACAGTATAATGTTTATATAGTACCTACAGTTCATTGAAAAATGGACATTATTGACACCCCCCTTCTTATACTTCCCACACAAATAGATGATAATGAAATTTACATTGATAATACTTTAATCGAAAGAAAAAGTTAATTAATTTACGAATAATTATTGGGACTCAAGGTGAGGGGATTCTTAAGTCGTTTTACCCGACTGAACTTTCTTACTTGTTTTAACTCCAAAATACGACAAAAAATTACAAAAAATCTAATTGTAATGGCTATCGATTTTGTCTTATTAGGTATATCGCATCTAATTTTTTTTCATCATATGGTAAATTTTGTTGCCTATTTAGAAAAGTTCATGTGAAGGAAATCTGTACACATACAGCTCCGATAATTACAATATAATAGAACAACGTCGGGAAAATGAGTCAATTTTTAATTGCAGATATATCGGTAACTATAGATGAAAAAGTCAAAAGTTACACGCTTTTAAACTTTTTGTTCACCCGAGGTGTCCAACTTGGAAGCCATGTAGCCCCGCCGTTATATACCATAGGGGCACAAATTCAAAACATAACTTCTCTAATACCTCTTCTACAAGTAAGTTGTGTTGCATTCGGTGGATTGGCTAAAAAGGCCGAAGTATATCCTTTTTTCAATTCCTTCCCCTGTGCTCAGCCCAACGTTAGCCCTTCCTTACTATTTTTTTTTTATTTTGCATACTAAACAAACTATAACATTTTCAGGCAAAAAAAATCGTTTAACTAACTACAACTAATTTCAATATCATACATAATTTTATTTTATTGCATTCCGTATCATTTCATGTCCCCAAGGGTTTTTTCGTAGTACATTTATGTATTTTCCCCATGGCAACTACTGTGTTTTTTTTATCCCATAAAAAACAATGATTTTTTTGCTCCACTGTGTATTGTATTAACGCTAGAGCAGTTTCAGTGCTACTTTCCCCTCCAATACTCCAGTGGACCATGACTTATTGCAGCTCATTGCCCATAGATTTTTCAATGTTATGAGCTTGGAATTGTTATATGATAATTGTATATCCGGAGGATTATTTGCAATTTAATTGATGAAAACATTTTATTATTTATTAACCTTTTTCCTCGGTTTTTTTTGGATTTCAGAGTTACTGTTGCTGCAGAGGTATTTGCTATTGTTGTTTCCATAGTTATGGCTGTTTATAAATTGAAATGTCAAAATTATTAACAAATACTTAAGTAATTAAATGTTAACGAATGATTATGCACATTTAAATGTTAAAATGTTAAATTATCATTCATTCACACATATTACACATTGTTTGCTCTTCCCACCCCAACCACCACTCCCCCTGTCGCGTATCGATAATGATTACATTAAATAATGAGGAGTATCAGACTAAGGATACTTCCTGGCCTCAGAACAAAGCAAAGCATGAAGTCAACACCAAAACACCATAGCTCGATTAATATTGTATTAAATAATAATTAATTGCTTTTAATTAAAACCACACACACTCATTTAGTGGCACAACTCGTATCGCATCGTGCCACATCTCATCTCATCTCATCATCGCAATCAGAATTCCATTGAATTGCATTTGTGATACGGATACTCAATAGTGACGGTAATGATGATTGCAATGGCAATGGCGATGATGATGATGCTTATCCTGACTGCTATGCAGCCTCATAAAATGTATTGCCATTCAATGAAATAATAAAAAAAATCCAAATAAGACCCAAAGGAATTTCGTAATTGTTAAACGATCTATTGCCATCAATTATATATTCTATATGCGTGCAAGTAAAGGGTTACTAAATAGGACTATTTCTTTCTATTTTTAAACTAATGACAAGAACAGCTTTAAGTGAACAAAGAAAGTGCCTAAAGGCCTCCGATTCTAACGAATTTGGCGTTATTGGCACGCCACTTTTGGTACCTCCCACACAAATTAACCATTTTGAACCAAAAGTTAACAGCTTATACATTTAATAATTGTGTATACAAATACTTGAAATTTTGTATAGTGAATGCTTAAATAGTTCCTACAGTCAAGTAAAAAATGGGCGTCATTGACATGCCCTCTTTTGGTACCTACCTCTCAAAAAAACTATTCGCACCAAAAGCTTGTAACTTCAATCTAATATATATAAAAACCAGTAAGGAAAGGCAGAAAGTCGGGCGGGGCCGACTATATAATACCCTACACCTCCCTAACAATGCGATAAAGGTCATTGCGATAATAATTTGGAATAATTGGTAAGTAGGCAGGAACATATTATCTAATTCTGAGCCGATAATCGCTAAATTAAGCAATATTCGTTCCTAAATTGAGAAACATCTTTCCGAAAAATATTAATGATCGGAAGTAAAGTACAACTTCTATAGCGCTTTGATACCAAATCAGGAGGAACATATATATGGAGGTTATATATAAATCTGAACCGATTTTCCCTGAATACTCATTCATGTAAAAATACCTCTTTCTGTAGAATTTCGTACTGATCGGATATAAAATACAGTCTCTACAGCGCTTACATGTCAACTCGGTGGTAACATATATATGGGGGCTATATCTAAATCTGAACCGATTTTTTCAGAATTTCGCAGTAATCCTTCGAGTAATAAAAAACCTCTTTCTGCCTAATTTCGCACTGATCGGATATAAAATACAGTTTTTACAGCATTTACATGTCAAATCGGGGGTAACATATATATTGGGGATATATCTAAATCTGAACCGATTTCTTCCAAATTTAAAACTGTTCATTCATAAAATAGGAAACCTCTTTTAGCCAAACTTCATACTGATCGGATATAAAATACAGTTTTTACAACACTTACATGTCAAATCGGGGGTAACATATATATGGGGGCTATATCTAAATCTGAACCGATTTTCTCCGAATTTGGCAGTAGTCCTTCATGTAATAAGAAAACTCTTTCTGCCGAATTTCGCACTGATCGGATATAAAATAGCATTTTTACAGCACTTACATGTCAAATCGGGGGTAACGTATATATAGGGGCTATATCTAAATCTGAACCGATTTCTTCCAAATTTAACAGTGCTCATTCACATAATAAGAAACCTCTTTCTGCCGAATTTCATACTGATCGGATATAAAATAAAGTTTTTACAGCGATTACATGTCAAATCGGGGCTAACATATATATGGGGGCTATATCTAAATCTGAACCGATTTTAACCAAATTCAATAGCAATCGTCCTTGATCAAAAAAAAAAGATATATGTAAAGTTTCATCAAGATCGGACCATAATTGCGACCTGTACTTTGATTACAAGAATACATGCACAGACGGACAGACGGACATAGCTAAATCAACTCCGAAAGTGATTCTAAGTCGATCGGTATAATAAACGATGGGTCTATTTCTTCTCCTTTTGGGTGTTACAAACAAATGCACAAAGTTATAATACCCTGTACCACAGTGTGGTGTAGGGTATAAAAATGAAATGGTGTTCGTTGGTACGCGATGCACACGAAAACGGCTGAACAGATTTTGCTGAATTTTTGCATGAGAATCTTTGGTGTGTGGAAGGATCGTAGCTATATTCGGTTTTGATTCGGCAAAGGGGCGTGACACCGCCCATACAACGTAAAATTTAAAAGTGGAATATCTTGGGTACTATTGATCCAAAAAAAAAACCGAAATTCGATATGTGTGACCAGTACTCAAAACGAAATATATAAAGGCGTTGCACTCATCGTCTTGAAATTTATAGTGGATGCTGCTGATAGAACTCTACGCAATCTGATTAAAAAGCTGATCAGTGGAAGTATCTGTGCATACTACACGCTTGCTGAAAACTAATTACCTGGACCTTATATATCTAGATTGTTGCTTTACCAAGTGTGTTTAGTATTCATGTACCTCCAAAGTTAGCACGTGATACAACAAAATTGAGAGATTTCGGATTAGAGGGCGTGACTACGCGCATGCGGCATCGTTATAGAAATAATAAATACTGATAGAATTATTGCACTAATTGGTATGACTGTATTTCACATCAATCTATATGCCCAAACAGAGAATGAGCGACGTAGCCTCCCAAGGTTATTTTTGACGGGTATTGCACTACACGAAATTTGTGCAATATGGATGACCAGAAAAGACTGCCGTAATATCAAGTGTGTCAACATATCATATTGTTCTATTTCTCTGAAACGCACTTTGAGGGCAGGGAAGAGCACCGGGTCAGCTAGTATTTTCTATAAAGTTGCTCAACATACCCTACACCAAAAAAATATTATTGTTACTTAATAGTGAAATAGTAACATTGATATATATGTATTTATGTTCACAAAATTGGTTCAGATTTTCGTTGGTTACAATTTTGCCAAACATTGTTAGTGAAAGTCCCGAGTCCCTGAAAGTTATGCTGAAAAAAATATATTTTTTTTCTTCACTTTTTCAAAAAAAACCAGTAAGGAAAGGCAGAAAGTCGGGCGGGGCCGACTATATAATACCCTACACCTCCCTAACAATGCGATAACGGTCATTGCGATAACAATTTGGAATAATTGGAAAGTAGGCAGGAACATATTATCTAATTCAGAGCCGATAATCGCTAAATTAAGCAATATTCGTTCCTAAATTGAGAAACATCTTTCCGGAAAATATTAATGATCGGAAGTAAAGTACCACTTCTATAGCGCTTTGATACCAAATCAGGAGGAACATATATATGGAGGTTATATAAAAATCTGAACGGATTTTCTTGAATACTCATTCATGTAAAAAGAAACTTCTCTCTGTCAAATTTCGTACCGACTGGATATAAAATACAGTCTCTACAGCACTTACATGTCAAATCGGGGGTAACATATATATGGGGGCTATAACTAAATCTGAACCAATTTTCTCTGAATTTGGAAGTATCCCTTCATAAATTAAGAAACGTCTTTGTGTAGATTTTTTTACTGATCGGATATAAAATACAGATTGTACAGCGCTTACATGTTAAATCGGGGGTAACATATATATGGGGGCTATATCTAAATCTGAACCGATTTCCCTCAAATTTGGCAGTGTTAATTCGTGTAATGAGAAACCTCTTTCTGCCAATTTTTTTACTGATCGGATATAAAATACAGTTTCTACAGCGCTTACATGTCAAATCGGGGGTAATATATATATGTGGGCTATATCTAAATCTCAACCGATTTGCCTCAAATTTGGCAGTATTAATTCATGTAATAAGAAACATCTTTCTGTCGGATTTCGTACTGATCGGATTAAAAATACACTTTTTACAGCGCTTACATGTAAAATCGGGAATAACATATATATGGGGACTATATCTAAATCTAAACCGATTTTCTCCGAATTTGGCAGTATTCCTCCATGTAATAAGAAACCTCCCTCTGCCGAATTTCACACTGATCGGTTATAAAATAAATTTTTTACGGCGCTTACATGTGAAATCGGGGGTAACGTATATATGGGGGCTATATCTAAATCTGAACCGATTTCTTCCAAATTTAACAGCGTTCATTAATTTAATAAGATATAAAATAAAGTTTTTACAGCGCTTACATATCAAATCGGGGTAACATATATATGGGGGCTATATCCAAATCTGAACCTTTGAATTCAAGAATACATCTACAGACGGACATAGCTAAATCGACTCAGAAAGTGATTACAAGTCGATCGGTATAATAAACAATGGATCTATCACTTCTCCTTTTGAGTGTTACAAACAAATGCACAAAGTCATAATACCCTGTACCACAGTGTGGTGTAGGGTATAAAAACGGAAAAATTTTTTCGCATAAAATGTTTAAAGAATTTGATCAGCATATTGTTAGCTACATTATTGGCAAATAAAGTTAAGCGGTATCACCAAGTCTGAATTAGTTGTTTGACAAAAGCTGATGACACCTTTTGCATATGCAATGTATTTTTTTGCATGATATATGTACTTGAAAGTCCGTCCACGCGTTTGTATAATACATAACTTCTAAAATACGGCTTTTCAGATAATTTTTCAGATTTCAGATGCTTATAACATCTGAAATTTTTTTTGTTTTTTTATCTCGCCAACTACAAATTTTCAAGACAATCGTGAATGCCGACCATATTTCTTTCGAAAAATCTTTCGGTTTGATATGGTATGAACGACATGTGAAGTATTTTCAGCAACTTTGTGGAAAATATTAAGGCCAATGTTTCTGTGTAACACATTAACACTCTAGCTCCCCGCCGCAGCTGTTTTGTTTTGGCTCTATTTTAATAAATCCTAAAAAACACCCCTAAAAATGGGGAGCGTGGGGATAAAATGTTCTACAAAAAAGTTGGCCATTTTACTTCAGTTTCTCTTCAGATTTTGAGACTGTATCCAAAGCAAAATTTTTTTCGTTTAACGTTTCTTTTTTTTGGGAAGCTACATACGGTTACATTATCAAAGTAAATACGTTATCAAAATCGTACAAAAATATTCTCTGTGATATTATTGTATGTTTCTATATTAATTATACAACCCTTTATTATGCAATTTTATATTTTGCTATTTAAAATAACAAAACGCTTTTAATAAATTATGTGCTGGATTTGTATTTTTTCTCTCTCTCTCTTAAAGTCACAAATAAATTCACAAAGGCTTAATAGCAGAAAAAAACGAGGCGCATCATTAACAAAAAAACTCATTTGGTAACAAATACCATTTAATTAAATTTACTATGAAAGCGTACTCGACACAATACAGACACAGCAAAAAAAAACACAAAAACTCTTTTGTGGTTTCGCACTCGTCCCGTCGTTTGGTTGCTTTAGCGTTTGTTGCGAAATGGCCAAATTCACATTAACGCGGCGCATAATTATAACAAATTCCGCGCAACAACAACGATAACAAAACAAAAATATCATCATTAGCAATTGCGTATCTATTAACTTTTGGGGCGTATTCCGAAATGACCCTTGAAATGTGTAAATAATTGAGCTTTATGATATGGCCCCGCCCGGTGCCACAAAAAAAATCCAAGAAAAAAGCGAAACGCTCCCATTGACCCTTACGTGACTCGGGCAGACAACCAAAGCGGCATTATTTATGTTCGCACGTCGAGTGAGAGGTGAATAACGGTCCAAAAAGGAGTTGCGGTCAGACCACATATCAGCGGCTATCTTGGCCATCCTTTACGCCACTGCAGTGCCACAGATGTTATTCCGCGTTGGCATCGCGGGAAACAACACAAACGAAAAAACACAAACTAAAGAAAAAGAACCAAAAAAACGATATGCAAAAATTTACGAAAAATTTTTGAGGTTTATACGCAAAAATATTGTTTCTGCAGTGCAAAACATGAAACATGTTAAGGAGTGCTGTGCAGTGCAGTGTACAATTCAGTTCGGTTCAGTTTCGGGGAGTGGAGTGGATTGGATTTGATGGGACTGGACTGGACAAAAGTAACTTGGTCAACAAATAAATTCCAGTGGAATCCACCACAAGTTGTTCGTGGAGAATGCGGTTCATTTGGGGGGATAAATGGCGACATGCACAACAGCTCAAACCATATTTCGGGCGAAATATGGTGACAAGTGTTAGTACTTCATGTTTTTAAGCATTTGAGCCACAAATTGTTTATTTCAACGATGCCGAAAGCCATTCAACATATCTTATTAATACTGTAATCCAATATTTCGTCCGATTCAAATGTCAGATGTATTTAAATCGGAAGTTACTCACATCCATACATCCAAACCTAAGATAAGTACAATGATGCGTATGAGTTATGAAAATATGAATAATTTCGTATACGCACCCTAATATATATAAATAATTAATTTTTAACGCCTAAACAAATTTAATATTAGAAACAGTAAGGCTAAAGTCGGCGGGGACGACTATATAATACCCTACACCACTCTCGTAATATTGAATAACTCTGAAATATAAATTTTGTAATTCATGTATAAATTGTTTATTCTAAATTTCCAAACGATTGGATGTAAAATATAGCTTCTATGGAACTAAAGGGCCAAATCGAACGAAACATATATATGAGAGCTATAGCTAAATCTTAACCGATTTTCTTCAAATTCGGTAGTGTTGGTTCATGGATCAAGAAACTCTACCATTCTAAATTTCAAAACTATTGGATGTAAAATACAGCTTCTTCAGGACTAAAGATCAAAATCGGACGAAACATATATATGGGAGCTATAGCTAAATCATAACCGATTTTCTTCAAATTCTGCAATGTTGGTTCATGGATCAAGAAACTCTACCATTCTAAATTTCAAAACGATTGGATGTAAAATACAACTTCTATAGAACTAAAGGGCCAAATCGGACGAAACATATATATGGGAGCTATAGCTAAATCTTAACCGATTTTCTTCAAATTCGGTAGTGTTGGTTCATGGATCAAGAAACTCTACCATTCTAAATTTCAAAATGATTGGATGTAAAATACAGCTTCTTCAGGACTAAAGAGCAAAATCGGACGAAACATATATATGGGAGCTATAGCTAAATCTTAACAGATTTTCTTCAAACTCGGCAATGTTGGTTCATGGATCAAGAAACTCTACCATTCTAAATTTCAAAACGATCGGATGTAAAATACAACTTCTATAGAACTAAAGGGCCAAAGCTATAGCTAAATCTTAACCGATTTTCTTCAAATTCGGTGGTGTTGGTTCATGGATCAAGAAACTCTACCATTCTAAATTTCAAAATGATTGGATGTAAAATACAGCTTCTACAGGACTAAAGAGCAAAATCGGACGAAACATATATATGGGAGCTATAGCTAAATCTTAACTGATTTTCTTCAAATTCGGCAGTGTTGGTTCATGGATCAAGAAACTCTACCATTCTAAATTTCAAAACAATCGGATGTAAAATACAGCTTCTATAGGACTAAAGGGCCAAATCGGACGAAAGATATACATGGGAGCTATATCTAAATCTGAACCGATTCCAACCAAATTCAATAGCGATCTTAACAGCCTCGAAATACTCTAAACTGCAAAATTTCAGAACGATCGGAGTGAAATTGCGACCTGTTGTCGACGAACAACTTTACATGGACAGACGGACGGACGGACGGACAGACATCGTTAAATCGACTCAGCTAGTGATTAGCTAGCGGTATACTTTGAGGTGGTCTAGCTGTGTTATTTTCAGGTGTTACAAACATCTGCCGTGAAACAAACTTATAATACCCTGTACCACAGTGTGGTGTAGGGTATAAAAATCGACTCCGATTTTAGTCGATAGTCCACAGGATTCGCCTAAAAATACTAGATCTAAAGCCACTCTAAAGTATATCGAACGACTCTGAATCACTCATACTTCGATGTAACTATGTCTGTCCGTCCCTCTGCCCATCATAAGTTGTTCTCAAAGTACAGGTCGCAAATCTACTCCGATATACATTGTATATGGTACAAATCACTTCCTTGCACCACGGATGAAGCCTATTTAAATTGGTCACAAGATCCAGAGTTGGAATTTAAGTGGTATATACACCGCAATAATTCCAGATATAGATATAGCCCATATATATTGTATATATGAACATAACGGGGTTGGAATTTAAGGCTTAGCAGTTATTTATGAAATTTAGCACACGAAAGTTTTATGAGGAAGTGGTAACTTCTTCTAAATTTTATGAAAAACGGTTCAGATTTATACACTCGTAACCCCCATATATACGTACATTCATACCGATTTGGCATTGACGCAGTATATATAGCAGCCTCGGTATGCATCAAAGTGTACGAAATTTAATACAGAATAGTTGGTTGCTCTAAATTTGGGAAAATCGGTCCTGATTTAGTGATAGCACACATATATAAGGACTATAGAATCAGCATTTCTGAACAGAACTTTATAGAATTTGGCAGAGTTGTTATTTGGTAGAGAAACAATATAAATTTTGATTTAAATTATTTATGATTGTTGGTCATTACTGCGGTAGAGTAGGGCAACATTTTCTGAGAATTTGAGAACGATATAATTGTTGGCCTGTGACACTTGGGAAAGAACTACCCATATATAAACCAACAAGTAAGGAAAGGCTAATGTCTTTGTACTAAGGGTAAAGTAATGCTAAGAACTACATTATAAACTTCTATAGCTCTTAGAATCGAAAACGGAGGAAATACATATGGTGACTATGTCTGAATCTGATTCCATTTCATTGAATTTCTGCTGAATCTATTCATGGATCAAAAAATAGTTCTAGATCAAATTGAATAAAGATCGACGGCAAAATGTGAGTTATGCAGAACTGATATGATTAATCGGAGTACACGTCTTCTTTCGTCTTTAGTGGCCAACTCTTTTTCCGAGTATTAGCGGATTACATAAATTCATTTCAAATATAATATCACAAATGTTTTAACACTTCTGCAAAAGCCTCTCGATATCTCGCCTCACTTAGGAGTCCATACTTGGATGTTTTCAAGCCAAGTTGTCTTTTTTGTTCCAAATTCCATAAAAGACCCCCCTACGATAACGACCTTCGCATTCAAACAACGGATAATGATTGGAACATGGAACGTCAGAACACTCTCGGAGACGTCGCGATTAGAACAAGTTCGCAGAGAAATGAACATGTACAAAATAGACATTCTTGGCCTTAGTGAGATCAGGTGGCTAAACAACGGATCAGTGCCTCTACCACAAGGATATATACTAATATACTCTGGCAACGAAAGCAAACATATAAACGGTGTCGGTCTTATGATTTCACCAAAAGCAAAAAATGACCTGCTCGAAAATAGAGCGGTATCAGATCGCCTTTTAGTAGCTCGATTCAACACTAAATTTCGCAAAATGACAATAATACAATGTTATGCACCAACCGAACCGGATGATGATACGAACAAAGATGTTTTCTACCAACAACTTGAAGCTACGCTGGGCTCTGTACCAACTGGTGACATCAAAATACTCATTAGCGATTTCAACGCGAAAGTAGGAAATGACAACAAAAATCTACAGGCTGTAATGGGAAATCAAGGAGTTGGACCACATAGAAACAATAACGGTGATAGACTTGTAGATCTGTGCGCCCGCCACCGGCTCTTCATTGGAGGCACTAAGTCTATACATCGAGATATACACAAATACACCTGGGAATCTCCGAATGGTATCACAAGAAATCAGATCGACCACATTATAGTCAGCAAACTTTTTCTTGGCTGCTTACTTGATGTGAAAACAAATACTGGTAACCTGAGAGGGGTCTATATTGCCATAAATCGTCTAAGCGGAAAGCCAAAGAAAAACACCACTGTTATAAAAGACCGAGATGACTGCGACATTGCAAATACGGATCAACAACTTGAACGATGGAAAGAATTTTTCAGCAACTCCGACATAACTACTCCTGATGCAGATGTGTCAAGCTACACCACTGGAAGACGCAACCAAAGACGTGACATCAACACATCGCCGCCATCATTAATTGAGATCTCGTCTGCACTCTCTAAATTAAAGAACAACAAAGCTGCCGGTCCCGATACAATTCCAGCTGAGCTACTCAAGTACGGGGCAACACCAATAGCGCAGGTACTCACGCCAATAATACGGGAGGCCTGGTCAAACGACTGCATCCCACCCAGTTGGAAGTCTGGAGTAATAATAACCATCCCCAAAAAAGGAGACCTCACACAATGCAAAAACTACAGGAATTTCTAAACGACATCGACTACGCAGATGATTTATGCCTCTTCTCACACCGTCTTGCTGACATCGAAGCGAAACTTCATCATCTCTCCATAAACGCCAGTAAAGTTGGTTTAAAAATCAATGTCAAGAAAACTATGCTTATGCGAATTGGCACAAGCAACACAACACCACTGACATTAAATGGGACTCCTATTGAGGACGTTACATCGTTCTCATACCTAGGTAGCACCATCACGACAGATGGCGGATCAGGTGCAGACATAGCCAGTCGAATAAATAAGGCCAGATTAGCGTTTCGTGAGCTGCACAAAATATGGCGCTCAAACAGTATTTCAGAGCGCACAAAACTGAAAATTTTTAACACCAGCGTAATGTCAGTTTTGCTATACAGCTGCACAACTTGGAGCACCGCGCGATACACCCAGAAGAAGCTACAAACATTTGTCAACCGTTGCCTCAGACAACTTCTTCGCATCTATTGGCCCAACAGAATATCAAATGAAGAACTGCTGCTAGCTATGAGCAGTAATCCCATCGAAGTAGAGATCAAAAGACGCAGATGGAGCTGGATCGGTCACATACTTAGAAGACCAAACGATGACATTGCAAAACAAGCTCTAGAATGGAACCCGCAAGGACATCGGCAACCAGGCAGGCCACGAAACACGTGGGTGAGAATGTTGAAGAAAGAATGCGAATCAAATGATATGTCATGGAGTCAGGTCAAGGCCATGTCAAGCGATCGAAACAGGTGGAAAGAGTGTATTAACGCCCTATGTTCAAATTGAATATTTATTTCATGTAGTGTGATTTTGTTTCCTTTAATAATAAAAGGAAAAAAATTATGTCTTTCGACTCTTTAAAAGTGATATAAGTTCTATATCGCAGTGCATTCTTCTCAATACCTCAGCATTAGACGTAAAATCGGCCCAAGGTATTTTAAGTACCCTTTATATATGTTCATATTTTGAAGGCTTCTAGTTGTTTATATCTGCAGCCTTTACGGTCCACACCTCCATTACATATAGCAGAACTGACCAAACATATGTTTTGATAAAGCGAATTTTTCGTTCCAAGATTTATGTCATGACTTGTTAGCAGTTTTTTGTATTTAAATAAGTAAGAAAGTTTCAGTCGGGTAAACCGACTAAGGTGTACCCTCACTTAGTGACTAATGTAATATATAACATTAAACTAATTAATCCGTCAATTTGTGGGGAAGGTACAAGTAGGGGTTTAACAAATACACCTTTTTCGGTAAAGAGTAGATTCTTTAAATACATTGCACTGTGCCGAACTATAAGCTTTTATGTGCCCTGGTATATTGACGTTACGAGCTACTAAATTTTGGTTTGATTTGGTAATTTTGTGTGGGAGGTACAAAAAGGAGCGTTGCGATAACGCCCACTTTTCACAGGCACTATAACAGCATTACACTGTACAATATTTCAAGTATTTGTATGCACTGGTATTAAAGTTATAAGCCGTTAACTTTTGATGTAAAACGGTCCATTTGTGTGGGAGGTACCAAAAGGGGCTGTACAATACTGCCAGTTTTTTACGGGACTATAGGAGCTACAAAAACATTAAGCTGTACAAAATATGAAGTATTTTTATGCACTTGTATTAAATTTATAAGCAGTTCAATTTTGATGCAAAATGGTCCATTTTTGTGGGAGGTACCAAAAGGGGCGTGGCAACTTCGCCAATTTTTCTCGAGGAGATAGCGACTAATAAAATAATACTATGTGTGGAATTTCAGAAGATTCTAATAGGTAGTGTAGATGTTATTAAAGACTCAATATTTCACTAAATGTTAACCCTTTGTGTGGGAGGTACCAGAAGTAGTGGACCAATATGGCCCATCTTCGAACTTAGCCGGCGATAAAAAAATATTACCGTATACCAAATCGGTTACTCCTTTCGAGAGTTACCGTGCGCACCAGCCAGCAGACAGACAGACAGACGGACATTTCTCATTCGACTTAAAATGACCCAAAACAAATATCCTCCGAATATACTTAGGGTCTTAGATCACTTCTTCGATGTGTTGCCCTTTTGGCCCGTTGCAAATGATATATACCCTCGTATCACTAAAGTGAGGGTATAAAAATGCATCTCTTGCCATTTATGTATATGAGGAACCTTATCTCGTTGGAACACTCCCATTGGTGATTATTTGTAACTTCGAGATATTTGAAACTCTTAACTCTCTCAACGTATGAGTTATGTATAATTAAGGATGCAGTATTGTGGCAGTTCCTTTTGCTCACAACCATACATTTTGTTTTGCTTATATTGATTTTTAATCCATATTTTTCGCTGTTTGTCGTGAGCTTGTTCAAAAGATATTGATGCCCAGATGAACTTTGAACTATGTTTATCGACTCCTCAAAGATTTTTTTTGGAGTATATATTGAACAGTGCAGGAGACAGTATACATCCCAGCCTGAATCCCTTGGATATTGCAATAGTTTCAGTCAGTTCTCCGTCCATCTCTATCTGTGTCTTTGATGCCAATATGGACTCCTAATAAATTGTATTTCTTTTTGGTCTATATCAGAGAGAGATCAGAAGGTCCATTAACTTATCATGCTGTACTATGTCGAATGTCTTTTCGTAATATATGAAGCATAAGAAAACATCCTGTATGTACGTTCTCCTGTACGTTCCTACATTTCTGTACCAATGTCTGTATGGAAAAAAGTGCTCCACGAGTGTTCATACCTTCTTTAAAACCAAACTGAAACATTCCCACTACATTTTCGCATTTTGAATATACACATACATAAAATAAATAAATCTGATTTTCTTCAAAACTCTGGTGATCCATGATCCATATTTCTATGAGAACGACGTTGGCCAGCAATCATTGGCAACTGAGAGCGCTATAGGTCGATGATTACCAACATAATAAAATAATTCGTCTTCTTCTTAACCAGATAATCGATTGCTACAAAACCAGACATGTTTGTAGAAGAGGTATTACAGAAGTTATGTTTGGAATTTGGGGCCCCTATGGTATACAGGGGCGGAACTTCAGGTCCTCAAAGTCACCCTGAATGAACAAAACTTAAGCGCGTGTTACTTTCGTCTGATTAATATTCTATAATCCGAGGTCTACAAAAGATTTTTAACGCCAAAGATTTTTTTCCGTATAGGTTTCGAGATTTCTGCAATTTAAAATTGAATTTTTCATTCTTTCCTGTCCATGTTTTTTTGTGAATAACGGTGTAGAATACCGACACCGATTACTTTCACATCCACTTTTCTGAATTTGCCAAAAAACTTTGCTATATGACGAAAAAACTTTATCCGATATACGAGTACTTGCTTACAAGACAAACAAAACATTTTTTGGAAAAAAAGTATATATCGTATTTTAGATTTATAGAAGCGTTCTTTTGCAAAAATGTATAACATATTTTTTTCATATGAAAGAAAACATCATAGAAAGAACGTTCTCGAAGAAAGAACGTGTCAAAAATATTCTCTGGTATTGTTGCCATGCTTCTCCAATTTACATTAGTTTTTACACAAATTTCAAAAATAAGCCAAATTATCTCCCATCGCAAAGCTAAAATGTTAAACCTTTACAGTTTTTATATGTGGTAAGGTGTTGCACGTTGAACTGCAAAGGGAATTTGGAGCCCGGCTTTTAGTATGGTAAAGGGTGTTTTTTTTTAGACGTGTGGGTTTCATTAAGAAATAAAACGCATATCGTTTAATGTTAAGGCCAAGAATTTAGCTTTATTATAAAGGCAATAATGTTTTAAAAATGATTTCGGGCCAATGACCGCAGCAGCAGGCTCGAATAAATTCCAGCTGAGAGGTCTATTTTAGACTACTTTTTGCAGCATTTGGGGCTGTATGCCATCAATAACGCGCCGAATATTGACTTCCAAGGCATCAATCGTGACGGGGTCATCTGCGTAGACAAGCGACTTCACATAACCCCAAAAAAAAAAAAAGTCCAGCGGTGTTAAATAGCACGATCTTCGAGGCCAGGCCACAGGTCCACGACGCGAGATAATGCTTGTGGATTATCATTACTCCAAATGCGACAATTTTGTTTATTAACATACTCATTCATCCAAAAGTGAGCTTCATCGCTGAACAACATTTTCTTGTGAAAATCGGAAAATTTATTACCATTATTTTGGTAATACATTTGCACGATTTGCAAACGTTAAGTAAAGGATTAACCGATTGACTTCAAATTTGATATGCGGTTATATTTTTCTCTATCTCCGGCTAAGTTCGAAAATGGGCCATATTGGTCCATTCCTTTTAGTACCTCCCCCACAAAGGGTTAACTTTTTGTGAAATATTGGTTCATTAATAACTTCTATTGTACTTACTCGAATCTTCTGAAATTCCACACATAGCATTAGTTTATTAGTCGCTAACACGTCATGAAAAATGGGCGGAGTTGCCACCCCTCCTTTTGGTACCTACCACACAAATGGACCATTTTGCTCCAAAAGTTAACCGCTTATAGCTTTAATTCCAGTGCACACAAATACTTGAAATGTTCTACAATGTAATGCTTTTATAGTACCTAGAAAACCTATACCCAGAGAAAAGTGGGCATTATTGGCACGCCCGTTTTGGTACCTCCCACACAAATGGACCATTTTGCACCAAAAGTTAACAGCTTATAACTTTAATATCAGTGGATGCAAATACTTGAAATTTTGTAGAGTGTATAGATTTCATAGTACCTGGAACTTGAGATTTTGTACAGTGTAATTCCTTTATAGTACCTAGAGTTAAAAGCTTATAACTTTAATACCAGTACATACTTTACAGTTATTAAATGCAATTTGAATTGATAATAATTTAATTAAAACAAAAAATAAATTAATTTACGAATAATTTTGTGGGACTCAGGGTGAGAGGGTTCATAAGTCGGTTTACCCGACTGAACTTTCTTACATGTTTCGTCTGCATTCGACAACTGATTTTTTTTTTCATTTTTTCCTGACCCTGTCTGAGCAATCTGTTAATATCAGTGCTAAACACAAAACCGAATTCTCCCGCATCAACAATTTTCAAAAAGATTTAAGAGTTATGATAGAAGTTTCTATGACAATTATGTGTGAAACAAAAATATCGGCCAAATGCTCGCCACGGCTTCGGTGGCATACCTCTATCCGATGGTCCATATTTTCAATGACTCTGATACACAATTGAGGTTCAATGTCGTTAATGTGCCGAATTATCTCATCCTTTAACTCTCTCTTTTAAATAACCCCAAAGAAAGAAGTCCAACGGTGTCAAATCACATGATCGTGGAGGCCAATTAAAATCGCCACGATAACACGTCCATTGAATTTTTTGCGCAAAAGAGCCATTGTTTCGTTGGCTGTGAGGCACGTGGCACCATCCTGTTGGAACCACATATCGTCCAGGTCCACATCCTCAATTTCTGGCCATAAGAAGTCAGTTATCATGTCACGATAGCGCACACCATTCACTGTAAATGCTTGGCCGTTCTTATTTTGGAAGAAGTACGGTCCGATGACGCCGCTAGCCCATACATCGCACCAAACAGTTACTCTTTGTGGATGCATTAGCTTTTCAACAAACACTCGTGGATTCTCATTTGTCCAAATGCAGCAATTCTGCTTGTTAACGTATCCACTGAGGTAAAAGTGTGTCTCGTCGTTAAAAATGATTGTCTATGTAAAGTCGCTATTCGTTTCTGTCTGTTCAACCATCCTATCGACATATTGGCGGCCCTTGAAATGGTCAGTAGGCTTCAGCTCTTAATTCTATCTGTTCAACCATCCTATCGACGTATTGACGACCCTTGAAATGGTCAGTAGGCTTCAGCTCTTATGTCAACTGAACCTTTTAAGCGTGTAAATTCAAATCTATATTCAAAATTCTTATCAGTGATGTTCGTAAGATGTTCAGTTATTCGTAAGATGTAAGATGTTCAGTTGGCGGCTCTTCTCTCTGCCACACATCACCCTGTACCACAGTGTGGTGTATTGTATAAAAATAACTAAATTTACGAATATTTTTTTGGGACTGAAGATGAAGTTATTCGTAAGTCGATTTACCAGACTGAACTTTCTTACTTGTTTTAAAAGAGATAGCGATAGACAAACTATTACTATTATGGAAATGTTAAATCTTTGTGGGGGAGGTACAAAATAACTGAACAAATATGGCCAAATTTCGCACTTTATTTTAAGTCAATTATTTACTCCTTTCGAGAGTTATCGTGCGCAACAGCCAGACAGACTAACGGCGCACAAATGACCTAAAATGTCCTAATATTAATCTCCGCCGAACATACTAAGAATCTCAGGTCACTGTTTCGATGTATTACACTTTTGAGCCGCTGCAAATGATACTCGTGTGTGCCCCCTCCACTAAACTGAGGGTATAAAAAACACACACACATATATTAAATTTAACTAAATATTCTTTAAGAAAATAAATTTCTTTTATTAGACATTGCAGACACATTTTATTATCTATCATCCATTGATGAGGCGAATGAACTCTTTAACTCAGTCAGTAACTCACCCCCTTTCTACGCTCTAATCCACCAGTCATCGGCCGCTTAAAAGTGAGAAACCAAAGACATTAAACATACGCTTATGTTTAATTGTTAATACGAATGCGAATACTTAATTGCATGCCGTCGCTATTAAAATTAATTGCTGCAATTACAACTAAAACGGCAAACACAATAAATTCCCGTCGTCCGTTGGCGGCCGTTACTAGCTTTGGCATCGCTCCATAATTTAAAAGAGAGTTTTTGCCCGACTCTAATTGAATTTATTGATATTTATTTGGTCACATTATTTTCAACATCATAATGCGAACAAACAGCAGAGAAAAAACAAACACCGCAATAATTATATAAAAATAAAAATAAAGTTATATAAATATTTATCGAGATTGAAGGCAGAGCAAAGCTGACCAGTCTCCCGCCTCATTAGTTATGTGAATCGGATGCTCTCTCCCCTTAGGCAGAATTGGCAATTATTGTATTCAAATGGAAAAGTTAAATATTTCGATTTATTTATATACTCGTTTCAGATGTCACAGTGGGGGATGGCGAAGTTTTTTTTTTGTTTCTCTTGTTTCCCTTCAATGGCATACCAGCATATTGTGTAATCAAAACAAGAACAACAACTTTAATGGTCACTCTAATCAAATAATAATTAAATATTTGTTTAATTTTTAACTTAACCATAAATAATACCCACATAACTAAGTACGTTCTTCCTAGGTATACATAACTAATAAAGATAATAATATAATTTATCCAGAGTTGATTAATAAAGTGTTTGTGATTTTGGTGTGAAAGCAATTTACTATACTCAGTTCACAGTTCTGAATAAGACAAAGTTCACCAGAGCACCACAAGACTAGACATCTGCAAGGAAGAACTCAAGCAACAGAAAAAGAGAGTTCAGGAAGGCTCATAATAAATCCTGGAAATTTTAGTATTCTTAGAGAAATCGTACAACAGTCCCTCATACTTCCGAAACATGGTGTTCCGACAATGGTATTTGTGTGGACACGACGAAGATGGAAACAGACCTTTTCAGGGATCTAAATCCACATTGTCGGCTGTTGGACAGTTCTGTACAAATCCACCTTGTGATTGATATCACTTTTTTCGTTGAGAACAACTGATTCACTAAATACTATACTACACTCAATATACCGCATCTACTGTTATTAGACTTAGTCACTCGGGTATTCAGAGCAGACATAGTGTCGTTTTAGATACAACTCCTCAACTTTGAGGTGTTACACAGTAGTAGTATTAAACCAGTAAGGAAAGGCAGAAAGTCGGGCGGGGCCGACTATATAATACCCTACACCTCCCTAACAATGCGATAAGGGTCATTGCCATAATAATTTGGAATAATTGGTAAATGGGTAGAAACATATTATCTAATTCTGAAACGATAATCGCTAAATTAAGCAATATTCGTTCCTAAATTGAGAAACATCTTTCTGGAAAATTTTATTGATCGGAAGTAAAATACAACTTCTATAGCGGTTTGATACCAAATCAGGAGGAACATATATATGGAGCTTTAATATAAATCTGAACCGATCTTCCCTGAATACTCATTCATGTAAAAAGACCTCCTTCTGTCAAATCTCGTACTGATCGGATATAAAATACAGTCTCTACAGCGCTTACATGTCAAATCGGGGGTAACATATACATATATGGGAGCTATATCTAATTCTGAACCGATTTTCTCCGAATTTGGAGGTATTCCTTTATGTAATAAGAAACCTCTTTCTGCCGAATTTCGCACTGATCGCATATAAAATACAATTTTTACTGCGCTTACAGGTCAAATCGGGGGTAACATATATATGGGTGTTATATCTAAATCTAAACCGAGTTTCTCCGAATTTGGCAGTATTCATTCATGTAGAAAGAAACCTCTTTTTGCCGACTTTCGCACTGATCGGATATAAAATAACATTTTTACAGCGCTCACATGTCAAATCGGGGGTAACATATATATGGGGGCTATATCTAAATCTGAACCGATTTCTTCCAAATTTAAAAGTGTTCATTCATATAATAGGAAACCTCTTTCTGACGAATTTCATAATGATCGGATATAAAATACAGTTTTTACAACGCTTACATGTGAAATCGGGGGTAACATATATATGGGGGCTATATCCAAATCCGAACCGATTTTCTCCGAATTTGGCAGTATTCCTTCATGTAATAAGAAACCTCTTTCTGCCGAATTTCGCACTGATCGGATATAAAATACAGTTTTTACAGCGCTTACATATCAAATCGGGGGTAACATACATATGGGGGCTATATCTAAATCTGAGCCGATTTTCTCCGAATTTACCAGTATTCGTTCATGTAATAAGAAAACTCTCTTTGCCGAATTTCGCACTGATCGGATATAAAATTAAATTTTTACAGCGCTTACATGTCAAATCGGGGGTAACTTATATATGGGGGCTATATCTAAATCTGAACCGTTTTTTTCCAAATTTAACAGTGTTCATTCATATAATAAGAAACCTCTTTCTGCCGAATTTCATACTGATCGGATATAAAATAAAGTTTTTACAGCGCTTACATGTCAAATCTGGGCTAACATATATATGGGAGCTATATCTAAATCTGTACCGATTTTAACCAAATTCAATAGGGATCGTCCTTGGGCCAAAAAAAAGATATATGTAAAGTTTCGTCGAGATCGGACCATAATTGCGATCTGTACTTTGATTACAAGAATACATGCAGAGACAGACGGACAGACGGACATAGCTAAATCAACTCAGAAAGTGATTCTAAGTCGATCGGTATAATAAACGATGGGTCTATTTCTTCTCCTTTTGGGTGTTACAAACAAATGCACAAAGTTATAATACCCTGTACCACAGTGTGGTGTAGGGTATAAAAAAGGGAACATTATTATACCCTCACTTTAGTGTGACGAGGGTATATATCATTTGCTACGGAAACCAGTAAGGAAAGGCAGAAAGTCGGGCGGGGCCGACTATATAATACCCTACACCTCCCAAATAATACGATAAGGGTCATTGCGATAATAATTTGGAATAATTGGTAAATGGGTAGGAACATATTATCTAATTCTGGCCCGATAATCGCTAAATTAAGCAATATTCGTTCCTAAATTGAGAAGCATATTTCTGGAAAATTTTAATGATCGGAAGTAAAGTACAACTTCTATAGCGCTTTGATACGAAATCAGGAGGAACATATATACGGATGTTATATATAAATCTGAACCGATTTTCCCTGAATACTCATTCATGTACGAGTAAAAAGACATCTTTCTGTCGAATTTCGTACTGATCGGATATACAATACAATCTCTACAGCGCTTACATGTCAAATCAGGGGTAACATATATATGGGAGCTATATCTAAATCTGAACCGATTTTCTCCGAATTTGGCAGTATTCCTTGATGTAATAAGAAACCTCTTTCTGCCGAATTTCGCACTGATCGGATATAAAATACAGTTTCTATAGCGCTTACATGTCGAATCGGGGGTAACATGTATATGGGGCCTATATCTAAATCTGAACCGATTTATTCCAAATTTAAAAGTGTTCATTCATATAATAGGAAACCTCATTCTGACGAATTTCATACTGATCGGATATAAAATACAGTTTTTACAGCGCTTACATGTGAAATCGGGGGTAACATATATATGGGGGCTATATCTAAATCGGAACCGATTTTCTCCGAATTTGGTAGTATTCCTTCATGTAATAAGAAACCTCTTTCTGCCGAATTTCGCACTGATCGGATATAAAATACAGTTTTTACAGCGCTTACATGTCAAATCGGGGGTAACATATATATGGGGGCTATATCTAAATCTGAACCGATTTTAACCAAATTCAATAGGGATCGTCCTTGGGCCAAAAAAAAGATATGTTTAAAGTTTCGTCGTGATCGGACCATAATTGCGACCTGTACTTTGATTACAAGAATACATGCACAGACAGACAGACGGACAGACGGACAGACAGACAGACGGACAGACGGACATAGCTAAATCAACTCAGAAAGTGATTCTAAGTCGATCGGTATAATAAACGATGGGTCTATTTCTTCTCCTTTTGGGTGTTACAAACAAATGCACAAAGTTATAATACCCTGTACCACAGTGTGGTGTAGGGTATAAAAAGTGTAACACATCGAAGGAGTGACCTAAGACCCCAAGTATGTTCGGCGGAAATCCGTTTTGGGTCACTTTAAGTCGAATGAGCAATGTCCGTCCGTCTGTCTGTCTGTCTGTCTGTCTGCTGGCTGGTGCGCACGATAACTCTCGAAAGGAGTAACCGATTGACTTCAAATTTCGTATGTGGTAATATTTTTTTCAATCTCCGGCTAAGTTCGAAGATGGGCCATATTGGTCCACTCCTTCTGGTACCTCCCCACAAAGGGTTAAAATGTTGTGAAATATTGATTATTTAATAACTGCTATTATACGTATTCGAATCTTCTGAAATTCCACACATAGTATTAGTTTGTTAGTCGCTATCAACTCGAGGAAAATGGGCGAAATTGCCACACCCCTTTTTGTACCTCCCACACAAATGCACCATTTTGCACCAAAAGTTAACAGCTTATAACATTAATACCAGTGTATTAATGTTAATACTTGACATTTTGTACAGTGTAATGCTTTTATTGTGCCTACAGTCCAGTGAAAAATGGTCGTTATTGTCACGCCCCTTTTGGTACCTCTCCCACAAAGGTACCATTTTGCACCAAAAGTTAACAGTTTATAACATTAATATCAGTGTATACAATTACTTGAAATTTTGTACAGTGTAATGCTTTTATAATGCCTATAGTCCAGTGAAAAATGAGCGTTATCACCACGCCCCTTTTTGTACCTCCCACACAAAATGGCCAAATTATACCACAATTTAATATCTCAACGTTAATATACCAGTCCATATAAACGGTTACAATTCGGCACAGTGCAATGTATTTAAAGTATCTACTGTTCAGCGAAATATAGGTGTATTTCTTAAACCCAAAAAAATTGACAGAATAATTTGTGTAATATTCAATATTACTTTACTCACAAAGTTAGGGTATACCTTAGTCGGTTTACCCGACTGAAACTTTCTTACTTGTTTTTTAATGGATTACTAACAGATCGTGCTCTTAAAAAAATTAAAATTAAAGTTTAAAAAAATACAACTTTTACTTTTTTTATTTTTTTTTTCATAGTAGATTATATTTTCATTAATACCTCCAGAAAGTTTAATGATGTTGTCTCTTCTACAAAAAAAAATTATAATGACTGAGACATTTTTTTTTCGATTTCTGAGTAATTCCATGTGAATTGATTATTCAAATTTTGGCTCTTTTCTTCATAGTTAGGGTCTTATGTAATCCCACAATATTCTAAATAATTTCGAAAATTCCCTAAATATGGGATTTTTTGGGGTTTTCCCTATATGTAAAAGCCAGGCATTAAATTCCTTTTGCTCTTTAACGTGCAACAACTTACCACATACAAAAATGAAAAAAGCTTTAATATTCTAGTTTTGCAATTGGAGAAAATATGGCTTACTTTAGATTTTTTTGTAAAAAATTATGTAATTTGTAGAAGCTTGAATATTTTTTATCCAATCTTTGTTGGAGAACATTTTCTATTATGTTTCCTTTAAGATTAATATAAATATGTTATACTTTTTTAAATAATTTATTCTGTATTTCCAAAATACGACAAATATTTTTTTCTCAAAAAAAAAACACAAAACTTCACATTTTTCCTTTTGTGTCTGTATGCCGCTCTCTCTCGCTCTCTCTTGAATGTGCAAATATGAATATTTCTTAAGAAAATTTAATATGGAGTATAGACGATCCCAGTTAGGTCATATCGGTTCATGTTGTGATATAGCCCCATATAAACGTCCCCTCCAATGCCACTTCCTGACGCTCTAGAGAACACTTTTTGCAATTGAAAAATTAAGTACATTATATTGCACTAAATCGTCTCTAGCATAACAGGACCTATTTCGTGGAGGTGTAGGGTGAATTGGTCAAAATTATTTTGGTGTTAAGAAATTGTCCTTGGACAGACTTTATTCTTCGGTAAAGTTAGACTATAAATATCCAAATTCTAATCTTTCTATATTGCTATTATAATAAATTTAATTAAATATACTATGCGTTAATTTATCGTAATTTTAACGATTTTTAAATCAAAAAAATAGGACATGACGATTTTTGAGCTCACTTGCTGCTTGAAATGGATCTGGGGAAAATAAAATATTTTACAAATAAAATACCAAAATACCATTTTCAATGATAAGAAATTAATGTGCATAACATATATTTCCGCCAAATTTGATTCTTATTGCGGTTCAAGAATGTGAGATCCACCGACAATATTTATTTTACTTCACTTTGAGGAACCGCAAAAATCATTTGAAAGTACCTATTAATACGCTCTTTTGAAAGATTTTTGTGGCCCCATTTTGACGATTTTCGGTCAAATTCGTCAGGCAACACCGAGACCTAAAAACTTTTTTTTTTATAAATTGAGGCATACTAAAGGGTTTTCCAACAAGAGGTGTTATTTTGGTATTCAAAGAAAAATGAAATTTTTTGAGATAAATGATCGGATGTTTATTTCATAATAAAGAGGAAGGTTCTAACGGGGTTTTATTCATAGGCTGAGGTAGTTCAGCCGCCTCCAGGATCAATTCAAGGACCCACAAAAACCTTAAATAAGAACACACTATTTTCCCTTTTTAGGGCAACGAAATTCAGGTTTTATTTATCGTGTTTTTTTGTACAACAAGTAATATTTTATTTTATTCAAATAATGAGTCGCTCTATATAGGATTGTTCGTTGCATGAACGGAGTTTCGCTCTATACGCAGGAGTATGGGTACACGTCTCTAGTGCGTTGGTTTTGCCTGTCCCAGATGTAGATTGCAGAATAATGGTTGATGAATATTGAAGGGAAGACTATCCTTCAAAAGACGGTGGTATGTAAGTTATCATGGCGCTTGACGGACGCCTCATACAGATGCTTGATGGACGCCCCACATAGGCGCGTGGCGGGTTTCGGTGGCGGTAGATGACCCGACGTACTGGCTGTTATCGGATTATGCGGTGTGTTGGTTTATGACGCACAGGCGGTTGGCGGATTATGCGGCGTGTCGTCTTGGATTTCGGTAAATGACCCAGTTCTGACGCACAGGCGGTTGGCGGGTTATGCGGCCTGGACTTGGTCCTCGGTATAGTGGAGTAGGATTGATCTTCGACGGCAACCTGCGAATGAAACAGACGATTTTATTTAGTGAGAAGTGGCATAAAGACAGTTAATTGAGAAGCGGGCGAACCGCGTAGGCGGGGGAAACGCGTAAGCGGGCAAATCGCGTAAGCGAGCTAATCGCGTAAGCGAGCTAATCGCGTAAGCGAGCTAATCGCGTAAGCGAGCGAATCGCGTAAGCGAGCTAATCGCGTAAGCGAGCGAATCGCGTAAGCGGGCGAACCGCGTAAGAGGGCGAACCTCGTAAGCGAGCGAATCGCGTAAGCGGGCGAACCGCGTAAGAGGGCAAACCTCGTAAGCGAGTTAATCGCGTAAGCGGGCGAACCGCGTAAGCGGGCTGACTACGTGTGCAGTCTTACCGCGTAAGAGGGCGAACCTCGTAAGCGAGCGAATCGCGTAAGCGGGCGAACCGCGTAAGAGGGCGAACCTCGTAAGCGAGCTAATCGCGTAAGCGGGCGAACCGCGTAAGCGGGCTGACCACGTGTGCAGTCTTACCGCGTAAGAGGGCGGACCTCGTAAGCGAGCGAATCGCGTAAGCGGGCGAACCGCGTAAGAGGGCGAACCTCGTAAGCGAGCTAATCGCGTAAGCGGGCTGACCACGTGTGCAGTCTTACCGCGTAAGAGGGCGGACCTCGAAAGCGAGCGAATCGCGTAAGCGGGCGAACCGCGTTAAAGCCCTGAAAAGGACCGTTCTACAACTACTAGTCCTGAAGAGGACTGTTCTACTACTACTAGCCCTGAAGAGGACTATTGGGGCGGATCTCTGTTGCTTCGGGTTAAGTATTCGGACTGCGGACTATGCCACTTGTCTTTCTACTCGGTTGGTAGCTCCGTTAATCCACACCATTGACTGAAAAACGTCAACACCTTATACCACTGGCTATTATGAACGAGAATTATATTCACAGCGTGTATTTTAATTTACTTTCATGTTACACCCGAAACAAGAAAGTATAAGCATAGTCATATATTCATTATGAGTGGCTGTGGCTGTCAATGGTTGTATGTGGGTGCGTGCGTGTGTTCGCTGTGATGGCTTAGCACAGTGGTGATGGTGGATGCTCTTGCTATTGCGTTTGATGACGTCAATGGGGGATCGTAGTGGCTAACTTAGAGAGAATGCCAATGCACAGTGGTAATAAATGACTATGTGCGGATAAAATAACATTTTGTCCGTTACAAGGTATGCCGTTAATAATGAAAAACAACATCAGCCAAATGGCCACCACGACCACGCCTACAGGACCATATCCTTTTCATGAAATTTTTCATAACCAAATCGCAAAGTGGCTGCCCTAAGTTCTCGATAGCCTCACGAATTCTATCTTTGAGGTCTTGAATCGACGCTGGGCTGTTGGCGTAGACCTTATCTTTCATGTGGCCCCAAAGGAAGAAGTCGCAAGGTGTTAAATCACAAGATCTCGGTGGCCAATTGTGATCACCTCTTCGAGAGATAACACGGTGCGGAAACTTTTCCCGTAACAGAGCAATGGTTTCGTTGCTTGTGTAGCACGTAGCGCCGTCTTGTTGGAAGTAAACGTTGTCCAGACCAATACCATCCAACTCCGACCATAAAAAATCATTAATCGTCTCTCGATAGCGCAATCCATTTACCGTAACTGTTGATCCAACCTCATTTTCGAAAAAGTAAGGTCCAATGACCTCGCCGGACCATAAACCGCACCAAACAGTCACACGTTGAGGATGGAGAGGCTTCTCAACAATAACTCTTGGGTTTTCCGAGCCCCAGATGCGACAATTTTGCTTGTTGACGTAGTCACCGAGGTGGAAATGGGCCTCATCAGTCAAGATGATTTTTCGATGATTTTCGATTTTCGAATTTTAATAATTTCAATGCGTTGTTGAATTGTGTATCGTTCCCTTTTTTAGTAATGGCGTAGTTTCTACTTGTCAAATGTCAAAGAGTAAAAGCTTCAAAAGTGACAGCTACCGAAATACCGGGAGATTCAAAATAACACCTCTTATTGGAAAACCCGTATTTTAGGAACCCAAAACAATAATTTTTATGTGGTAAAGTTTTCTTTTTATACCCTCACTTTAGTGGAACGTTGGTATATATCATTTGCTACGGGCCAAAAGTGTAACACATCGAAGGAGTGATCTAAGGCCCTAAGTATGTTTGGCGGATATTCGTTTTGGGTCATTTTAAGTCTAATAAGAACTGTCCGTCCGTCTGTCTATCTGTCTGCTGGCAGGAGCGCACGAGAACTCTCGAAACGAGTAACCGATTGACTTCAAATTTGGTATACGGTAATTTGTTTTCTATCTCCGGCTAAGTTCGAAGATGGGCCATATTAGTCCACTCCTCTGGTACCTCCCACACAAAGGGTTAACATTTAGTGAAATATTGATTCTTTAATAACTGATATACTACTTATTGGAATCTTCTGAAATTCTACACGATGTATTATTTTATCAGTCGCTATCACCTCGAGTAAAATGGGTGAAGTTGCCACGCCCCTTTTGGTACCTCCCACACAAATGGACCATTTTGCAACAAAAGTTAACAGCTTATAACATTAATAACAGTGTATAAAAATACTTGAAATTTTGTACAGTGTAATGCTTCTATAGTACCTAGAATCCAGAAAAAAAAAATGAGTGTTACTGACACTCTTTTTTTGTACCTCCCACTCAAATGGACCAAAAGTTAACAGCTTATAACTTTAACACAAGTGCATACACATACTTGAAATTTGGTACAATGTAATACTTTTATACAGGGTTTTCCAATAAAAGTCCTATGATTTCTTTGAAAAAAAACACACTTACTGTTAAGGAAATTCAAAAGTTTTTTATTTCATGTGAAGTACAATCGATACAATTAAGTTCTAAATAAAACGTCATTCAAATGGCCTCCACGACTTCTTCTGCAGAAACGAATTCGATGAATCCAATGAATCGAGCACTTTTTCCACTAAATCAAGTCGTATGTCATGAATGGCACGTTCAATATTGAATTGTAAAGCTTGAAGAGAGCCTGGTTTATTTCGAAAGACCAATGACTTCAAATAACCCCATAAGTAATTGTCTAATGGTGTTAAATCACAACTGCTTGGAGGTCATTCAATATCACAATTTCTTGAAATATTCGAACCTCCAAACTTTTCTCGCAACAATTCAATTGTGTGGCACATAGCTACAATCGGTCAATGGCAAAAAGATAGCTCTTAACGAGAGCTAAAATATTGCTCATGGGTGTCAAGGTCGTAGGTCGACAGGAAAGTGTTTTTTTTTGGATTTTAAAAAAAATGGACTTAGCATCATTTTCAAATGTGAATGGAAAGTTTATTTTTGCTCTAGCTCGATCGGATCGGGAATCGGTCAATGGCAAAAAGATATCCCTAAACGAGAGCTAAAATATTGCTTATGGGTTTCAAGGTCGTTGGTCGAGTGGAAAGTGTTTTTTTTTTGATTTAAAGATGCAATTGGAGAACGATTATTTTGATAATAAAACTGAATAATTTGTAAACGTTGTTCTTGCGTATATCTCTCCATGATGAAATTGTAAACACTACTGAATACAATGAAAAACCAGTAAGGAAAGGCTAAAGTCGGGCGGGGCTGACTATATAATACCCTACACCACTCTCGTAATATTGAATAACTCTGATATATAAATTTTGTAATTCATGTATAAATTGTTTACATAAATTTAATTTTTTACTTAAATTATTATTTATTTTATACTTAAATAATACCCTGTACCACAGTGTGGTGTCGGGTATAAAAACGATTGGATCTAAAGAGCTAAATCGGATGAAACATATATATGGGAGCTATAGCTAAATCTTTACCGATTTTCTTCAAATTCGGCAATGTTGGTTCATGGATCAAGAAACTCTACCATTCTAAATTTCAAAACGATTGGATGTAAAATATAGCTTCTATAGAACTAAAGGGCCAAATCGGACGAAACATATATATGGGAGCTATAGCTAAATATTAACCGATTTTCTTCAAATTCGGTAGTGTTGGTTCATGGATTAAGAAGCTCCACCATTCTAAATTTCAAAACGATTGGATGTAAAATACAGCTTTTATAGGACTAAAGGGCCAAATCGGACGAAACATATATATGGGAGCTATAGCTAAATATTAACCGATTTTCTTTAAATTCGGTAGTGTTGGTTCATGGATCAAGAAACTCTACCATTCTAAATTTCAAAACGATTGGATGTAAAATACAGCTTCTATAGGACTAAAGAGCCAAATCGGACGAAACATATATATGGGAGCTATAGCTAAATCTGAACCGATTTCAACCAAATTCAATAGCGATCTTAACAGCTGCGAAATACTCTAAACTGACAGACGGACGGACATGCTTAAATCTCAGCTACTGATTCTGAGTCGATCGGTATACTTTAAGGTGGGTCTAGCTGTGTTATTTTCAGGTGTTACAAACATCTGCCGTGAAACAAACTTATAATACCCTGTACCACAGTGTGGTGTAGGGTATAACTATTGACAGATCATGACATATTACAAATGGCCGAAACGTCACTTCAAAATCATACCATACCTATTGGAAACCCCGTTATATATACAGGATAAAAATATCCTTCATTGTGATTATTGAACAAAAAAATAATGTCTTAAATATAGAGTTATAATGAACACAAACCCGTTATATATACAGGAAAAAAAATATTCTTCACTGTAATTATTAAAAAAAATTTAAATAATGTCTTAAATATATGTAGAGTTATAATGAACACATTTAATTAAATAACATTGAGTTAAATTATATTTATTCTATTCTGAATGAAAAATATTCCAACATTCCAGAAATTTCCCCTTTAATCAATATTTGTGCAACAGTAAGTAGTGTATAAGCAAAATTTTGCAAATATGTATTTTGTGTATAATTAATGTGTGAGAGTGTTTTTTATTCGATATTTATATAAACTCACACATACAGACACACACGCACACATTATGTAGTTAATAGGTTTTCTTGTTTTTTTTCGTTGTGGTTTTGTTTTATCAGCATATAAATATTTATTTTATGTATATAATTTTTCATTTAATGTGTTTTTATTTAATTTCAACCCCATTTTTTTGCCACCGTCTGACCTGACCCAGTCAGGTCCTCATCGTCAGTTGGCATCAGTTTTCATTGTTGCACCAAAAAAATACAAACCTAAACAATATACATATGTGCATTAATAATAATTTCGACCTCAATAATTACACAGACAAACAATGTTTCCGTTTCCTCCCGCACACACGCACTACACATACACACGAAACGTCTATTTGATTAGGATAGAAAGGATGTGGGGAGGGTTTGTGTGTGTTTTGAAATTTAAAACAATGAATACTCTTTTTCTCCAGTAATTTGAAATAATTTCAAATATTTTCACTTAACATTTTGTGCAAGCATTTGTGGTAACGACCCAATAGAAATTCACAAAAAAATGCAAAATAACTGCCTATGATTGGAAATGGGATGTGGGAGGTTATTTGATTGTTTGAGGCTGGCAACTGGCTGCCTGCCTAACCAGTTCCAAACTACATAGCACCGAACAGACATTCATTGTGGTCTGAGTGTTATTTTATCCTTCCAATTGCATTTATACAAAAAGTGCATAATTACGGTGTTGGGATGTTTTTTTTTCATACGGGCCTTATTACCCGGTATTTTTTTCGCATTCTCGCCGTACAGGCAGCCATGGCATTTGTATAATGAATAATGGCCGTCCATGGCCATTGATCGCACACGTTGTGCTGCCGGTGTTAAATAAAATTTAATTGCGTTTTTAATTAAAATTTAGCAAATTAAATACAAACTATTTCTTCTATGCATGAAAGAATGAATGGACGAGAGAAGCGGTGAATGGTGGCATCAGTGGAATGCATTCACTGCATTCACTACATTCAATGTGGAAATGGCAGAGGCAGTGTCGGAGTGGCCGATTATTATTTGCCATTAAATAAATTTGCATTAGTTTGAACAATGACAGAGATTATCGTTCTTTCATTATTTGATAAATAAATACTCTCGACACACGTTTGTTCAGTGTGTTATGAACTTATTCCATTTTGTTTTGTGGTTTAGCACTGGATTTGAAATAGTTTTATGATTATGAAGCAATTTTCCAATAATTTCCATTTCATCAGATATCATCGATATAATAGTAATGTAATTGCAACAATTATAGAAATAAGTGTTTTGGAAAATACATATGTTCACAGCTAATTCATAATGTGCCATAAATTAATTGATATTTGTAACATACAGGCAATGAGGCGACAATAAGAGCCCTTAAAGAGTAAATCTGTTTTTATAAATTAAAATAAAAAACAACCAAAGAAAGGTTAAAGTCTGGCAGAGGCGAATATATGGTAATATTCTAAAATCAGTTATTTCTACTCATTTATTCATATACAGGGTGGCTGATATGTAATGCAACAAAGTAAAGCGCTACATTTTTATAATTTTTTTTTTAAATTTTATTGTTCAAAGCAAAAAATGTCGAAAATAACATAAAATTTTAGAAACAGTTTAGATTTGTTCGAATTGGCCACCTTTGGCACGAATTATGGCTATCAAACGGCCGACAAAGCCATCACACGCTGCACAAAAGTGGCTCTGCCGTATTTTGGCCCATTCACGGCGAAGCGCCGTCTTGAGATGATCGATTCTTTGGTATTTTTTAGTGTGAACCTTACTCTCTAAAATGCCCCAGACGCAAAAGTCCAACGGATTGAGATCCGGAGATCTTGGTGGCCATTGTGCGGTAGAAATGAAGCGAGGAACCTCCTTTTTAAGCCATTCTTGATTGACGCGTGCTGAGTGCGATGGTGCTGAGTCCTGTTGGAATGTCCATGGTCTGCGGCCGAAATGTTTGTCTGCCCAGGGCTTCAATACTGTCTTTCAGGACATTTTCCCGATAATATTCGGCATTTATTTTGACCCCATGGTCGATGAATACGAGCGGGGAGCGACCATCGGCCACTACGGCGGCCCGCACCATTACCATCGGCTGCGCTTGAGTTCTGGTGGCCAATCGAAGTTGTAAATTTTCAGCTGACCTCTGTAAAGTAAACCCGATCATTTTGTTTGTTCACAAATTTGGAATGGCTTCTCATCGGAGAAAACCAAATTCGGTAACTGGACACTTTCGTGCATGCGAAGCAACTCCTTGGCTGTTTCCAGTCTAACTTTGTTTTGTGCATCGGTGAGCTCTTGCACTTTTTGGAACTTCAATGGCTTTAGTCCAAGCTAATTTTTTAATATGTGTTGTATCCGTTCTCGCGATATGTTCAGCTCACGAGCAATTTTTCTACCACTGCGGCGTGGATTTCGATCAAATCTGGCCTTCACTTTTCGGATCATTTCTGGTGTTGTTACCGTTTTCTTTGTCCACTTTTTGGACGCGATGCAACACTGCCAGTATCACGGTAACGAGCAATGGTACGAGAAACAAAAGATTTATTCACATTTAAATGCTGGAGGGCTCTAACGATAGCCACTTGTGTTTTTCCACCCAAATATAAAGCAATCACACTATCACGCTTGAATTCCATCACGAATAACTTTTTTTCTGAATGCAATAGATCAAAATGCTTGTAAACAATAAAATGAACTGTCACTAAAATAAATCTGTCAGCTATCAGACTAGCGGTTTAGAAATTATAGCAACCTGAAGTTGGTTGCAATACATATCAGCCACCCTGTATATAAGTAGAATGCGTATAGAAACCCTGAAGCAAATTGGCTTATAAAACTCCAGTGTGTCAAACTTCAAAAAATATGATCGCGTGTATCATTCAGTCACAGACGGACACTGATCAGATGAACTAAACTGCCCCGAAATTGATTTCCCCAAAAAAACACTTTCATGTGTTGTAAATTTTTTTAAAAATAATAACGGGTGGTATGGTATGATTTTTCTGCTAATTTTTCTTTCAAACTGCTTTATCATTTTTGTTCAGTATCGTTTGACAAGTCATTAGTAAAAAGACTCACACCACAACAACGTCTCGAAATTCAGTAAATGGGCTCTGGAAAAACTCAATGAAAATCCGGTGTTTTATCGAGAAATTTTGTTCAGTGTTGAAGCAAATGGCTCTATGGATACGTTAATAAAAAAAATTGCCGTATTTGGGCCGATGAGCAACCCGGAGAGTACCAATCGCTACAATTACATCCATTAATAACAACGGAATGGTGTGGTTTATGTGCTGGTGGAATCATTGGTCCATATTTCTTCTTTGAGACCCAAATTTCACGTTTTTCTACGGTAAATTGGCCACCTAGATCGTGCGATATCACCTTTGGATTATTTTCTCTGAGGATATATAAAGTCTGAGGTCTTCAGGAATAAGCCAGCTACGATTGACGCTTTGGAAGCCAACATTACTCGTGCTTTTCCCGGGATGCCAGTCGCTATGCTCGTACGACCCAAAAGTGGACCTTCCGAATGGACCACCTCAGACGTAGTCATGACCAACATTTACATGATATCATTTTCAAACAGTAAATTGCAAAAATTTTTCTTTTAACTGATAATAAAAAATTAAATTCACTTTCAAATGTATGTGTTTTATTTTACATTTTAAATCAAACCTCACGATGAATCACCCATTATATACCCATATTCCTGCAAGTTAAGGGTATAATGTCAAAGATTTCCTAAAACATCTCAAAAAACTACCATCAAAATTTCTTACCCAGAAATGTCATCCTATGTGATGATAAACTTCTGTCTTTAGTTCTCTGGCAAAGACAATGCAATTCTTCTTTTGCAGTTATACACTTTTCTGCCCACTAATATGGATGGCAACATCTAATGTTGAGTTTTATCACCCCACCACTCATATCCACTCCTCACCAACCACCACCGGCAACCAACTGGCAGCGACATATTAGAGTATCTCTTAATAAAACGTATAAAATATTTCGTTAGTTATTCTTATTTTTCTTCTCCATTTCAAATGCAATCATGCTTCAAGTGGTCACACATCTTATGCCATTCAAAGAGAAAACTGCACGTTCAGAAGTCATCGTGTATTAGGGTGAAGTGATGAAATATTGTCTCATCTTAAAAAAAGACTCAAACAAATAAATCACAAAAATTTACAAAAATTACAAAAAATACTTGTTTTAAACTTACTATTTTATCATGTAGAGACACATCGTTTAACCAACAATATTTTGAATGTGCCTGATCAATACCGGTCTTTTATTGACATCACTGGAACTCAACTACACCTCTCTTCGGAGATTTAATTCGCTTTGTAAGTGTGTGTAAAGCGCGAATTGCCTATGGGTGTGGTTTTTGTGTGACTGATTTGCTTCGTCATCGGGTTTTTCTCTCTCTCTCTCCGCAATTTATGTGGTAGTCAAACACTTGTAGTCGTTGTTTCTGCACTACACTCTCTCACTTTTCTGATAGTTTTTGCCAAAGAATAATATAGTTATAACCAGTAAGGAAAGGCAGAAAGTCGGGCGGGGCCGACTATATAATACCCTACACCTCCCTAACAATGCGATAAGGGTCATTGCCATAATAGTTTGGAATAATTGGTAAATGGGTAAAAACATATATATGTGGATATATCTAATTCTGAAACGATAATCGCTAAATTAAGCAATATTCGTTCCTAAATTGAGAAACATCTTTCTGGAAAATATTAATGATCGGAAGTAAAATACAACTTCTATATCGGTTTGATACCAAATCAGGAGGAACATATATATGGAGCTTTAATATAAATCTGAACCGATCTTCCCTGAATACTCATTCATGTAAAAAGACCTCCTTCTCTCGAATTTCGTACTGATCGGATATAAAATACAGTCTCTACAGCGCTTGCATTTCAAATCGGGGGTAACATATATATGGGGACTATATCTAAATCTGAACCGATTTTCTCACAATTTGGCAGTATTCCTTCATGTAATAACAAACCTCTTTCTGCCCAATTTCGTACTGATCGGATATAAAATACAGTTTCTACAGCGCTTACATGTCAAATCGGGGGTAACATATGTATGGGGACTATATCTAAATCTGAACCGATTTTCTCCGAATTTGGCAGTATTCCTTCATGTAATAAGAAACCTCTTTCTGCCGAATTTCGTACTGATCGCATATAAAATACAGTTTTTACAGCGCTTACATGTCAAATAGGGGGTAACATATATATGGGGGCTATATCTAAATCTGAACCGATTTTCTCCGAATTTGGCAGTATTCCTTCATGTAATAACAAACCTCTTTCTGCCCAATTTCGTACTGATCGGATATAAAATACAGTTTCTACAGAAACTGTATTTTATATAGAAAGAGGTTTCTTATTATATGAATGAACACTGTTAAATTTGGAAGAAATCGGTTCAGATTTAGATATAGCCCCCATATATACGTTACCCCCGATTTGACATGTAGGCGCTGTAGAGACTGTATTTTATATGCGATCAGTACGAAATTCGACAGAAGGAGGTCATTTTACATGAATGAGTATTCAGGGAAGATCGGTTCAGATTTATATTGATTGTTCCTCCTGATTTGGTATCAAACCGCTATAGAAATTGTATTTTACTTCCGACCATTAACATTTTCCAGAAAGATGTTTCTCAATTTAGGAACGAATATTGCTTAATTTAGCGATTATCGTTTCAGAATTAGATAATATGTTTCTACCTATTTACCAATTATTCTAAATTGTTACGGCAATGACCCTTATCGCATTGTTAGGGAGGTGTAGGGTATTATATAGTCGGCCCCGCCCGACTTTCTGCCTTTCCTTACTGGTTTTACCATACTATAGGCGTTACAAAAACATTATACTACGATTTGTATGCCCTTATATTAAAGTCACAAGCCGTTCAATTTTGATGCAAATTGGTCAATTTGTGAGGGAGGTACCAAAAGGGGCGCGGCAACATCGCCCTTTTTTCTCGAGGTGATAGCGACTAATAAAATAATACCATGTGAGGAATTTCAGAAGATTCTAACAAGTAGTATAGAAGTTATTTAATAATCAATATTTCACTAAATGTTAACCCTTTGTGTGGTAGGTACCAGAAGAAGTGGTCCAATATGGCCCATATTCCCAAACTACCAAATTTGAAGTCAATGGGATACTCCTTCCGAGAGTTATCGTGCGCCCCAGCCAGCAGACAGACAGACAGAGAAAAGAAGTAATAAAGTTCAGTCGGGTAAACTGACTTATGAATCCCCTCACCATCAGTCCCAAATAATATTCCTAAATTAATTTTTTTGTTTTAATTAAATTATTATCAATTTAAATTGCATTTAATAACTTTAAAGTCCGTGCTTGTATTACAGATATAATCTTTTAAATTTAGTCGCAAAATAGTCAATTTGTATGGGAGGTACCAAAAGAGGCGTTATAACTGTTAAGTTTTGGTACACAATGGCCCATTTGTGTGAGAGGTTCCAAAAAGGTCTTGCCGATGACGCACATCTTTCACTGGAATCTAGGTACTATAAAAGCAATACACTGTACGAAATTTAAGGTATTTCTATGCATTGGTATTAATGTTATAAGCTATTAACTTTTGGTGCAAAATGGTCCATTTTTGTGGAAGGTACCAAAAAGGGCGCGGCAACATCGTCCATTTTTCTCGAGGTAATAGCGACTAATAAACTAATATTATGTGTGAAATTTCAGCAAATTCGAACAAGCAGTATAAAAGTTATTAATGAATCAATATTTCACTAAATGTTAACCCTCTGTGGTGGAGGTGAAGGAGAAGGAGTGGACCAATATGGCCCATCTTCGAACTTAGGCGGAGATAGAGCAAAATATTATAGCATACAAAATTTGAAGTCAATCAGTTAATCCTTTCGAGAGTGCGCACCAGCCAGCAGACAGACAGATGGACGGACGGACTGACATTGCTCAAATGACTTAAAATGACCAGGGACGTATCTAGGGAGGAGGGTCCGGGCCACCCGATATGTTTTAAACATTGGCATAAATTATTTACAATTTTCAAAATCACTTAAAAACCAGTAAGGAAAGGCAGAAAGTCGGGCGGGGCCGACTATATAATACCCTACACCTCCCTAACAATGCGATAAGGGTCATTGCCATAATAATTTGGAATAATTGGTAAATGGGTAGAAACATATTATCTAATTCTGAAACGATAATCGCTAAATTAAGCAATATTCGTTCCTAAATTGAGAAACATCTTTCTGGAAAATTGTAATGATCGGAAGTAAAAAACAACTTCTATAGCGGTTTGATACCAAATCAGGAGGAACATATATATGGAGCTTTAATATAAATCTGAACCGATCTTACCTGAATACTCATTCATGTAAAAAGACCTCCTTCTGTCGAATTTCGTACTGATCGGATATAAAATACAGTCTCTACAGCGCTTACATGTCAAATCAGGGGTAACATATATATGGGAGCTATATCTAAATCTGAACCGATTTTCTCCGAATTTGGCAGTATTCCTTCATGTAATAAGAAACCTCTTTCTGCCGAATTTCGCACTGATCGGATATAAAATACAGTTTTTACAGCGCTTACAGGTCAAATCGGGGGTAACATATATATGGTGTTATATCTAAATCTAAACCGAGTTTCTCCGAATTTGGCAGTATTCCTTCATGTAGAAAGAAACCTCTTTTTGTCGACTTTCGCACTGATCGGATATAAAATAACATTTTTACAGCGCTCACATGTCAAATCGGGGGTAAGTATATATAGCGACTATATCTAAATCTGAACCGATTTCTTCCAAATTTAAAAGTGTTCATTCATATAATAGGAAACCTCTTTCTGACGAATTTCATACTGATCGGATATAAAATACAGTTTTTACAGCGCTTACATGTGAAATCGGGGGTAACATATATATGGGAGCTATATCTAAATCTGAACCGATTTTCTCCGAATTTAGCAGTATTCCTTCATGTAATAAGAAACCTCTCTGTGCCGAATTTCGCACTGATCGAATATAAAATAACATTTTTACAGCGCTTACATGTCAAATCGGGGGTAACGTATATATGGGGGCTATATCTAAATCTAAACCGATTTCTTCCAAATTTAACAGTGTTCATTCATATAATAAGAGACCTCTTTCTGCTGAATTTCATACTGATCGGATATAAAATACAGATTTTACAGCGCTTACATGTCAAATCGGGGGTAACGTATATATGGGAGCTATATCTAAATCTGAACCGATTTCTTCCAAATTTAACAGTGTTCATTCATATAATAAGAAACCTCTTTCTGCCGAATTTCATACTGATCGGATATAAAATAACATCTTTACAGCGCATACACTTCAAATCGGGGGTAACGTATATATGGGGGCTATAACTAAATCTGAACCGATTTCTTCCAAATTTAACAGTGTTCATTCATATAATAAGAAACCTCTTTCTGCCGAATTTCAGACTGATCGGATATAAAATAAAGTTTTTACAGCGCATACATGTCAAATCTGGGGTAACATATATATGGGGGCTATATCTAAATCTCAACCGATTTTAACCAAATTCAATAGGGATCGTCCTCGGGCCAAATAAAATATGTGTGTAAAGTTTCGTCGAGATCGGACCATAATTGCGACCTGTACTTTGATTACAAGAATACATGCACAGACAGACGGACAGACGGACAGACAGACAGACGGACAGACGGACATAGCTAAATCAACCCAGAAAGTGATTCTAAGTCGATTGGTATAATAAACAATGGGTCTATTTCTTCTCCTTTTGGGTGTTACAAACAAATGCACAAAGTTATAATACCCTGTACCACAGTGTGGTGTAGGGTATAAAAATAAAACACGAAAAATATTTGGAAGGCAGTCCAAAAAAAAAAAAACAATACAAAAGCGTAAAAAATGGTAACAGTAAAAGTAATAACAACTAAAAATAAGAAAAGTGCATGTTTCACGATTTTTTTTATTGGTGCTAGCCAGAAATTAGCTGAAATAAGTATATGGATTAGCTGAAATAAGTATATGGATTGATTATTGGAAGCAGACGAATGATAAGCCATCAAATGCATTAGATGCTATTTTAGTTTTTGTTCCGGACGTTAAGAAGAATAAAAACTTATCTCCGGAACAGATTGGAGGGAGACAGACTATCTTATTGGCTTTGATGTCTATATACAAAGATGAAGTCAAAATCGATGAAATAATTGATATATTTCTTTCAACAAATCGAAGATTACATTTTTAACCTTTACGTATTTTATTATTAAAAGTTTTAATTATCTCGTATTAAAGTACATATTTATATTTAGGAATAAAATTCGAATAAAAGAACTAAGCAAATTAACTTCCCTTACCTGCACAATAAGCGCAATTTTTAATTGTTTATCTTTGTTATGGAAAAAAAGGTTGGGCCCCCCGAACCAAAATCCTGGATACGTCCCTGAAAATTTCCGCCGAACATACTTGGGGTCTTAGGCCACTCCCTCGATGTGTTACATTTTTGGTACGTAGCAAATTATATATACCCTTCTCTCAAGGTGAGGGGATAAAAATTCGGTCCGATATTCCCAATAAGACAAAAGTTATGGCCATTTGAATTTTTTTTTTCAAAAAGTTGTATTTCTTTGTAATTTTTTTTTGGGGACAAAATATATGTCTTATTTGGCAGTTATAGAAGAAGTTATATAAAAAGAAATATAACATATTTTTATTCATATTAAAGGAAATTTCCTAGAGAATGTTTTCAAAAAAAGAAAGGGTAATAGTATATATTATATTATTAATATTATTGCCATTTTCTCACATCGCAAAACAAGAATATTGAAACCTTTACTATTTGTATATGTGTAGGGTATGGCACGTTGAAGTGCAAAGACAATTTGGACCTTGCATTTTAGTATAGTAGTTATAGGAAAAATAAAAAAATATATCTTTACTTAAAATCCTTTTCTTAGTTGATTTAGCTATGTCCGTCCTTATGCCTATCCATGTGTTCTTGTAATCAAAATATAAATTATGCAATAATTGTTTGATCAAGTTAGAAATTGCTACGTACTCGTATATCGTGTTTGGTGCAAGGACGAATCCGATTGAAAGTGGTAAAAATCGATTAAGATTATGATACAGCCCCACATATATGTTCCTCGTGGTTGGACACGGAATCGCTTTAGAAGCTTTATTTTACTTCCGATCATTACGAAATTTGGGAATGAACACTGACAAATGTAATGAAAATAATCTCAAATAGGCCCATATACGAGTACATGTTCCTTCCAATTAAGATCTTCATGAATTCTATTGATCTGCTAAGATGATCTTTCCTTCCAGGTTCACTCTACCCTAATATACACGAACAGTATGTGTGCGACTGAATGACTAAAGTTAGTTATTCCGGTCGCAATGGTCGTAAGCATCCTTTGCGGGTTAAGGATTTCAGTCATTTGTATCTATAGACGGTGAAGAAGACGACTGACTGCAATAGAATGCGCTCACACACACATGCACACCCAAGTCCACAAACGTGGACAAAGGGTTTTGTTTATTTGAAGGTATTGGTGTGTGTGTGTGTATGTGTGTGACTAAGAGTCATAGATTACTTCCACTTGTACAACGTTGTATAAGAAGATAACTTTCCAGCTATGTGACTGTGTGTGCGTATGTGTGTGTGTATGTGTCTGTTTGTGTAGTGTACGTGGCCCGAGTGTTTGGCTTTGGATGCACATATATCTGTTTGTTTTTCTTCGAGATTTGTTGACAGTGATATTTTTAACAGCCTTAAGTACTCATATTATTCGGATACTTCTTCTGGGCACAGTGTTTTGCAAATGTAATAGATATTTAATTGGAAATGAGACAGTTAGCTTATGTATCTATGTCATTCCGAAGCTGCTAATGGCAATAGAGATTTAACAAATTAACACCAGTTATTGGCTAGAGTTGGCATTACGAAGGACTAATCCTTAACTTTACAAGAGCTTCTGAACTGTATCACTGTATCAGTGGCCACTATATAGAGATATACACATGTGTATGTATGTTGTGTTAGCCAGCGAGTCATTGCAACATTCTTTTGCAATTATATATTGCTTTGTCTCTATCTATCTCGCTCCCTCATTCGTACACATATTCGCTTTTTAGTTTTAACTTTTCCCCGCAGTGGCTTAAGGATATTTCCTTGTTATTCTTGGACTTCGTTCGTTCTTTCTTTGTTTCACAAATAAAAACTTTAAATTGCACATATTTCTCTTACTTGCGTTTTGCCATGCATGTTGCGACATGATATGCAACTGGCCCATAGTTGCATAGTTTGTTTCGTTTGTTATTTATTCAAGTGGCCACCACATACAATCGTATTTTTTCGCTTAGCTTCAGTTCTCTTCAGTTGTGGCATTTTATGTATATTTCCGTTGCCAAAGTAAAAGAAGAAGAAGAAGCGGAAAAAACAAAAATAAAGAAGTTGCAGTCAAAATATGTTAAGTGGTGTATGCTGAGAGGCTCTTAACAAAATGGATGTGTGTGTACGCGTGTGTGCAGTTACAGATGCATGTGTGTATGTTTGAATTTGTTTAAAAATAAAAGTAACAACCTAAATTTTGGAGTACCGCTTGTTCAGCAATTAGAAGTGTTGCACAGATTATTTATTTTATCAGAATATAGTCAAAGTAAGAAAATAAGTGACTGGAGAATTGCAGAGGCCAATGAGCTCTGTACAATTTGATCGTCGACCACTGTGGCATTCCTCTATACGACGAATCCCATTCATTATCACGACGAATCCCATTCTTCACCACGACAAATTCATGCCCACGACTATTTAAATTTTAAAAATTCCAATAAATGTTCTTCTAGTTTTAAACCATTTAAAATGGTATGGAAAATAAAATTATTTGACTGCATTGCTAGGTTCAGTTGTGAATATTCGTTTCGAGAGTCAGTTCTTATCAGGTAAGGCTGAAATCAAACAAACGAGAAGTATTCATTACTTCTGCTATTTTAAATCAAAAATAATCACATCAAGTAATGTATTTGCCAACAGACCACTAGCACAAATGTTTCACACTTATACAGCTTGTCGAGCTGCATGTACGAGTATGCATGTGTTTGATGTTTTGTATAACAAACATCAGTTACGCCGTGCCATTGCGGTTTGTTTGAACCAATCGGTGCTGCGTGGAACACACACGTGGACGAACATAACAACGTCGCATGTCTTACTTTGTTTTTTCTGTAGGAGTTGACGTTGCCGTAAAGGGCGAATAAGTCGATCGTTCTCATGATAAATGGATAATCTTATTGACGAACGGTGTTCGTCATTAATTATTAGATTTTTTAAATTGATCTTTTACAACAAATTATATAACTAAGGTAATCAGAACGCATATAGAACAATACATTTAAGCAGAAACTGTAATTTGATTGCTTCGTTTGATCATATTTTCAGCAAAATGGCCAATTAAATCTTTTCGTCGTGGGAATGAAACCTTATCGTTCTCTCGACGAATTTCGAAATCACCAAAAACATGACTTGATGATCGTGTTTGTTCTATTGACGTACAAAAACATCGCATGTACGAAACTTTTCGTCACCAGTACGAAGATATATTGACGAAACTGATTCGTCATGGTGACGAACGGTTTTTCTATCAGTGTGGTCTTCCTCTATACTATAGAGTCCACCACTGTGGTCTTCCACTATACTATAGAGTCCACCACTGTGGTCTTCCACTATACTATAGAGTCCACCACTGTGGTCTTCCTCTATACTATAGAGTCGACCACTGTGGTCTTCCACTATACTATAGAGTCCACCACTGTGGTCTTCCACTATACTATAGAGTCCACCACTATGGTCTTCCACTATACTATAGAGTCCACCACTGTGGTCTTCCACTATACTATAGAGTCCACCACTGTGGTCTTCCTCTATACTATAGAGTCGACCACTGTGGTCTTCCACTATACTATAGAGTCCACCACTGTGGTCTTCCACTATACTATAGAGTCCACCACTATGGTCTTCCACTATACTATAGAGTCCACCACTGTGGTCTTCCACTATACTATAGAGTCCACCACTGTGGTCTTCCTCTATACTATAGAGTCCACCACTGTGGTCTTCCACTATACTATAGAGTCCACCACTGTGGTCTTCCACTATACTATAGAGTCCACCACTGTGGTCTTCCACTATACTATAGAGTCCACCACTATGGTCTTCCACTATACTATAGAGTCCACCACTGTGGTCTTCCACTATACTATAGAGTCCACCACTGTGGTCTTCCTCTATACTATAGAGTCGACCACTGCGGTCTTCCACTATACTATAGAGTCCACCACTGTGGTCTTCCACTATACTATAGAGTCCACCACTATGGTCTTCCACTATACTATAGAGTCCACCACTGTGGTCTTCCACTATACTATAGAGTCCACCACTGTGGTCTTCCACTATACTATAGAGTCCACCACTGTGGTCTTCCTCTATACTATAGAGTCGACCACTGTGGTCTTCCACTATACTATAGAGTCCACCACTGTGGTCTTCCACTATACTATAGAGTCCACCACTGTGGTCTTCCACTATACTATAGAGTCCACCACTGTGGTCTTCCTCTATACTATAGAGTCCACCACTGTGGTCTTCCACTATACTATAGAGTCCACCACTGTGGTCTTCCACTATACTATAGAGTCCACCACTGTGGTCTTCCACTATACTATAGAGTCCACCACTATGGTCTTCCACTATACTATAGAGTCCACCACTGTGGTCTTCCACTATACTATAGAGTCCACCACTATGGTCTTCCACTATACTATAGAGTCCACCACTGTGGTCTTCCACTATACTATAGAGTCCACCACTGTGGTCTTCCTCTATACTATAGAGTCGACCACTGTGGTCTTCCACTATAGTATAGAGTCCACCACTGTGGTCTTCCACTATACTATAGAGTCCACCACTGTGGTCTTCCACTATACTATAGAGTCCACCACTGTGGTCTTCCTCTATACTATAGAGTCCACCACTGTGGTCTTCCACTATACTATAGAGTCCACCACTGTGGTCTTCCACTATACTATAGAGTCCACCACTGTGGTCTTCCACTATACTATAGAGTCCACCACTATGGTCTTCCACTATACTATAGAGTCCACCACTGTGGTCTTCCACTATACTATAGAGTCCACCACTATGGTCTTCCACTATACTATAGAGTCCACCACTGTGGTCTTCCACTATACTATAGAGTCCACCACTGTGGTCTTCCACTATACTATAGAGTCCACCACTGTGGTCTTCCTCTATACTATAGAGTCGACCACTATGGTCTTCCACTATACTATAGAGTCCACCAATGTTTGTTGACCAATGGTTAGTTCTTACCTCGGTTTTTTGTTTCCTTCAGAATGATAACGCAAGTGGTAGATTTTGGATTTTGGTTTTATTTGTAAAAATTTCAATTTGTTGTTTTGTGGATTTCATGTGTGTACAGGTATGTGTGAAAATGTGATTAATTGTATTGTATTTTTTAAATTTAAATTCAATTGTATAGTACTTTTAATGTTAACAATTTTTAAATGTTTTTAATTTCAGTGTTTAATTTCAGTTTTTTAATTTCAGTTTTTAATCTTAATATTAATTGTTTTGTTTCATGTGGTTCACTTCTTTTTGTTTCAATTTAATCTTTCAATGTTGGGTCTGTTGGTATCACAGGGTCTTTTACGTACATGTATGTATCTGTATAAAAAGTACACTTGTTACTTGAACTTTACTATTCACTAATAATCACTTAATCGCGGGAGGGAGACGAACGAGTTGATGGTTGGCACAATTGAATACTATAGAGAAGATATCCAACAAAGTTCATTCTCCTTACAGCGGTAGAACATTAGAAGTCTTGGAACTTTTAATGAGTTTCACCCAAAATGCAAAAATCATAATGAAGAACATATGTCTTTATGTTCGGTGCATAAACTAAAAACTAAAATATCAAAGTGAGTCGTAACATTGTAAAAGCGCCCGAAAGCTGATGAGAGAATAGCGTAAGTTCATCATACAAAGTTTAGCAAGTTAACGTCGTACAGTCTGTTGGAATAGAAGGTCGATATTAAAACCTTCTATAGACGCGAACAAACTTGCACTTTTCTACGCGCATCTGTGAATTTTCTTCTTGTAGAAAGTCATATTTTTCTTAAGTGGCAGTATAACAATAACAATGGCATCACTCGAAGTACCAACAAACATTTGTAGTAGCAGCAATAAACTGATTATGTCAGTTGATTTCGTATGATGTCATAAGTCCGATAGAAAATATCATTCCTCTCTCTCTGCTGTGGTCTCTCTGGAAAAACTCACAAAATCATGAGTATCGATAGAAAACTTGAGTGGAGGTGTCATTTCTGCAATCCCCGTGCAAAATCACGCAAAAACACGACGTACCAAAGGTTTGTTTATCAAGACGATAACACTCAAACAACAACAATTACCACGGAGGAGCAGACGACTGAACAGCCAACAAACAGTACGCAGCAAAAGCAACAACGCGAAGACGACGAAGACATGCCTAACGAATTGAACAAACGACTTAAGAAAGCAACAACAACTATAACCATCAAAAACACTGCGACTGATCCAAATCTCTCTGAGCTTAAGTCGGATATACTTATACATACTCGTATGTGAGTTAAAAAGCTCGATGCAGCAAATGATTGTGAACATGTTCACAGCTACCAATTATAATTCAATAGAAAATCTTAATATCACTCTCACAAACCTTTACCTAGCTCTCACTGATATATCATCTCAGGTCAACGAACTCTAAACGATATACAAAGAATAAGAGCGAACATATCAAAGAGACGGATAAGAGAATACAACAACTCGAAGAACAAGCAATAAAAAAACAAGTTAGAAAGGTTCAGTCGGGTAAACCGATTAAGGTGTTTTCCAACAAGAGGTGTTATTTTTAATCACCCGGTATTTCGGTAGCTGTCACTTTTGAAACTTTTATTCTTTGACATTTGACAAGTAAAAACTACGCCATTACTAAACATGGAACGATACACGATTCAACAACGCATTGAAATTATTAAAATTCACTACAAATATGGTGAAAATCTGAAATGGTGAAATCCGGAATTCCATCGAAAAATCATCTTGCCTGATGTGGCCCATTTCCACCTCGGTGGCTACGTCAACAAGCAAAATTGTCGCATTTGGGTCTCGGAAAACCCAAGAGTTATTCTTGAGAAGCCTCTCCATCCTCAACGTGTGACTGTTTGGTGCGCAAATGAGGTTGGATCAACAGTTACGGTGAATGGTTTGCGCTATCGAGAGATTATTAATGATTTTTTATGGTCGGAGTTGAATGGTATTGATCTAGACAACGTTTACTATCAACAAGACGGCGCTACGTGCCACACAAACAACGAAACCATTGGCCTGTTACGGGAAAAGTTTCCGGACCGTGTTATCTCTCGAAGAGGTGATCATTATTGGACACCGAGATCTTGTGATTTAACACCTTGCGACTTCTTCCGTTGGGGCCACGTGAAAGATAAGGTCTAAGCCAACAGCCCAGAGTCGATTCAAGACCTCAAAGATAGAATTCGTGAGGGTATCGAGGACATAGGGCAGCCACTTTGGTTATGGAAAATTTCATGAAAAGTATATGGTCCTGTAAGTGTGGTCGTGGTGGCCATTTTGCTGATGTTGTTTTTCATTATTAACGGCATACCTTCCTCTTTATTACGAAATAAACATCTGATCATTTATCTCAAAAAATTTAATTTTTCTATAAATACCAAAATAACAGCTCTTGTTGGAAAGCCCTTTATAACATTACACTAATGAATCTGTCAATTTGTGTGGGAGGTACCAGAAGAGGGTTAACAAATACACCAATTTTTCGGTAAACAGTAGATTCTTCAAATACATTGTACTGTGCCGAACTATAAGCGTTTATGTGCACTTGTATATTATCGTTACGAGCTATTCAATTTTGGTACGATATGGTCATTTTGTGTGGGAGGTACAAAATGACCATATCGTACAGGGGTGTGGTGATAGGTGTGGTGTAGGCACTACAACAAGGTCAAATTTTTTAATGGAGCTTATTTTTTATACCCTACCTACCAGAAAATCCCTGGGGAGCGAAAAAAAAACACTTTTGCATTTTTCATATACAGGGTCTCCCATATTCGACGGACCCATCCGGCAACGCCATAACTTTTGACAGAGATGTCAGATCGCTTAATGACATACCGCGTTTGAAGCGTCAGTCCAAGCAGATTTTTACCATGGAACAATACACGCCACGCGAGCGCTCTGAAATAGTTGAAATTTACATTCAACAGAAGAAGTCAAGTCAACGTGCTTTTAAAATATTAAAAAATGTGAGAAGTGCGCCTTCTAAGAACACCATTAAGCGTTTATACGAAAAATTTTCGACTGGTGAGGCTCTTTCTAATCCGAAGAGGCCAAATAAAAGTCGACCAAGGCGATCGGCCGAGAATATCGCTGCCGTACGAGCCAGTGTTGATAGGTCCCCAAGAACATCCCAAAAACGCCGTTCTCAGCAGTTGGGCATGGCTCGGTCCACTTTACAACGGATTATTCGCGTTGATTTGCATTTGTTCCCGTACAAAATTCAATTGACGCAAAGATTGTTGCCTGCGGACAAGCCTCGTCGATTGGAATGGGCCCAACGAGTCCGTCGAATATGGGCAACCCTGTATATTTCGGGCGGTCTAAGCATTACCCTAAACAAGATTTCAAGTATTTGTATGTACTGGTATTAAAGTTATAAGCCGTTAACCTTTGGTATAAAACGATCCATTTGTGTGGGTGGTACCAAAAAGGCCTGTACAATAATGCCCATTTTTAACGGACTATAGGTGCTACAAAAATATTATACTGCACAAAATTTCAAGTATTTTTATGCACTTGTATTGAAGTTACAGGCAGGTTCATTTTAATGAAAAATGGTCCATTTGTGTGGGAGGTACCAAAAAGGGTAAATAAGTACAATGTGTGGAATTTCAGAAGATTCTAATAAGTAGTATAGTAGATGTTATTCAAGAATCAATATTTTACTAATTGTTAACCCTTTGTGTGGGAGATACCAGAAGGAGTGGACCACAATGGGCCATCTTTGAAGTCAATCGGTTACTCTTTTCGAGAGTTATAGTGCGCACCAGCCATCAGACAGACGGACGGACATTGCTTATTCGACTTAAAATGACCCAAAACGAATTTCCGCCGAACATACTTGGGCTCTTAGGTCGCTCGTTCGATGTGTTACACTTTTTTCCGTAGCAAATGATATAACCCTCGTCACACTAAAGTGAGGGTATAACGTGCGAACAAATCGAAGAGATGGATAGAAGAATAAAACAACTCGAACAACAAGCAATAAACAAGAATATAGAAATTCTTAACAATACTGAAGCGAATATCACAGTCAGTAGCTGTCGAAATGAGAGACTCAGATATACAAAATGCATACTACATCAAGAAGAAGATCAGTGTAATAGTCGAGTTTGTACAATACAAACCAGAACAAGTAAGAAAGTTTCAGTCTGGTAAACCGACTAAGGTATACCCTCACTTTGTGAGTAATGTTATATTGAATATTACACAAATTGATGTGTCACTTTGGGGTTTATCAAATACACTTATTTTCGTGCCGAATTATAAACGCTTATGTGCACTAATATATATACTAGACCATTTATTATTTCCGGGCCGAAAAAATTTCCATTTGACCTACAAACCTCCAATAAAAAATTCGGTGTCGATCGGATAACGCTAAGGTCTGCCCAAAGTTGTTTGAAAACACAAAACTCACTTTACATGAACAAAATTTGGGTTTTAATCAAATGTCACCACATGTTCAAGTAATTAAAAAATATTTTATTAGCATGAAAAGTTTTTAAATGATCTTTGAATAAAATTTTCTTTCTTACAAGTCGTAAACAATCAAAATCGGCCGAAAAACGAAAAAGTTACAGCAGTTTTCATTTGAATTTTACGTCATGACAGGGCATGCATGCACATCGACATGGCCTCAGGCATATATGTACATATGTAGACGTAAGAGCAATCACAATAAAAAATAGATCATGCATGACATGCGAGTTTCATACCGATGATGACGTGATCACACCAAACGTCTAAGAGGACGACAACATTGGATCTCGTCACGTCTTATAGTAGTCCTTGATAAGGCCAAAGTTAGCTGTTCCGATGCTGTACATATTTTGATAGCATGCGCTTATGATGTGATAACTGTAATGAATAATGCTGCGACGCCTCTGACCTCTGTTGGTGAGCTTGTGATTAATCGATCTACAATATATGAGCTACGAAAAGAAAATCGTAAGCGAGAATCGGAGAAGGTGCAAACAGAATTCATTGCAAAAGTAATTTAGTTCAGATCTAAACATATATGTATATAATTTATAGCTTTACGAATCCATCGATTTGTATTTTATTTTTTATACGTAGAAATAGCGTACATTCATTGATTATTCACTGGGACGGAAAACTGTTGCTGTTGGAGCTATTCGGCAGAAAAATCGTTGATAGAATAGCAATACTCGCCAGTTATGAAGGCACATCAAAATTTTTGAGCGCTCCCAAAATCCCGGCTGGTACTGGAAAAAATATGGCCAAAGTCGTTCATGATACCCTCATCAATTGGGATATTTCTAATAAAGTTTCCGCCATGGTTTTCGATGCCACGTCGTCAAATACAAGTCAAAACACTGATCGTGCATTTTGTTGCAGTACAAATTAGATCGAAAATTAATCAAGTTCCCATGTCGTCATCACATGATGGAGATAGTATTGAAACATGTGTTTGAGGTTAAACTTTCGGCGACTTGTGGTCCTGAAGTGCCTATTTTTAATCGTTTTGCTGCCGTTTGGGTAAGTCTCGACCACAAATCGTTTAAAAACGGACTCGAAGATCCAACTGTACGCTCAAAAATAAGTAATGCTGACTGCGAAGTCATTAAGAAATTCTGCATTAAACAGCTAAATGAAACACAAATACGAGCTGATTACAAGGATCTATCACATGTTTCTTGGTGGTGTCGGCGATAACTTCCAAACACCTGGTCCAACATCCCACGCAAGGTTCATGGGAAAAGGCATTTATGCCTTAAAAATATACCTATTTCGAGAGCAGTTTGCATTGACAAAACGAGAGTCCAGTGGGCTACGGGATATATGTATTTTTCTCGTGCGGCTGTATGTCAAAGCGTGGTTTATATGCACAAATGCCATACGAGCACCAAATCAAGATATACACTTGTTAAAAGACTCCATCGCATACGCAGAAATCGACCGAGATGTGTCTGAAGCGGTTTTGAAGAAATGGAAAAATCATTTGTGGTATTTGGCCCCAGAATCAATGGCTTTGGCATTTTTCGATTCGGATGTTTCACTCGAAGAGAAACGAAAAATGGTTAGGCATCTGCAATCAACAAAACCCGTCGTAAATCTGGAAAACGATCGAAAATTCTCCGACCCGAAACTATTGCTGTGTAATAATTTAAGCGATTTCGTCTCATACAAAACCAAACATTTTTTCGGTGCTTTTGGATTGAGTGCTGAATTTTTAAAGCATGACCCATCCATTTTGGAAGATTATCAAGATACTCTCGATGTTTGTCGTAATCTGTTTGTTGTTAACGACACTGCTGAACGCGGTGTACAATTTATGAATGATTACAATAGAATACTTACGAAAGAGGAAGAACAAAATCAATTTATATTACAGTGCATTGAAGAATATCGTAGAAAATGTCTCTCACATAACAAGTCAGATCTAATATAATATTGAATTAATTGTATTTTTTGTTTTTTTTTCACCGATCTTAATATTTAAAAACTATTTATTAATTAATAATACAAAGAAATGTAATTTTACTTATTTAAACATACGATTTTTGAATAAAAAAAATATTTCCCCTATAAAGTGTGTTCTAAATTTTGAATGAACTTTGGGCAGACCCTAGGGTTATCAGATCGGCACAAAAATGTTTATGGAAGTCTTGTAGGCCAAATGGAAACTTTTTCGGTCCGGAAATCAAAGATCGCAGCAACTTTCACTTTTTGCATCATGTGCTATAAACGGTCTAGTGTACATTCACTCACCAAGGTCTACAAAAGTAGTTTTATGCTTATGAGTTACATATTTCGTATAGTTACCGAGACATCTGCAATTGAAAATTTAATTGTTAATTTTTCCCGGCCCTATCCTAATATTTTGTGAATGTCGGAGCAGAATATGCACCGATTTTTTTCACATCAAACTTTTTGAATTGGCAGCAAAATTTGCTATATCATGGATAGTTACGGCCATTTTTATTTACATTTTAAACAAAAATTGATTTTTTGTAATTTTTTTGGGAAAAAGTATAAATCGCATTTTGTAGTTATAGAAGAAGTTATTTAAAAAACAGTAAACATATTTATATTCATCTTAAAGAAACATCCTAGAGAATGTTCTCAAAGAAAGAGCAGGTAAAAAATATTCGATGGTATTGTTGCCAAGCTTCTCCATTTACGAATTTTTACACAAATTTCAAAAATAAGCACCATTTTCTCCAATCGCAAATATAGAATATTAAAACCTTTATAATGCGTATATGTGATAAGGTGTTGCAAGTTAAACTGCAAACGGATATAGGGGAAAATCTAAAAAATCCAATTATTGGGATTTCGAAATTGGTTTAGGATTGTGGGATTGCCTTTTTTCAATATAATGATACAATCATTACTTTCGATTTGTGAAATCAAGATATATGTTAATTCTTGATATACATATATTATTTTTTTTAATATTTTCGTTTGTTTTATTTTAATCTATAATCCTTATTGATTTTTAACTAGGATATTCTCCTGGCTTTAGGCCATCTTGCAAAGTAGAGTGCAAAGTTTTTCAAAAACGATATGGCAAATACAATTACTTGACAAATAAGCTTCTTGTATAGCGATTTTATGAATTCTAATGCAATCTTCAGTAATGTTTACGGCGTTATTACATTTCTGTCTGCATTTGAAAATTTATTATTTTTAAATTTTTCCATAGCACTATGTAAAATCAGTGCAGACTCCTTTCCCATCAACCTTCTGAATTGACATCTAAATTTGCTATACGAATTTCGTTCAGATGTCAGTGGATACATTATGGCCATAAGATTAAATATTTTACAAAATAGACCATTTTTGTATATTATAGAGGAATTTATAAAAAGAAAGTATAAAATATTTATTATCTCTTAAAGCAAGCTTCCTCTAGAATGTTCTCGAGAAAAGAATGTGTCAAAAATGTGCGTTAATAGTGTTGCCACTCTTCTCCAAATTACACAATTTCTTTCGAAAATATCAAAACTTCGACAATCGCAAAGCTAGAATATGAAAACCTTTACCAATTTTATATGTAGCAATGTGCTTTACGGTAAACTGTGAAAGGAATTTTTAGTTCGGCTTTTTGTATAATAGATATTGGGGAAAAATAAAAATTTTCGTTTTCAAGAAAAAAATATCTGATATATACCGATTTTTAAATATTTTATTGACTAAAGTTTCCGTCAGTCATTGAAAAAAATAGTTTTTTTAATTTTTCCCGATCCTTTCCTTCGAATCGGTATATAATAGAGACGGAAATTTACCGATTCCTATAATTATCATTATCTTTTCTGGATAGACAACACACTTTTAATTTGATGAACAAATATTGCCATTAGAGATATACTCGCTGACGAATAAAGCAAAACTTACACGCGATTAAACATTTTGTTAACCCGAGGTGGCCAACTTTGAGGCTCTGTATATCCACTCCTGTATACCATTGAGGGACCGAATTTCAAACTTAACTTATCTAATACCTCTTCTACAAACGGGCCAAGTTTTTTCGCAATCGGTTGTCTGGTTAAGTAGCGGCCGAATTATTTCCCTACATCCTTCTTATATCATATCACAGGGATCCATTTGCCTCTTTTAAGTGGAAGATTGATTTAGCATTAATTGACTATTCGGCTTACCAATCTTGCTAATTCTCCAATTATGTGAACAGGATTGCAGAAAGCTCATCCTAGGTTAGGTTACCGGACCTAACCCACTCTAATTCGAGCAGCCTTATGCAGGTCTACCGATCTGGCATCATCGAAAATTTTATAGAAATTTTCTGTTTATCGAAAATTTTATAGAAATTTTCTGTTTATCAAAAATTATATAAAAATATACTGTTTATCAAAAATTGTATTAAAATTTAAAATGCATCGAAAATTCTGTAGAAATTTACTATATATCGAAAATTTTGTAGAATTTTTCTATATGTCGAAATTGGTACAGACATTTTCTATTTATCGAAAATCCTCTAGAAATTCGATAAAAATTAGCTATTTATCGAAAATTTTAGAATTTTTTTGTTTGTCGAAAGTTGTATAGTAAGGTTTCTATTTATCGAAAATTCTATAGAAATTTTCTATTTAACGAAAATTCTGTAGAAATTTTCTATTTATCGGAATTTCTAAGAATATGTTCTGTTTATGGAAAATTCTATAGAAATTTTCTGTTTATTGAAAATTTTATAGAAATTTTCTGTTTATCAAAATTGAATTGAAATTTTAAATTTGTCGAAATTTTCGATATACAGAAATCTATATACCGATTCGAAGGAAAGGATTGGGAACAAAATAAAAAAAATTAATGTCTTTAGTCCATAGAATGTTTAAAAATCAATATATCTGAGATATTTTTGTCTAAAAACGAAAATTTTTATTTTTCCCCAATATCAATTATACTAAAAGCCGAACTAAAAATTCCTTTCGCGGTTTACACATTGCTACATATACAGATGGTAAAGGTTTTCGTATTCTAGATTTGCAATTGTCGGAAATGTTACCAAGTTTTGACATTTTCGTAACAGATGGTGTCATTTGGAGAAGCGTGGCAACACTATTAACACTCATTTTTGACACATTTTTTTCTCGAGAACATTCTACAGGAAGCTTTTATACTTTCTTTTTATAAATTCATTTTTCTATTTATCGAAATTCTGTAGAAATTTTCTATTTATCGGAATTTCTATTAAAATGTTCTGTTTATCAAAAATGCTATAGAAATTTCCAATTTATCGAAAATTCTATAGAAATTTTCTGTTTATCGAAAATTATATAAAACTGATTATCAAAATTGTATACAAATTTTTTGTTTATCTAAACTGTATTGAAATTTTAAATATATCGAACATTTCTATATATTGAAAATTTCTGTATATCGAAAATTTATATATATTGAAAATTTGTATATATCGAAAATTTCTATATATCGAAAATTTATCGAAAATTTCTATATATCGAAAATTGTACAGAAATTTTCTATTAATCAAATATTCTATAGAAATTTTCTGTATATCGAAAAATCTATAGAAATTTTCTATTTACGAAAAAATGTATCGAAATTTTATATTCTACAAAAATGTTTTATTTATCGAAAATTCTTTAGAAATTTCCAATTTTCGAAAATTCCATAGCAATTTTTTATTTACAAAAATTCTACAGAAATGTTCTATTTATCGAAAATACTATAGAATTTTTCTGTACATCGAAATTCTATAGAATTTTTCTGTATATCGAAATTCTGTAGAATTTTTTTATATATCGAAAATTCTGTAAAAATTTTCTATATATCGAAAATTCTATTAAAATTTTCTTTTTATCGAAAATTTTTTAGACATTTTCTGTTTTTAACGAAAATTCTATAGAAATTTTCTATTTATCCAAAATTTTACAAAAGTTTTCTATTTATTTAAATTCTATAGAAATTTCCTATTTATGGAAAATTTTACTGAAATGTTCTATTTATCGAAAAATCTATAGAAATTTTATGTTTATCGAAAATTGTATAGACATTTTCTATTTATCGAAAATTCTATAGAAATTTTCTATTTATCGAAAATATATAGAATTTTTCTGTTTATCGAAAATTGTAAAGAAATTTGCTATTTATCGAAAATTCTATATAATTTTTCCATAAAACATTCTGTAGAAATTTTCTATATATCGAAAATCCTATAGAAATTTTCTGTATTGTATGTTGTATACAATTTTATAGAAATTTTTATAGAAAAGGGGAGTGGCAATTTCGCCCTTTTTTCTCGAGTTGATAGCGATGAAAAAATGTATGAAATTTCAGTAAATTCGGCATTCGATATTTCACCAGATATTAACCAATTGTGAGAGAAATGTCTTAAAAAAAATGTTAGAGGATTTAATTTTATTGATATTTAATATTAAATCGTTCACAATATATGCCGAAAATAATTTTTATTATTGAGATTTAAATTAATGTCAAAAAACAGTCCTCCATTTACCTTTTCATAGAACCAAGTGTATGTAATGAATATGCCAAGAATGTTGCTTCCCTATTACATGTTATTCTTCGTTACACTTCGTGTAAGCAAAAACTATGGCAATAACAAGTGTAAATCAGGTATAACAGGCAAAGAGTAAAGATGTACTTTTTAAAATCTCTGCTTTGAGAAATGCAAAACCATGTGAACCGGTGATAAAAAGATACACAAAAATATTTAAAAATAACGGGGAAGGAAAGGCAACTATAAGAAAATTATAGGAAAATTACAAAATATAAAATTTATTTCTTAATCTTTCTCATAGAACAACAACAACATTATCGAAGAAAAACTGGTTAACCATCCTTGTCAATGACTTTATATGTACAAAAGTTGTGGACCTGATGCGATTTGGCTTAACTTCGGTTCGCATCGCCATTATCCCCTTGAACTCATTCACCAACATATTCCTGATGAGCAAGGACATCATTAAAAACTTTTACTGATATTTTCGTACATTATATTTGCTTTCCTTGTAATCCGCTTTTTAATCTTTTGAACCTGGTAACGACAACAACGACAAGAAATATAACAACAAACCCCTATATAGATTTGGCAACTACATTAATCTGCTTTTCTGAAATAATCTTACCAAAATTAAGTTAACAACGAATATGCGTGTATTCTCTTCTGCGAAATAGGTTGTCAATAAGCTCAGAAGTTCGGCCAAGAAACGAAAGAAATTCGAAAGGACATCACTCGCCCCTTTTATGAGAAAGGTTATTTTCATCAAATGTAGGACATTTTTAATTTCTCGTTGTTCACATTAAATAAGTTCGAAACACTTTCTGTTTTCCGGAGAAACTCATCAGAAAAACATCATTGATCTCGGGGACGTATTTGGTATGATATCAATTAAAAACAAACGTATACGCCGCACTGATCTTTGTTCAGTTGGTTAGAGAAAGAAAAAGTGATAAAATGTTACCATTGCAAATGCATTAAAACTCCAATCAATAAACAATTCAGTACGAGTTTAATAAACGATTTTACAAAATTCTATATATTTATATATTATATTTCATATATCTATGTTTGGGTTTTTTTTTTAGTCAAGTATGCAAATCAAAATTTAAAAGAAAAATGAATAATGCTATAAGCGAAAATTGACGATTTTTCGCATACATCTAGGATGTCCTAGTCAAGTCCATTAAGAACTACACTCCGTCCTTTATTTCAAAAAAAGTTCAAAAATGTTCGGGGATTTAAAATTTTCAAAATTAGAAACAAAATATTTTTGGCTTTTACGAAATTAGTTATTGAATTTATACAGAAATTTGCTATTTATCGAAAATTTTGTAGACATTTTCTGTTTTCCGAAAATTGTATAGCAATTGTATAAAAATTTCTATTTATCGACTATCTATAGAAATTTTATATTTATCTAAAATTCTACAGAAATGTTCTGTTCATCGAAAATTGTAAAGAAATTTTATGTTTAACGAAAATTGTATAGACATTTACTATATATATAAAATTATATAAAATTTTTCGATATATTGAAAATTCTGTATAAATTTTCTATATATCGAAAATACTCCGGAAATTTCTGAGTTCAGTGCTAACTTTCATTCAGTTCGGTTGTAAGTACGCATAAAACAAATCTCAGTGTCATAAACTCTATCCACTTTGCGCTCGCATCGCAGGCAAATAAAACTTCATAAAAAAATACATATTAATTTCTCAATAGTGGTCCGGTGCACCGTAAGATGGTAAAGCCCCACGGAGCCAAACCTGCGGCACCCCGCGCATTTAAATCCACCTCACGGCGGACAAAGGCAAAGCTCATGTCGCAGTTTATACCATTAAGTACAAACACATACGGCGCCTCCTGTTCAAATGTCAACAGATATAGTTCCCTATCATCCATCGAAGATATGGACGATTCACCTGAGATAAACATTAAGCCAAATGTACCTAAAGCTCAACCAAAACCACCTCCAATTGTTGCCGATTTCAGTGTATCTATCAGAGAAATACAACTTATCGTCGGTGACGACTGCATGTTCAAACGCACTTCAACTGGGACAAAGATTTTCCCACAAACTAAGGAAAAATATGATTTTTGTATCAAGTCATTGAAAGAGGGTAAGATTGAGTTTCACTCTTACAACTCAAAAGAAAATAAATTATATACCACCTTTGTATACGGCCTTCCCAGGCTAAAACCTGATGAAATAATGGAAGACCTAAAGACATACAACCTTTCACCTATATCGGTGTCTGAGGTAATGACAAAGTATAGCAGCGCTGATGACGCAGTATACAAAATCCAGTTTGAGCGTAAATCACACAACCCAAATAATTTAAGAAATGTTAAATCTATCTGCAAAGTTCTCATAACTTGGAAAAACACAAACCAAATAAATCCGAGAGACCAACGCAATGTTGGAACTGCTTGATGTATGGCCATGGCGGTGATCACTGCAACCGCAAACCTGCATGCATGACTTGTGCGAAAACTCACAAAACATCTGAGTGTCCATTCACAAAAGAAAACAAGCGCCCTGCAGTTTTCTCTTGTTTTAATTGCAAACAAGCTGGTGAAGAAAGAACTGACCACGCAGCTAACGATATAAAATGTCCACTGCGACAAAAAAATATGGAAATCAAACAAAGAGTTACCTCCGGGCCCTCCAGAAGGGTCCAGGTTGGACGTCCAAGACATAAGAATGCACATTCTCAAAGAAACACCACTCATCATATTACTAATGTTCATTCGCCAGCAAACAATACTCATCATATTACCTCGCCTCACCACTCAAATCGGTAACGATCTACTTAGCATAGACGAACTTTTTAATATATTCACTTCTGCACTCGATGACCTAAGCAGATGTACCTCGAAAGTACAACAAATTCATGTTGTAATGTCACTTCTAAAATACGCTCATGACATTAAATAACAACATACACACATTAAATATACTGCATTGGAATGCAAACGGCATTACTACATATTCAAATACTCGACAATTCGAAAACTTGCTAACAATGCAAAATATACACATCGCTGGATTAAACGAAACATTTTTAAAAGAAAACCATAAGCCATATTTCAGAAATTATGCACTTCATCGGAACTACAGACAAGATGCAAATTGGGGTGGAGTTGCTATCTTAATCCATAAAAGCGTCAAGCACAAGCTATTACCTATAATAAATACTAGATTAATTGAAAATCTTTCAATGGAGATTATTATCAACCATAGAAGAGTAATAGTTACAACAGCTTACTCTCCCAAATATTCTCAAAACTTTATTAATGATATTAAAGCTCTTACCCCGAACAACGTCGACTTTATTCATCTTGGTGACCTCAACGCTAAACACTCTGCTTGGAACTGCCATGACATTAACCCGGCTGGCAATGCCCTTAATGATTTTCAACAATTGCGGAACTTTTTTATATACTATCCGGACAGTCCCACATTATACCCTCACCGCAGAAACAGCAGACCCTCGACAGTTGACATTACTCTAAGTAATCTGCCGCTTCCACTTAGGGTTACAGTACTGGATTACGAAATCCCATCAGACCATCGTCCTGTCGTTTGTTCCATTTCTGCTCGGTTCAAACAGGAAAATCGCCGTATGTTCTCATACACAAACACTAACTGGAGAGCTTTTCAAAATTTTATTGATCGTAGTATTGCTTTCTCTGTTGATAGTTATAGCTCTGAATTGTTTATTGACAAGGAAATTGAAAATTTTACAAAACTAATCCTCACAGCTAGAAATGCATATACACCAATGAGCAATGAGACAGAAGCCAATATATTGCCACCCAACATTTTAAACTTGATTGGCCAAAGGAAGAAATTTAAACGGAAACAGACACGCTCCCGCGATATCCTACAATCGTCGTTCTATAACCAATGTGCAAATTTTATTCGCAATTTTATTGATAAAAAATTAAATATTATTAAAAATAATAGATGGTCAAATCTGCTCGAACATATGAAACCTGGTGACAAACGCTTTTGGAAGATTAGTCGATCCTTACGATGTAAAGGAAAATCCCGCACCTTATGAACGGCAATTCAAAATTAATTACTGATATTGAAAAAGCTGAAATACTTGCCAATACGTTCTATAAATCTCACGAGCTAACGGTAAACTATTCTCATTCAATTGATCGTGAAGTTAATACCATTGCTACAACCCTAAAAGCAGAAGAACCCTCCACTACTAAAAAAAGAACATAGCACAACTCATCAAATTGGGCGTATTAAAAACAAAATAATCAGTAATAAAAATATGAGAAAATCAACTGGATTAATTCTTCTCGATATTGAAAAAGCTTTTGATACGGTATGGCATAACGGCCTTATATATAAATTGGTACAAGCTAACGTACCCGTATACATCTGCAAAATTGTTTCACGGTTTCTTGAAAACAGAGAGTACGGCGTATCCGTTAACGACAGCCTATCGTCTTTTAAATGCATCCCCGCGGGATGCCTCAAGGTTCTATCCTTTCCCCAAAATTATACTCAATTTATACATCAGACTTCAAATCTCCAAGAGAAGTCGATTATGCCGACGATACTGCCTTAATATCATCCAGCAAACTCACAAGCGCTAAAGAAAATGGAGCTAAGTTTAAAAGCCTGTAATAAATATTTTAAGAAATGGAAAATAAAAATAAACAACAGTAAAACTAAAGGAATAATATTTCCCTTCAATAAATCACCAAAAAGACTTCCAAGTCGACAATTACATTTTGATGGAAACGACATAAACATCGAAAACGAAGTAATTTATCTAGGAGTGACTTTTGACAAAAAACTCACCTTCAGAAAACATATCGAAACTTCCTATCAAAAAGCAATAAAAGCATTTAGAGCCCTTTGGCCTTTTCTGAACAGAAGGTCAACATTAAGCCTACGTAATAAAAATTTAATATATAAATTTGTTATCAGACCCATATTATCCTTCGCTTCTCCAATATGGTATAGGGCTGCAAAATCACATCTGAAAAAGCTTCAAGTAATTCAGAATAAATGTCTAAAGATGATTTATGATAAACATTGGCGCTTCCCAACTTCCCTGCTGCACGAAGAATCGGGATATGAACTATTCCTAGATTTTATTAAGAAAATAAATGTAACCTATTTCCAAAAAATTTTAACTTCTCGCTATTGTAAAATAAGAGAAAGTAGAGAGATTTTATAACTAATATTATAATACGCAAATTACCAATCAGAAAATATTGTCTTATTATTGATTATATTTATATAATCAGTTTTTCTAAACAATACTTTTCAGACTATACTTGAACATTTCCTTTTTGCCTATAATAGGACTGAAATATATTAATTAATTATTTATGTACTCTTACGAAGATCTTATATGCTGAAATATCACTAAGATAAAACTCATTAATGTAAATCACTTTCTATATAAGTTAAACACTTTATGTTGGATTAATAAAATTTGAATTGAAAAACAGAAATTTTCTATTTATCTAAAATTTTTTAAGAATTTTCTGTTTTTCGAAGATTTTATAGAAATGTTCTGTTTATTAAAAATTGTAGAGAAAATTTTTTATTTTTCGAAATTCTATAGAAATTTTATTTATAGAAAAATCTGTAGATATTTTATATATATCGAAAATTATGTAGAAATTTTCTGTACATCGAAAAATCTAAGAATTTTTCTATATATCGACGAATATATACCATTTTTCTATATATCGAATATTATGTGGAAATTTTCTTTTTATCGAAAATTCTATAGAAATTTTCTGTTTATTGTATTTTTTTACAAATTCAACAGAAATTTTCTGTTTAACGAAAATTGTATAAGTACAGGTCTATATCGAAAATTCTTTTAGAAATTTTCTGTTTTCCGAAAATGGTTTCTAGAAAATTTAATAGAAATTTTCTATTTATCGACATTCTATAGAAATTTCTATTTATCAAAGTTCTATAGAAATGTTCTGTTTACCGAAAATTGTACAGAAATTTTCTATTTGTCGAAATTCTATAGAAAAAAATGGGAAATTTTTAGAAATTTTCTGTTTTTCGAAAATTGGATAGAAATTTGTAGAAATTTTCTATATAAAGAAAAATCTGTAGAATTGTTCTATATATCGAAAATTCTATAGACAGTTTATATTTATCGAAAATTGCATAGAAATATTCTGTTTAAAGAACATTTTATGGACATTTTCTATATCTCGAAAATTCTATAAAAATTTTCTATTTATCGAAAATTCTGTAGAAATTTTCTGTTTTTCGAAAATTGTATAGAAATTTTCTATTTATAGACATTTTAAAGAAATTATCTATTTATCGAAAATTCTATAGAAATGTTTTGTTTATCGAAAATTGTACAGACATTTTCTATTTGTTGAAATTCTATTAAAAATTTCTGTTAGTCGAAAGTTGTACTGAAATTTTCTATACATCGAAAATTCTGTAGAAACTTTATATATACCGAAAAATCTATAGATATTTCTATATATCGAAAATTATATGGACATTTTCTATACATCGAAAATCCTATAGACATTGATAGCGATGCAAAATCGAATGCATTACAGAAAATTTGGGATTCGATAAGCTGTTTTTTTTGCCTAAAAGTTTATAAATAGTTTCTAAACGGTAAATTAAGTAATCGCTATCCTTTATTTAAAAAAAAATTCAAAAGTTTATGGGCATTTGAATTTTTTTTTCTTGGGTTTTACTAAATTCTTAATTGTTTTTGAACGGTTGAACCGATTCTTACAAAATGTTCAATAGCATAACGGCCAATTTTTTAATATTTTTTAATAATATTTAATTTATTTCCAAAAAGTTTTTAAAGACTTTATTTTAAAAAAATATTGACGCAGAATATGCACCAGACACTCAGAACAGTATTTGGATTTTCGGACTCAAAATTTGTAAAAGATAAGTTTGACAATTTTGAACATTTTTCTTCTCTTTCTGTATTTCGCACATAACTTTTACAAATATCGAGTCCGAAAATTTTAATTAATGTTTTGAATTAGTTAGAACCTGATGCAACCTGCAACTGTTTTTGAAATTATAAAACAAAATTATAATCAAATAAATGAGCGCTATAAAATTTTGGAAATTATTTTTCAGTCAGAACAGAATAGCGATAGTGTTGTCTATAACTTAAATCAGCTGAAATACTTATGGAAGTACTAAATTGAATTTAACAAGAACTACTAACCAAACCCATATTTTGCCAACTGAACTTTGTAGATGATAGAGTGGAGTCTATCGAAACTGCAGTCAATTCTACCAAGAAATTAAAACTGTCTACCATTTTTTGTATTTGTTTCTATTACATTTTTGCAATAGACAGAAAGTAACTGACACATATGGTCTTGAATCGAATAAATTCTGACTGAATAACAAAAGCACAGACCAACAATAAAAACAACAGCAATTAGTTTTTTTTTTCAAAAAATAAATGATGGCGACATCTTAATTTACCAAAACAAACCAAATGTTTTTTTTTAAGAAACAAATTTTAATTATACCATTACTAAATGAGAGAATATGCTCAAATGTGTTATTAGTACAGAAAACATAGTTTTATTTATACACTAAAAAATTTGTTCGTAAATGTTCATTGATTTTTGAGCCTTAGTGCTACTTTTTTTCTTAAAATTGAAATTGAAGATTTTATAGATTAATTTGCTAAAACTTAGAGACATTTTTCCGATTCGAACTTAGCCCGGCAGGCACACCGCGGATGTGCTACACTTTTGGCCCTTAGCAAATGATATATCCCTCCTCCCTGCAAGTTTAGGGGATAAAAAAAACAGTTTGGCCTAAGATTTGGTTCTCTATCCCCTTAATAATGTAGTTTTAATTTTATCATAATATGAGAATGATTTTTTTTATCTTTAAGAATATCCACATAACGCATTACAAATAAAATCTTATACAAATGAAGAGTTTTTCTGCAGTTGTATATTTTCCCTTAATACTTTAATGGAATTGAAATTTGATACGATAAATCTCAAATCCGCTTTAATTTACATTACAATAATACATAATTATTGTCGCTATACGTAAAAGGAAAATCTTGTTTACATTAAAGAATCGTCTTCAATTTTCTCTTCTACGGATAAATTTAATGGCATTCCAATTTTTTTTTTTGCAAATGTACTTCTTATTACTTTCTTCTAATGATTCTTTCATTTTTCATAGACAAAAAAGAAAATTAAACTAATTACATTTGTACCTCGCTCGAATCCCGCACAAAGTAATGCTACGCTCAATCTCATGTTCCCCCTTCCCATCCCCTATTAAATGAAAAAATATCAAAAGTTAAAAATGTGCTAACTGTGCGTGTGTACAACAAGTGCCAGATTTCAAAAATTATCACGACCATCATTGCTCAGACCAGCAAAGCGAAGAAAATTGAATTGAAAACATTTTTTCATTGATTAAATTGATTTTGTCTTATTGTTGTTGCAGTTGCCTTTGCTCTGTAACGTCGAATGCCGTTAATGAATTCAAGGCATTTAATATAATTAAAGAGAAATTAAGACGTTCGCTTTTTAGCAATACCAAGACACAGACCGATGCCGACAACAACACCAATGCCGACCGACATCGGCACCAAACACTTTATTATGAGAGAAGCATTACTTATTCATTAGACCAAATTCTCTGCTCTGCTCCTCTCACTGTAGTACTTAGCGAGTAGTAGTAGTAGAGAGAGGTAGTCCCACATTTGATGGCATGCTCCTCTCTGCTATCGTTGAGACTTCAACGATAATTACTACCCAAACCAAAACAGCAAAGAACACAGCAGAGCAGCCACCAATCACTTAAAAAATACGTTTATGATTCGAGTGCCGGTTGAGGTTGAGAAACAAATCAACATCATCGTCATCATCAGCAACAGCACCAAGAACATCATCATTGTTGTCATCAGTCGAAGAGTGAGTAATGTTGTGGAGCCGAATGGTGGAAAGGGAGCCTTGAAAACGTGCCAGATTTGATGTTTGGCATATCTTCTCAAAATGTTGTTTGCCCTCTCTCTCTCTTTCTTTGCCAAGACGAGTTTCGTGGCATGCCTCTTCCTTTAAAAATATGCTACCACTGCTGATTTCCTTTCATCTCACATTATAAAGTACGTGGTTACGGTAATGATGGCGGAGGAGTCCCTAACTAAACAGCCGACTTCTGATGATTGTAGAGTCGCCGTAGTGCTTTAAATATTACCAATTGTAATCGTTGTAGTAGTATGGCTACTACCACTCTCACTGTCTAGAGCTTTGTGTGAGTAAGTGTGTGTGTCGCTGTGTTTGTGTGCTGGTATTTGTTTGGCTTAAGAGCCTGTTGCTGGCATTTTTAATTGCCACACTATTGATGCATCATTAGTTGATGTTTGTTAGACCAAGTGGAAAGAAACTCTCTGAATTCCCATTTTATTTGATTAACTTAAGGTGGACCGAAAAATTAATGGTGATTTCGTTTGTGCAAAAAAATGTAAAAAAATTTCTACATTTTACACCGAAACAGCATTTTTAGGTTCGTTTGTAAAAATGGTGCAGCCGATTGAACGGGTTTTGATTTCGTTTGTAAAATTATTACACTCCGCAAATGCGAAAATATCGCATTTTCCACACACAGCCCAATCCACGGTGTGTAGTGTGTTGCACCGTCAAAAAGCAAACTTCAGCACCAAACCTAATTGAAAGCGTACATTCTTAATGCACCATCAAATGGTTGCGCCATAATGTAGGTATGGGTTTTACGCACCGCACGATTTTTGTTCGATTGTTCGCACGTAAAATTAGAAGTGGGTGCAGGGGGAATTTTTAAAATGTCGCAACATGATGTGGTGATATTATTTTTCAGAAACGAAATCACCATAAAATAACGAATCTTTATAGCGTTTACATTACATTCTATTTTCGATCTACTCTAATATAATGAGTGGAATTTGTAATAGACGAAGAAAATGAAAATTATGTTCGTTATTTGTTTATCAGAGCGTGAGTTATTTCCTCTGAAATGCAAAATAAATTGTTCTTTCCAACAAATAACAGAAGTATGTACATGGGAGAAAGTCGTTTCTTCAATATATACGTATTTATGGATATGGATATATACAATTATCAATAATTTGTTTGTATGAACATTTTCCAAAAAAAAAAAACTGTAAACCTTATGAAGCATTTGCTCAATATATTTCACATTCTAAAATAGATATTCTAAGAAAAAATAAATACTCGTATTGCTTCCACACAATAAATATGATTTTTGCAGGAAAATTATTCGTATTTCGAATAATATTTTAAATATGAATTTATTTAGGGCTTGTCTTTTAAAGCCTTTTGAAATGTCTGTCTTTAAATTGGAATATTCAAATATGCTAAAGTTTTGTCCCATTGGCATATAATTTTAAACCTTTTTCATGAAATTGCAAAAAGCATAAAATGCAGATAATATTGAATCAAATGTAATGATTTGTTTATATTTTATTCCATGTCAACTCGAACATCTTTTTTACGTCACCATCTTCGATTTCAATTGAATAAAATATTTGATTTGTAGAAGACAAAAAAAAAAAACGACATTTTTTTCAAAAGATATGAGCTATTCAAATTTGGGAAAATCAATAAAAAAAAATTCAAATAATAAAGGTTCATTCGTATAGAATCGATCTAGGAATATGCTTATATTTTTTCTGAATTTTTAGGTTAGTGTTTTCATACTGAAAAAAACCAAAATAACTCAAACCTAAAGAAAATAACACCGAAAAACACAAAAATATACTATGAGAACAGTAGGAATCACAACAACTTAGATGCTATATATGGGAGCTATATCTAAATATGGACCGATATGGCCCATTTGCAATCCCAAACAACCTGCAACTATAAGAAGTATTTGTACCAAATTTGATCAACCTAGCTCTATTATTGCGGACTGTATCGTGATTACCACAGACGGACGGACGGACAGTCGGACATGGCTAAATCGTCTTAGAATTTTACGACGATTAAGAATATATATTAGACCGTTTATAGCACATGATGCAAAAAGTGATGCGATGTTTGATTTCCGGACCGAAAAAGTTTCCATTTGGCCTACAAGACTTCCATAAAAATTTTTGTGCCGATCGGATAACCCTAGAGTCTGCCCAAAGTTCATTCAAAATTTAGAACACACTTTATAGGGGAAATATTTTTTTTATTCAAAAATCGTATGTTTAAATAAGTAAAATTACATTTCATTGTATTATTAATTAATAAATAGTTTTTAAATATTGAGATCGGTGAAAAAAAAAACAAAAAATACAATTATTTCAATATTATATTAGATCTGACTTGTTATGTGAGGGACATTTTCTACGATATTCTTCAATGCACTGTAATATAAATTGATTTTGTTCTTCCTCTTTCGTAAGTATTCTATTGTAATCATTCATAAATTGTACACCGCGTTCAGCAGTGTCGTTAACAACAAACAGATTACGACAAACATCGAGAGTATCTTGATAATCTTCCCAAATGGATGGGTCACGCTTTAAAAATTCAGTACTCAATCCAAAAGCACCGAAAAAATGTTTGGTTTTGTATGAGACGAAATCGCTTAAATTATTACACAGCAATAGTTTCGGGTCGGAGAATTTTCGATCGTTTTCCAGATTTATGACGGGCTCTGTTGATTGCAGATGCCTAACCATTTTTCGTTTCTCTTCGAGTGAAACATCCGAATCGAAAAATGCCAAAGCCATTGATTCTAGGGCCAAATACCACAAATGATTTTTCCATTTCTTCAAAACCGCTTCAGACACATCTTGTCTTTCAACAGAAATATAGAAATAGGTATATTTTTAAGGCATAAATGCCTTTTCCCCATGAACCTTGCGTGGGATGTTGGACCAGGTGTTCGGAAGTTATCGCCGACACCACCAAGAAACATTATTGTTAATTGTAATAGTTCCTTGTAATAAGCTCGGATTTGTGTTTCATTTAGCTGTTTAATGCAGAATTTCTTAATGACTTCGCAGTCAGCATTACTTATTTTTGAGCGTACAGTTGGATCTTCGAGTCCGTTTTTAAACGATTTGTGGTCGAGACTTACCCAAACGGCAGCAAAACGATTAAAAATAGGCACTTCAGGGCCACAAGTCGCCGAAGTTTAACCTCAAACACATGTTTCAATACTATCTCCATCATGTGATGAGAACATAGGAACTTGATTAATTGTCGATATAATTTGTTCTGCAACAAAATGTACGATTCAGTGTTTTGACCTGTATTTGATGAGTGTATCATGAACGACTTTGGCCATCTTTTCTCCAGTACCAGTCGGTATTTTGGGGGCGCCCAAAAATGTTGATGTGTAGATCGATTAATCACAAGCTCAACAACAGTGGTCAGAGGCGTCGCAGCATTATACATTACAGTTATCACATCATGAAATATCTGTCTGTTTGACGGCAGTTTGGCTCCAGATATTGTATGTGATACATGCCCAACTAATTCTACGGTGCGAAATTTATCACTGGATCTAGTAACCATTTTGGATGTGGTCGGTCTGGAGACAAATAAGAATATGACTAAAATAAAATTTTGTGCGAAGCTGTCCCTTTCTCAATTCACTTAGGCTGGAGGCAGAGCGCGTTCTGTAAACGACCCTGTTGCATGGCCGTATAGCGCGCTGCAAAGTTCTGCTTATGTTTTCTTATTTGACTAGTAGAAAAATGTCAGACTGATGCAAAAAATCAACTATCATGCAAATCCGTTGTTTTTTTCATGCATGCACAAGCATAGAGGCCATGTCGGTGTACATGCATGCCCTGTCATGACGTAAAATTCAAATGAAAACTGCTGTAACTTTTTCGTTTCTCGGTCGATATTGATTGTTTACGACTTGTAAGAAAGAAAATTTTATTCAAAGACCATTTAAAAACTTTTCATGCTAATAAAATATTTTTTAATTACTTGAACATGTTACATTTGATAAAAACCCAAATTTTGTTCATGTAAAGTGAGTTTTGTGCTTTCAAACAACTTTGGGCAGACCTTAGCGTTATCCAATCGGCACCAAATTTTTTATTGGAGGTTTGTAGGTCAAATGGAAACTTTTTCGGCCCGGAAATCAGTACCGAAAAAATAATATATACATATATATAAATATCTCAGATAAATATTTAGAGGTGTTACAAACGGAGTGACAAAATGAATATACCCCCCATCCTATGGTGAAGGGTATAAAAAATCGTAAAATTTGGACAGAAACGGTCAGTAGCCAAGACCGCCGGTGAAAAATACCTACAATTACCTTTAAAATAAGACTTCATTATTTGAATTCTGCCCACACGTTATCTCAAATACTATTTTCAATGTTCCTACCTCGGCAGTTTTTTCTTGACTTTGCAAATTTTCAATTGGTCATATTTTTTGAAAAAAAATGTCTTTTTTTAAATACGTCTGGGAAAAATTATAAAAATCGGAGTCGTCATCGTATTTTTATCCCCTCCCCTTAGATAGAAGGGTATATATCATTTGCTATAAACCAAAAGTGTAACACATCGAAGGAGTGACCTAAGACCCTATGTATATTCGGAGAATATCCGTTTTGGGTCATTTTAAGTCATTTGAGCAATGTCCGTCCGTCTGTCTGTCTGCCGGCTGGTACGCACGATAACTCTCGAAAGGAGTAACCGATTGACTTCAAATTTGGTATGTGCTAATATTTTCTTCTATCTCCGGCTAAGTTCGAAGAGGGGCCATACTGATCCACTGCTTCTAGTACCTCCCCCACAAAGGGTTAACATTAAGTGAAATATTGATTATTTAATAACTTCTATACTACTTATTTAAATCCCCTGAAATTATACACATAGTATTAGTTTATTAGTCACTATTAACTCGAGAAAAATGGACGCAGTTGCCATGACCCTTTTGGTACCTCCCACACAAATGCACAATTTTGAACCAAAAGTTAAAAGCTTATAACTTTGTTACCAGTGCAGACAAAGACTTGAAATGTTGTTGGTTTAATAGTACCTACAATACAGTGAAAAGTGGGAATTATTGCCACGCTCCTTTTGGACCAAATGGACCAAATTGTACCAAAAGTTACCAGCTTATAACTTTAATACCAGTGCATACAAATACTTGAAATGTTGTACAGTGTAATGATTTTATAGTACCTAGAGTCCAGAGAAAAATGGGCGTTATTGGCCCGCTTCTTTTGCTACCTCCCACACAAATGGACCCTTTTGTACGAAAAGTAAACAGCATTTAACTTTAATACCAGTACAAACTTTAAAGTTATTAAATGAAATTAAAATAAATAAAATAAAACAAAAAGATAAATAAATTTACTAATATTTTTTGTGACTCATGGTGAAAGGATTCATTAGTCAGGTTTATCCGACTGAATTTTCTTACTTGTTTTTATGAAAATCGTTCGGTTTGATATGGAATGAACGATATACTGGTCGCTCTCAAATATTCCTACTTAAGACATAACTGCCACATTTTGCAGACGATTCTACTCCAGATATATCTACCTAAACATATGTAGTATGTTGTCTGTCGGGGCCGACTGTATAATATGGCGGGTCAGAAAAAAATATAGCGGTTGTCTGCATCTCAATTTAAAGCTTGTTTTGTTTAATGAATATCCCCAAAATATGTCGGCTATATCTTGAGTCGCCGGTGAGCTAGAGCGATATTACATAACATGTAAAATTCCAACCAACGAGTGGATTGTAGAAACTAGGGAGGTGTTTGACAATTTTACGAAATTAAATACCAGCCCTAGCCGAAATTGACCATATTGATTTCTATTTGTTAATACTCGTAGCCATCGAACAATGTCCCCAGTCGATTTGACTTTCTGATGCTAAGATGTTAATATTTTTAAGCCGCCGACTATTTTCTTTGGGGTTATTTGAAGGAGCGAGTGTATGTGAACAAGCCAGAGACAATCCTTGAACTCAAGGCAAACATTGTTGCAGAAATTCGAACGCTACAGCCACAAGTTTTGAAAGTTGTTATGGAAAATGCTCTAAAAAGAGCCCATCAGTGCGAAGCTGAAAACGGTGGTCATTTAAGAGACATTATTTTTCATACTTAGTGTACAAAAATTTGCCTGTGGCAAACGACTAACTCTTTCCTTTCCTCTTTTGGTAATAACCTTCTCCGATTTTTTTCTCGAGTTCATTACGAATTTAACTGTAATTTCTTTGCAATCACTAGAAAAATACCCATTAAATTACAAACCATTTCCGAGTCACCATTATGGCCAAGTATTTGGTTAAACATGTCCAATTTTATTTATTTTTATTCAAGTAGTATATTCAAATTTATTCCGAATTGAAATGTTCTAAAAAATGGAACGCTCATAAAATACTCAACATCCAAAGAAAATAATACAAGACAAAAAACATTGCCTCAGTCCGTAGAGAGCACCACAATTGGCAAATTTACGAGCATTTGATGAAAACGAATTTATTTCTTTTCCAAAAAAACAAACGACAATCAAAAAAAAATACGAAAAAATAAATTAAATGGCTTGTCTGCCATAAAATAAGAGAGTGTTCCCATTTCAGCTGTTTGTGATAACTTTGCCAGGAGTCCTTTAAACGTTTGCCAGTATTAAGTACTTGAAGCTGGGAAAGCTTAACATTCATTTGTTCATTCATTCATTCCACCATTTATTCCATGGCAAATGAGAAGAAAATTCAAATTAATTTTTGCACTTTTGACACGGTCTAGAATCGAAAAAAAAAGAAGGCGGTGGGAGTCAGAGAGGGAGGCAAAGGCCAAAGAGCAGCAAGAAGAGCTACCAAACTAAATGGGAGGGCTGCAATCGGGAAAGAAGCACACCCTACCACTACTACATTTAAAAGGATACCAATGAAATGGTAGTCTTAGTCTTTCGTTTTTTTTTGCATTTGCAAAGTCCCTGGAAAATGACTGCCAAAAAAACAAACTCAAGAAGAAACTATTAAAACGACAACAACATCAACTGAAATTTGTCAGCCAAACTCTTGGCACAATGACAGTCATCCCTGGTGTGAACCACTGAGAGTCAAATGAGGAAGTAATTGTTAAGCATGATTAAGGCAAAAGTTAAATGTCCCGACAAGATTGGCAGACAGACGGGAGGACGGATGGACGGACGGACTGGCAGCCAACCCAAATGGTCATTAAAATCTCCTTCTCATCTCTTCTGACAAAATCAAAGCAAAGCCATCAGTTCCACTAGAGCCGCCACCACCACCACTACTACTCCCTTTCTACAACCACTAAATATGCCAAGGAAACGAGTCTATGAAAAATCCATGGGATGCTTCGTGCATTTGAATTTTAAAAAAATGTGTTTGGCTACAACAAAGGAATATAAATAAATCCTTTTTATGGCAAACATTTAAACGGAAATTTCTCCTTCAAAACAGCTTCCCAAAAGTCTCTTTCCAGCCATCCCAATACATCTAAAGCTCTGACCTCGGCGGGACTTTTTAAACTAAATATTGAAATAAGCTTTACTGGTGCTGATATTTCATTTAATTTGAATATAGCCCATAAAGTTTTGAAAATGCTTAACGCATTTAGTGTACAACAAAATCATGCAACATATCTGGGGTTGAACGGTTCCTCTTCAAAACGTTAGTCTTTGGTGAGTATAATAAAACCTCTTAAGAACAGATTCGTCCTAGATTGAACAGGACCTCATTGACGACATTAATATGAGACTAATATCATAATATTGTTCTTTGTAGAAAAAGTGCGAGTGTGGATATCTTAAGTGAAATCATATGGGGAATATTTTGGTAAAACATTTTGGTTCAGCGTTTCCAATGGTAACTTGGCATATTTCTGCTTTTCGTTCATGAAAATCTTAAATTGTACTAGAAAACGTGGAATCTCAATCTTCAAATCTATATATGGGGAAAAACATATGCCGATCACGTCCAAACTTGGTGGGGTTGCAGAAGTACTATGGGTATGAGATGTGCCAAAAATACAGCTTCCTACGAAGATACAGGGTGTCAAAGGATTTTTGACCATTGTATCTCCTAACTAGGTGGACCGATTTGAAAGAACCGTGGCTTATCTGACAGCTATTAAGAAACGCCCAAAATGTACATTGATAATTGTTTGCAAATATTTAATTTTCATACTTTTTTCTCAGAACTTAAGTTTTCCTCGGATTTTAATTGTGTTTCGCGGATGGGATTCTATATCTTTAACCTAGCAAAACGAAATCCATTCTGTTTACTATATCAATACGAATTTTCGTAATGGGATGACAACTGCAACAAAAGCTGTCGACATTTTAAATGCCAAACCTACTAATTATTTATGATTTCTTCGTTTCATAAAGTGAGTTTTCTTAAAGATGTGGACCAGAAACACGATTAGGAAATGTAATGGCAATATACGAGTATATTCGCATTTTTAAGATACGGTATTCATTATGTGACAAAAATGCTGATTTCACGCTTTTTTGAAAATAGAATTGCGACAGACGCTCTTTTACCAAAAAAATCAGGTTTCACAAAATAATCACTTTCCTAACACAGCCCCACAGATCATCGTCCAGCCCAAACGGCTGAAGCTAGAATCATGAAATTTGGTGGGAGGGTAGTCCTTGGGACGTAGACATGCAATAACAAAAGACACGATTTTTCGAAATTCGTACTATTAGCCGCACAATGGGGCAAAAAGGGATAGATATGGTACCACCGCCAAATCTAAACGGAATGAGCCAGAATCGTGAAATTTGTTGTGAGGGTAGCCCTTGTGAGGTACACTCAGAAATTGACAGGATTTTCGAAATTCGAACATATACGGTACAACAGCCAAACCAAAATGGAAAGAATCGTGAAATTTGATGTCAGAGTAGCTCTTGGGACATAAACTAAAAAAAGAAGCGATTTTTAAAAATTTTAAGGGACACAGTGGAACAGAAAGGGATAAATATGGTACCACCGCCAAATTTAACGCCTAGAATTAGACTGGTGAACATTGAAGCGAATGATGTTCTTAGGACAACGGATAGGGGTAGTCTTTTTTGTATTCGTACAATTATGTATAAGCACAGTGAGTCAACAAGTGTAAAATATGGTACTGTGGTTTAAAAACATGGTATACATGGTCGCATGTTTCTTGTTCTAAAATGTGTTTTATGTTCTAAAATGTGGTTGAATATGGTACGCAAAAAGCGTAAACTATGGAACAGTCGGAAAAAATAGTTATATATGGTAAAGTGGGGAAAAATTGTTAAATAAGGTACAATGTGACAAAAATTAAGACAGTGGGGTACATATGTACAGTTATATATGGTAACGTGGGACAAAATAAGTTAAATATGGTACAGTTGGGCAAAAACCGTTAACTATGGAACAGCGGGTTAAAAATGTGTTAACTATGGTACAATGGGTCAAAAATGGTTAAATACAGAGTTTTCCAACAAGAGGTGTTATTTTGAATCACCCGGTATATCGGTAGCTGTCACTTTTGAAGCTTTTATTCTTTGACATTTGACAAGTAGAAACTACGCTATTACTAAAAATGGAACGACACACGATTCAACAACGCATTGAAATTATTACAATTCGAAAAATCGAAAAATCATCTTGACTGATGAGGCCCATTTCCACCTTGATGGCTACGTCAACAAGCTAAATTGTCGCATCTGGGGCTCGGAAAACCCAAGAGTTATTGTTGAGAAGCCTCTCCATCCTCAACGTGCGACTGTTTGGTGCGGTTTATGGTCCGGCGGGGTCATTGGACCTTACTTTTTCGAAAATGAGGTTGGATCAACAGTTACGGTGAATGGATTGCGCTATCGAGAGATTAATGATTTTTTATGGTCGGAGTTGGGTGGTATTGATCTGGACAACGTTTACTTTCAACAAGACGGCGCTACGTGCCACACAAGCAACGAAACCATTGCTCTGTTACGGGAAAAGTTTCCGGACCGTGTTATCTCTCGAAGAGGTGATCACAATTGGCCACCGAGATCTTGTGATTTAACACCATGCGACTTCTTCCTTTGGGGCCACGTGAAAGATAAGGTCTACGCCAACAGCCCAGCGTCAATTCAAGACCTCAAAGATAGAATTCGTGAGGCTATCGGGGACATAGGGCAGCCGCTTTGCGATTTGGTTATGGAAAATGCCATGAAAAGGATATGGTCCTGTAAGCGTGGTCGTGGTGGCCATTTGGCTGATGTTGTCTTTCATTATGTTGTCGCGGCATACCTACCTCTTTATTATGAAATAAACATGCGATCATTTATCTAAAAAAATTGCATTTTTCTTTGAATACCAAAATAACACCTTTTGTTCGAATGCCCTTTATATTCTACAGTAGGACAAAAAGGTGTTACAAATAATTCAGTGTACACAAAAGGGTTAAATATGGTACAGTGGGTCAAAAAACGTACCTGACTCCTAGAACATAAATATGAGATAAGATAATACCAGAGCATACAAATGCAAATATTTTGCACCAAAAGTTAAAAGCTTATAACTGTTATACCAATGCATACTTGAAATTTATTAGATGCAGTTTAAATTGATAATAATTTAATTGAAACAAAGAAATTAATAAATTTACGAAAATTTTTTTGGAACTGAAGGTGAGGAGATTCTTAAGTCGATTTACCCAACTGAACTTTCTTAGAAAGTTAGAGAAAAGTCAAATGACCTTTCAATAAACAAATTTTGAGGAAATCGGTTCAAATGTAAATACAGCCTCTATATACAAGTTTCTTCCTATTTAGATTTAATGTGTGTGTGTTTAATAATTACTTAAATCTATATAGCAACCAGATACTTACTATATATCATACATACATATGGGCAAAAGTCAAAATTTTTTTCATTGGGGTAATCTATGTTAGTTGTCAGTTTTCTCGCGTTGTGTACAGATTTCGCGATTATAGTGGCTGGAAGTACTTACAAATCCACATAGGTGTCGATGACGTGCTCCAAATGGAACCAACGCTAGAGCTTGCCAAACCTTAGTTAAACTAGCGTGAATTTTTTTTTTTTTGATAGTGTATTTCGCGAGGCACATCGACAGTTACACATAGATTGAGCTGAATTATTTGTCCCAGAAGCTTTTTTAAATTGCGAATCCTAAAATCAGGGCCGCGTAACAAAGTAATGAGTCTCTGAATCACTTTTTTCAAATTCTGCAAAAAGTGCAAATTTTGTTCTTGAAAATTGTTATAGTATTAAGTTCTTAAATTAATTTTTATGTTCTTTGGGGGTACTGCTGTGGTGCACTTAACAACCATGGGTTACGTACGTTGAAGATTGAAGTCTTGTACGCGAAGAACGATACACTTTTGTCTCAACGATGATCGTCAAGGCATACCCAGTGCGCGGTACAGATATGGCGGAAGTTTATATGAATTAAAAGGATTTTTACAGATCTATTCCGAAATCAGAGGCGCGTAATTTATGTTGATGATTGTTCAAATTATGCACTTTGCAAAATTTACATAACCTCAAAATAAATCCATTCATTATTAGTTCCCTCTTAAACCAGTAAGGAAAGGCTAAAGTCGGGCGGGGCCGACTATATAATACCCTACACCACTCTCGTAATATTAAATAACTCTGAAATATAAATTTGGTAATTCATGTATAAATTGTTTACATAAATTTACTTTTGGGACATTTTATATTTAAATAATACCCTGTACCACAGTGTGGTGTAGGGTATAAAAACGATTGTAAAATACAGCTTCTACAGGGCAAAAGAGCCAAATCGGATGAAACATATATATGGGAGCTATAGCTAAATCTTAACCGATTTTCTTCAAATTCGGCAATGTTAGTCCATGGATCAAGAAACTCTACCATTCTAAATATCAAAAGGATTGGATGTAAACTACAGCATGTATAGGACTAAAGGGTCAAATCGGAAAAACGATATGTATGGGAGCTATATCTAACTATTAACCGATTTTCTTCAAATTCGGAAATGTTGGTTCATGGATCAAGAAACTCTACCATTCTAAATTTCAAAATGATTGGATGTAAAATACAACTTCTACAGGACTAAAGAGCAAAATCGGACGAAACATATATATGGGAGCTATAGCTAAATCTTAACCGATTTTCTTCAAATTCGGTAGTGTTGGTTCATTGATCAAGAAACTCTACCATTATCAATTTCAAAACGATTGGATGTAAAATACTGCTTCTATAGGACTAAAGGGCCAAATCGGACGAAAGATATATATGGGAGCTATATTTAAATCTTAAACGATTTCAACCAAATTCAATAGGGATCTTTACAGCTGCGAAATACTCTAAACTGCAAAATTTCAGAACGATCGGAGTGAAATTGCGACCTGTAGTCGACGAACAACTTTACATGGACAGACGGGCGGACGGACGGACAGACATGGTTAAATCGACTCAGGTAGTGATTCTGAGTCGATTGGTATACTTTAAGGTGGGTCTAGTTGTGTTATTTTCAGGTGTTACAAACATCTGCCGTGAAACAAACTTATAATACCCTGTACCACAGTGTGGTGTAGGGTATAAAAATGGAACGATACACGATTCAACAACGCATTGAAATTATTAAAATTCGAAAAATCGAAAATCATGGAAAAATCTTCTTGACTGATGAGGCCCATTTCCACCTCGGTGGCTACGTCAACAAGCAAAATTGTCGCATCTGGGGCTCGGAAAATCCAAGAGTTATTGTTGAGAACGTGTGACTGTTTGGTGCGGTTTATGGTCCGGCGGGGTCATTGGACCTTACTTTTTCGAAAATGAGGTTGGATCAACAGTTACGGTGAATGGATTGCGCTATCGAGAGATGATTAATGATTTTTTATGGTCGTAGTTGGATGGTATTGATCTGCGTTTACGTTTACTTTCAACAAGACGGCGCTACGTGCCACACAAGCAACGAAACCATTGCTCTGTTACGGGAAAAGTTTCCGGACCGTGTTATCTCTCGAAGAGGTGATCACAGCGTCGATTCAAAACCTCAAAGATGGAATTCGTGAGGCTATCGGGGACATAGGGCAGCCGCTTTGCGATTTGGTTATGGAAAATGCCATGAAAAGGATATGGTCCTGTAAGCGTGGTCGTGGTGGCCATTTGGCTGATGTTGCCTTTCATTATGTTGTCACGGCATATCTACCTCTTTATTATGAAATAAACATGCGATCATTTAAATTGCATTTTTCTTTGAATACCAAAATAACACCTTTTGTTGGAATGTCCTTTATATTCTACAGTAGGACAAAAAGGTGTTACAAATGATTCAGTGTACACAAAAGGGTTAAATATGGTACAGTGGGTCAAAAAACGTACCTGACTCCTAGAACATAAATATGAGATAAGATAATACTAGAGCATACACATGCAAATATTTTGCACCAAAAGTTAAAAGCTTATAACTGTTATACCAATGCATACTTGAATTTTATTAGATGCAGTTTAAATTGACAATAATTTAATTAAAACAAAGAAATTAATAAATTTACGAAAATTTTTTTGGAACTGAAGGTGAGGAGATTCTTAAGTCGGTTTACCCGATTGAACTTTCTTAGAAAGTTAGAGAAAAGTCAAATGACCTGCCAATAAACAAATTTTTAAGAAATCGGTTCAAATGTAAATACAGCCTCTATGTATATACAAGTTTCTTCCTATTTGTATTTAAAGTGTGTGTGTTTAATAATTACTTAAATCTCTATAGCAACCAGATACTTACTATATAACATACATACATATGGGCAAAAGTCAAAATGTTTTTCATGGGGGTAATCTATGTTAGTTGTCTTTTCTCGCGTTGTGTACAGATTTCGCGATTATAGTGGCTGAAAGTACCTACAAATCCACATAGGTGTCGATGATGTGCTCCAAATGGAACCAACGCTAGAGCTCTCCAAACCTTAGTTAAACTAGCGTGAATTTTTTTTTTGATAGTGTATTTCGCGGGGCACATCGACAGTTATACATAGATTGAGCTGAATTATTTGTCCCAGAAGCTTTTTTAAATTGCGAATCCTAAAATCAGGGGCGCGTAAAAAAGCAATGAATCTCTGAATCACTTTTTTCAAAGTCTGCAAAAAATGCAAATTTTGTTCTTGAAAATTTTTATAGTATGTATTAAGTTCTTAAATTAATTTTTATGTTTTTTGGGGGTACTGCTGTGGTGCACTTAACAACCATGGGTACGTATTTGAAGATTGAAGTCTTGTACGCGAAGAACGAGACACTTTTGTCTCAACGATGATCGTCAGGGCATACCCAGTGCGCGGTACAGATATGGCGGAAGCTCATATGAATTAAAAGGATTTTTACAGATCTATTCCGAAATCAGAGGCGCGTCATTTTATGTTGATGATTCTTCAAATTATGCACTTTGCAAAAATTACATAACCTCAAAATAAATCCATTCATTATTAGTTTCCCTCTTAAGATTGCCGACTTCACAACCCGCTAAATTCATAAGAATATATTTTAAAATGTCTTAGTGTAATAATATCACTAAAAACCAGTAAGGAAAGGCTAAAGTCGGGCGGGGCCGACTATATAATACCCTACACCAATCTCGTAATATTAAATAACTCTGAAATATAAATTTGGTAATTCATGTATAAATTGTTTACATAAATTTACTTTTGGGACATTTTATATTTAAATAATACCCTGTACCTCAGTGTGGTGTAGGGTATAAAAACGATTGGATGTAAAATACAGCTTCTACAGGACAAAATAGCCAAATCGGATGAAACATATATATGGGAGCTATATCTAAATCTTAACCGATTTTCTTCAAATTCGGCAATGTTAGTCCATGGATCAATAAACTCTACCATTCTAAATATCAAAAGGATTGGATGTAAACTACAGCATCTATAGGACTAAAGGGTCAAATTGGACGAAAGATATATATGGGAGCTATATCTAACTATTAACCGATTTTCTTCAAATTCGGCAATGTTGATTCTTGGATCAAGAAACTCTACTATTCTAAATTTCAAAATGATTGAAAGTAAAATACAGCTTCTACAGGACTAAAGAGCAAAATCGGACGAAACATATATATGGGAGCTATAGCTAAATCTTAACAGATTTTCTTCAAATTCGGCAATGTTGGTTCATGGATCAAGAAACTCTACCATTCTAAATTTCAAAACGATTGGATGTAAAATACAGCTTCTATAGGACTAAAGAGCCAAATCGGACGAAAGAATATGGGAGCTATATCTAAATCTGAACCGATTTCAACCAAATTCAATAGGGATCTTTACAGCTGCGAAATACTCTAAAGTGCGAAATTTCAGAACGATCGGAGTGAAATTGCGACCTGTAGTCGACGAACAACTTTACATGGACTGTCGGACGGACGGACAGACAATGGGTAAATCGACTCAGTTAGTGATTCTGAGTCGATCGGTGTACTTTAAGGTGGGTCTAGCTGTGTTATTTTCAGGTGTTACAAACATCTGCGGAGTGGTGTAGGGTATACAAATCCACGAATTCTCATTCTTTTTATATGAAGTCTTTTGATTTATTATTAAAAGCAAAAAAAAAAAACAAATACTATTATGTAAACATACAAAAGAAGTTCATCAAAAAATACACTCAAAAGGATCTTAACATTCAACTCCCATCAATACTTAGGCATTTTGTAGAGAAATTTAGCATTGAAATAAAACACAATTAATATGGAATTCGTATTTTGAAACGAATATTACTTTTTAGCCAACAGAGATATTACCTTCATTCTTGCTGAAGATCTCTGCTAGTACTCGCATCTATTCGGGATATTTTTCATACATTTTTCCGCTTTTAATATTTCGCGGGATTCATTATATTATATAAAATTTCAATAAAAAAATGTTTTGTTTCGCTATTTTTTTTTCAAATAATGAAGGCACTGCGAATACTTGGACATATGCTGATAGAAATGGGAATGGTCTACGATTGTAAGTTTAGATTTCTTAATTCCGCTAAAAATTGCATTTTATAGAATTTTTTAACATTTCAATTTGAAACCGTTATAACTTTCGCGCCCCTTAAGGAAATTAATTCACAACAACGGTTTTTGCAAGCTTACATTTTTATCTCTGCCTACTACAAACGCGGTCGATGCGCTCGCCAAATTTTTTTCGAAAAAAAATTTACTCAAAAATTAAAAAAAATTACTTTTGCCCATATACAGTCCTTTCTTTATGGAAACCAAATGAACATCTAACCACTGTAACCAATGTTCATTAAACTCTTTTAAACGTTTTTTTTTATTCGATAATGAGCCAGACTCAAGGAATAAAATCGAGTGAATCCTCCACAACCGCTTCAATGCTCGAGTGGTGACCAAGAAGTTGTTTTTGTCGATGGAATTAAGACTTCAACTTCAACAGCGTAAATAAGTAAAACAGTGCTATGAATTGATTTATATGTATAAGTTGAACATTATAACGAACCGAGCGTGTCTCCTTTTTAATTTCAACGATTACCCTTGTTTTAACAAACACACAGACACACTCATACATCAAAAACCCTACGTGAATATTAATTCCAGATATTTTCAATAAATGGTCGCATTTAACTTACTCATCCTTCGCCCATCAACATTCAAGAGCACAAGGAATGGTGGCGTATCGATACATATTCGTATCGAGGACTACAGGAAGTGAGAAATTTTTCGAATGCCAAAACCAATCCTTCCCATTCCGCCGTAACTGCAGTAAGCAATTTCCTTTTTTAATTTACTTATGCAGCCATGTATTCGTCTTCCCCTCCTCCTTCTCGTGCTGCATCCTTTCAGGAATAATGCTTATAGCTTCGTTTCGTTCAATGTTTATTTTTTTCTTTCTTACTTTTAATCTTATTGAGTTTGTTAAAACAAACTTATATTTGTCTGATGTTCGTAGTGTAGCATCTCATCGCTTCGTTACTTGGAGGATACCTACACTTTTGCTGTACTCCTCGATCTTTACATCTTTCCATCGTATTCGGTGTGTTGCGTTGTGTTGAAGCTGCTCTAGTTTAAAGTTAATAGTTTTTCGAAAATAATTTCCGTTTTTGTTTTATTTTGCATTATTGCTTAGTTATTTTCTGGAAGTTTTTTTTTCCTTTTTTACCTCGAAGATACCTTTGATACTGCGATTTTATATCCGCTACAAAAAATCTAACAGTGTTCGGCGCCTGTTTTTAATGGAGAGGCGCCTGTTTATAATGGAGAACTATTTTCAGAAAAGTTTACAACGACAAAAATCTAATAGGAAAAAACTTTATATGGCGGCACATTGTCAGCCTATATAGAATATTAATGATTACATTTCAACCAGATCAATTACAAAATGTGTTCTCTATATAACAGCATCAAAATTACATTTTTTTTTAAATGTTCGCCAAAAGTACAATTTTGTAAAATTTTTCCCGAAAATATGTTTTTTTTTGAAAATTTCCTGGAAATTTAATTTTTTTTAGAAAATTTTATCAAAATTTCATTTTTATAAAAAATATATTTTTTTTCTGATTTTTATTTTACTGTTCTTTTTAAGAAATTTCGTTGAAAATTTAGTTCTTCTATAAATTCACAAAAATTAAATTTTCTACAAAATTTCGTCGAAGGTAAATTTTTATTGAAAATCTCGTTTTTTCTAGAAAATCAAAAAATAAAATGTGTATTTAATTTTTTTTTAAATACTAATTTTGATAATTATTAATTATAAAAATTAAATTTTCAATATTGAGGAAGTTGCATTTTTCTAAAAGATCGTACATAAAGTAATATTTTCACTCAAATTTCTTAACAAATTTAACGTTAATCGAATATTTATAACAAATGTTGTAAAAATTGGTATTTCAGAAAAAAAATCGTAAATATTTCAGTTTTCTTAGCTAAGTCGTTGAAACTGGCATTTTTTCTATAAAATTTCTTCAAAATTGTTTTTATTTTAACTTTTTTGAAATACCTATAACTTTCTTAATAATACATTTGATTTCAGCTAGATTTTTTAAAAAAAATTACAAGATTTTTGTAGAAAATTTCTTCGAAATTTTATTTTGTTGTTATTTCATGGAAATTTCAATTGTATACAAAATTTCTAGAAATAGTACATTTTATATTTATATTATGTTTCTATTAACATTTAATTTTAGTTAAATTTTTTAAGAAAATTGCAAGATTTTTGTGGAAAATTTCTTCGAAATTTTATTTTTGTTGTTATTTCTTGGAAATTTATATGGTATACAAAATTTCTAGAAACAGTAAATTTTATGTTTATATTATGTCTTTCAAAATTGTGGAAGTTGTATTTTTCTACAAAACTTGTGTAAATTAATATTTTCCTGAACATTTCTTCAAAATTTAATTATTCTAAAAAAATTAGACGGAAATCGAATGTTTATAGAAAGTATTGTCAAAATGGTATATATAAAAATATTAAAATTTTTCTAAATAAAATCACCAAAAATGGCATTTTTCCATACAATTTCATCAAAATTGAATTGTAATTTTTTTTTAACTACTTGTTTGTAAAAATCTTGTCGAAAATATGCTTTTATTGAAAATAAAGATTTTTGTAAATTTAAAGAAAATTTAATTTTTATAAAAAAATCTATTTTTTATAAAATATTTTTTTCAGAGTTGGTAACTTTAAAAATATTTGAATTTGAAAATTGCATATTCTAGAAAAGTTTGTCGAAAAATAAATTTTTATTGAAAATTTAGTTTCTTCTGGAAATACCTATGTCAAAATTCAATTTTGCTAAAAAATTTCTTTAAAATTTTATTTTTCTAGAAAATTTTTGTTGAAATCGCATTTTTCTTTAAAATTTCTGATATATCCATTTTTTATAGGATTTTTTTTTTAAATGTTGAATGTTTCTGTGAATTTTCACTAAAATTGCATTTTCTATGGAAAATTAAATTTTTTCTAGAAAATTATGTCAAAATTCAATTTTTCTAGAAAATTTCTTGGCATTTTTCTATAAAATTTCTTCAAAACAGAATTTTTATAGAAAATTTCGTTAAAATTACCTATTTGTAAAATTTTTGTCGGAAATATGTTTACAAAATTTATATTTTTTGGAATTTTAAAAAAATTTCAGCTAAACTTAATTTTGTTATATAGAGTTAATAAAAATCGATTTTTTTTAGAATATTTTGTCAAAAAATTTTGCATTTAAAAATTTTACCAAAATTGCAATTTCCAGAAAAGTTCGTCGAAAATACATTTTTTTTTGAAATTTTGTTTTTTAGAATTATGTCAAAATGATTTTTTTTTTTGGAAATTTCTTTGAAGTGTTATTTGTCTAGAAAATTTTGTTGAAATTTATTTTTCTAGAAAATTTTGTTGAAATTTATTTTTCTAGAAAATTTTTTTGACGTTTTATTTCTTTAGAAAATTTCTTTGAAATTTTATTTTTATAGAAAAACCGCATATTTCTTTAAAATTTCTTACAAATCTATTGTTTTAAAAATGTTTTCTATTGAAAATATCCTTTTCTAGAAAATTATGTCAAAAATATATTTTTCTAGAAAATTTCTTAGAAGTTTTATTTTTCTAGAAAATTCTTTACGAGTTAATTTTTCTTTTTTTCTTCAAATAATAAAAAAATCTATTTTTTATAAAATATTTTTTTCAAAATTGGTAACTTTGAAAATTGCATATTCTACAAAAGTTTGTCGAAAAATACATTTTTATTTAAAATGTAGTTTCTTCTGGAAATATGTCAAAATTCAATTTTACTAAAAAATTTCTTTAAAATTTTATTTTTCTAGAAAATTTTTTGTTGAAATCCCATTTTTCTTTAAAATTTCTGATATATCCATTTATATAGGATTTTTTTTTAGATGTTGAATGTTTCTGTGAAATTTCACTAAAATTGCATTTTCTATGGAAATTTTAATTTTTTCTAGAAAATTATGTCAAAATTCAATTTTTCTAGAAAATTTCTTGGCATTTTTCTATAAAATTTCTTCAAAACAGAATTTTTATAGAAAATTTCGTTACAATTACCTACTTGTAAAATTTTTATCGGAAATATGTTTAAAAATTTATATTTTTTGGAATTTTAAAAAAATTTCAGCTAAACTTAATTTTGTTATAAAGAGTTAATAAAAATCGATTTTTTTAGAATATTTTGTCAAAATTGGTATTTTTAAAAAAATTGTAAATTTGAAAATTTCACCAAAATTGCAATTTCCAGAAAAGTTGGTCGAAAATACTTTTTTTGGAAAATTTTTTTTTTTTTGGAATTATGTCAAAATGATTTTTTTTTTTGGAAATTTCTTTGAAGCGTTATTTTTCTCGAAAATTTTGTTGAAATTTTATTTTTCTAGAAAATTTCGTTGACGTTTTATTTCTCTAGAAAATGTCTTTGAAATTTTATTTTTATGGAGAATTTCTATAATTTCATTTTTCTAGAAAATTTAGTTGAAACCGCATATTTCTTTAAAATTTCTTGCAAATCTATTGTTTTAAAAATGTTTCCTATTGAAAATTTCCTTTTTCTAGAAAATTATGTCAAGAATATATTTTTCTAGAAAAGTTCTTATAAGTTTTATTTTTCTAGAAAATTCTTTGCGATTTAATTTTTTTCGAAAATTTTGTTGACATCTAATTTTTCTTAAAAATGTCTTCAATATTGAATTTCATCTCTATCAACTCAAGAAAATTGGGCGATTGTCTGCTAAAATGGAAAAAATCCTATTTCTTCAAATAATAAAATTTAAAATTTTCCAAACTCTCTCTGTTCCATAGTTTTGAAGGAACACTGTGCATCTCTCTTTGAAGAAGTATAAAAAATGCAGCTTATTGCTGCTGCTTCTTCCCCTCTTTCTCCCTCACCACCCACACCAGTGATGTATGTTATTTATGTTACCTATTGATGCCGCGTTGTTGCTGCTGTCTTCTGTAAAAAGCTCTTCTGTAGTTTACAACTGAACTTATGTGCTTTACGTGTTCTCTCCAAGAAAATTAATGCAATTTTTCTTACAGTCAAAAAACAACGCATAAAATTCATATTTTCTGTTTACATTCATTGCACTCGTCCGTCCCTCGTGAACTTATACGAACTATACGGGAGTTTGCAATAAAATAAAACATTCACTGTTGCATATACTCGTAGAGCGCGCCACTGTTATCCAACGCCATCTGCGAGAGGGAAGAAGAGAGTGGGAGAAAATCATCGCCTAAAGGCACTCATTTGTTGTCTGTTTATTTTGGGTGAAGTCAAAGTGTTCGAAAACCACAGATAGTATTTATTCGCTTGTTTCGAGGCAAAATTTATTAATGAAGATTTACAAAATACCCTAAAGCACATTTACAGTTGTATTGAGGATTTGTTTTACCAAAAAAAAAGTTTAAGCATTGCAGATATTGTATAAAAAATTTACACAATATTAATAAGGCGTGCAACGCATTTAAAAAAAGAGTTTTTTGCGTTTTCTTTGTTTCAGCTAACGTATAAGAATTTTATTTTGTGTGTTTATTGACATGTATGTGAAAAAGTGCAAGAAACACACAAAATACACGATTTTTAAAATAAATTTTTCATGAACTCAGCTTTGCACATGAGGTGGAATTCACATTTTCCGTGTGGTGAATGAAATGGTATCTCTCTTCTTATATTGAATCTCTTTGCTTTACACACTGTTTTGATTTCAAATCAGACCAGATGTTTGGAAATTCTGCAAAACGTCCACTCCATTAACGATCTAATTTACGTGTGGCGTATACAGAATATATACCAATAAAATTTAGCATATCACATACGCCACCCAGGACACACGCGTAGTCCATACAGTTGCCTATAGGAAATTTGACTACTTTTTTTGGCTAAAATACAAAATTTTAATTTTACCAAAATTAATTTGTTTTTGCTTTAATATGAAAAGAAATTAACAATGTAAACAACTCTTTTAGAATTTTTGGCAACATTGATTTACTGCTTCTTTATCGGATGTTTTGTGTGGGATTTCTAAAAGAGTTATCAAATAACAATTGTAACACAGTGAATTTTGTGGTAATTTCAAATTAAATTTTTCATAATAATAATTCACAGTTTTTAAAAAATAAAAATATGGAAAATATCGTCAAGGGTGAGTACTTTATTAATATATAGTCATATTTTCGCGAACTCGTATATTAGATCGTTTGGAAAAATTTAAGTGACCTTAAGATGAGCTAATGGAATTATGAATTCATATTTTTTTAGACTTACGCAAAAATGCTAGCACTTGCTAGCATAGTTCCATAGGACAATCATTCACCTTCCAATTCTAATATATTTCAGCTGCGGATCTGTGCAAACTTTTTTAAAAATGAATTTTTGCAAGTGTCAAATTTATTACTATTCCAAAAAAATGATTTCTTGAAATTCAAATTTTTGAATAAGGTCCTTTATAAAGCATAACGATATATGTTACTTCTTTAAATTGGTTAAAAAATAGTTGTACTGGTAACTTCAAAAGTTGATGTACACTCGAAAAAAAATTTTAACAATTTTTTTTTTTTGCTTGTATGAAAAATTTTATTTGTGCATAACTCCCCCTTATCCAAAAAATCATTCAAATCGGTTCAGCCGTTTGGCTGTAACCAATTTTGGCCAAAAAGGGGGTCAAATTTCCTAAAGTGCAGTGGTGGGATTGTAAGACGATGGAAATAAATCTCACTTTTCTTATCCAATCTATCGATTGCAGTCAAACTTGTTACATTTATAAAGACTGTCGACATTAAATTTGAAAGTTGTAATATCTAAACCAGGCCTTCCCAAACGGGGATCCCTGGGGTCTTACCGATCGTCCAGGAGAGCCGTAAACACATATACTAATAGAAATATTACTATTTTTATGAATGTTGTATTTAAAAAGGTAATTTTTTTCGGAGATTTTTACTTTTGAAAACGTCTAAAAATTACTTGAGAAAGTTTTCTGAAAAAGTATTAATCCTTTAAAATGCAATATTTCTAGAAAATCTTGCCTAAATTAATATTTTCTTGCAAATTTGAACGAAATTGCATATTTATTGTAAATTGGAAATTTATTTATATATTGTATCGGAAATTGCAAAATTCCAGCAAAATTTTACATTTGTAATTTTTTTAAAAAAATTGGGTTTTTTTAAAAATTTCGTTGAAAACTTTACTTTTCTTTGGAATTTCTTCAATATTGAATTTTTTTAGAAAATGTCATCAAAATTACATACATCTATTTTAAAAATTTAGTCGATAATACATTTTGAAAAATTTTTTTAAAAATTTTATTAAGATTGTATATGCATTTCTAAAAAAAAAATACGAAATTTAATTTTTGTAGAAAATTTCCTTGAAATTGCATTTTTCTTTAAAATTTCTTTGAAATTTAATTTTTTCTGAAAATGTTCTTCATCGCCCTTTAATAAACCAGTAAGGAAAGGCAGAAAGTCGGGCGGGCCGACTATATTATACCCTACACCTCCCTAACAATGCGATAAGGGTCATTGCCATAATATTTTGGAATAATTGGTAAATGGGTAGAAACATATTACCTAATTCTGAAACGATAATCGCTAAATTAAGCAATATTCGTTCCTAAATTGAGAAACATCTTTCTGGAAAATTTAAATGATCGGAAGTAAAATACAACTTCTATAGTGGTTTGATACCAAATCAGGAGGAACATATATATGGAGCTTTAATATATATCTGAACCGATCTTCCCTGAATACTCATTCATGTAAAAAGACCTCCTTCGGTCGAATTTCGTACTGATCGGATATAAAATACAGTCTCTACAGCGCTTACATGTGAAATCGGGGGTAACATATATATGGGTGCTATATCTAAATCCGAACCGATTTTCTCCGAATTTGGCAGTATTCCTTCATGTAATAAGAAACCTCTTTCTGCCAAATTTTGCACTGATCGGATATAAAATACAGTTTTTACAGCGCTTACATGTCAAATCGGGGGTAACATATATATGGGAGCTATATCTAAATCTGAACCGATTTCTTCCAAATTTAACAGTGTTCATTCATATAATAAGAAACCTCTTTCTGCCGAATTTCATACTGATCGGATATAAAATAACATTTTTACAGCGCTTACACGTCAAATCGGGGGTAACGTATATATGGGGGCTATATCTAAATCTGAACCGATTTCTTTCAAATTTAACAGTGTTCATTTATATAATAAGAGACCTCTTTCTGCCGAATTTTATACTGATCGGATATAAAATACAGTTTTTACAGCGCTTACATGTGAAATCGGGGGTAACATATATATGGGAGCTATATCTAAATCTGAACCGATTTTAACCAAATTCAATAGGGATCGTCCTTGGGCCAAAAAAAAGATATGTGTAAAGTTTCGTCGAGATCGGACCATAATTGCGACCTGTACTTTGATTACAAGAATACATGCACAGACAGACAGACGGACAGACGGACAGACAGACAGACGGACATAGCTAAATCAACTCAGAAAGTGATTCTAAGTCGATCGGTATAATAAACGATGGGTCTATTTCTTCTCCTTTTGGGTGTTACAAACAAATGCACAAAGTTATAATACCTTGTACCACAGTGTGGTGTAGGGTATAACCAGTAAGGAAAGGCAGAAAGTCGGGCGGGGCCGACTATATAATACCCTACACCTCCCTAACAATGCGATAAGGGTCATTGCCATAATAATTTGGAATAATTGGTAAATGGGTAGAAACATATTATCTAATTCTGAAACGATAATCGCTAAATTAAGCAATATTCGTTCCTAAATTGAGAAACATCTTTCTGGAAAATTTTAATGATCGGAAGTAAAATACAACTTCTATAGTGGTTTGATACCAAATCAGGAGGAACAATCAATATAAATCTGAACCGATCTTCCCTGAATACTCATTCATGTAAAAAGACCTCCTTCGGTCGAATTTCGTACTGATCGGATATAAAATACAGTCTCTACAGCGCTTACATGTGAAATCGGGGGTAACATATATATGGGTGCTATATCTAAATCCGAACCGATTTTCTCCGAATTTGGCAGTATTCCTTCATGTAATAAGAAACCTCTTTCTGCCGACTTTCGCACTGATCGGATATAAAATAACATTTTTACAGCGCTTACAAGTCAAATCGGGGGTAACGTATATATGGGGGCTATATCTAAATCTGAACCGATTTTCTCCAAATTTAGCAGTATTCCTTTATGTAATAAGAAACCTCTTTCTGCCAAATTTTGAACTGATCGGATATAAAATACAGTTTTTACAGCGCTTACATGTCAAATCGGGGGTAACATATATATGGGGGCTATATCTGAATCTGAACCGATTTTCTCCGAATTTAGCAGCATTCCTTCATGTAATAAGAAACCTCTCTTTGCCGAATTTCGCACTGATCGGATATAAAATAACATTTTTACAGCGCTTATATGTCAAATCGGGGGTAATGTATATATGGGGGCTATATCTAAATCTGAACCGATTTCTTCCAAATTTAACAGAGTTCATTCATGTAATAAGAAACCTTTTCCTGCCGAATTTCATACTGATCGGGTATAAAATAAAGTTTTTACAGCGCTTACATGTCAAATCGGGGCTAACATATATATGGGGGCTATATCTAAATCTGAACCGATTTTAACCAAATTCAATAGGGATCGTCCTTGGGCCAAAAATAAGATATGTGTAAAGTTTCGTCGAGATCGGACCATAATTGCGACCTGTACTTTGATTACAAGAATACATGCACAGACGGACAGACAGACAGACGGACAGACAGACAGACAGACAGACGGACAGACGGACATAGCTAAATCGACTCAGAAAGTGATTCTAAGTCGATCGGTATAATAAACGATGGGTCTATTTCTTCTCCTTTTGGGTGTTACAAACAAATGCACAAAGTTATAATACCCTGTACCACAGTGTGGTGTAGGGTATAAAAATTAAATTCACTTTCAAATGTATGTGTTTTATTTTACATTTTAAATCAAACCTTACGATGAATCACCCATTATATACCCATATTCCTGCAAGTTAATGGTATAATGTCAAAGATTTCGTAAAACATCACAAAAAACTACCATCAAAATTTCTTACCCAGAAATGTCATCCTATGTGATGATAAACTTCTGTCTTTAGTTCTCTGGCAAAGACAATGCAATTCTTCTTTTGCAGTTATACACTTTTCTGCCCACTAATATGGATAGCCACATCTAATGTTGAGTTTTAGCACCCCACCACTCATATCCACTCCTCCCCAACCACCACCGGCAACCAACTGGCAGCGACATATTAGAGTATCTCTTAATAAAACGTATAAAATATTTCGTTAGTTATTCTTATTTTTCTTCTCCATTTCAAATGCAATCATGCTTCAAGTGGTCACACATCTTATGCCATTCAAAGAGAAAACTGCACGTTCAGAAGTCATCGTGTATTAGGGTGAAGTAATGAAATATCGTCTCATCTTAAAAAAAGACTCAAACAAATAAATCACAAAAATTTACAAAAATTACAAAAAATACTTGTTTTAAACTTACTATTTTATCATGTAGAGATACATCGTTTAACCAACAATATTTTGAATGTGCCTGATCAATACCGGTCTTTTATTGACATCACTGGAACTCAACTACACCTCTCATCGGAGATTTAATTCGCTTTGTAAGTGTGTGTAAAGCGCGAATTTCCTATGGGTGTGGTTTTTGTGTGATTGCTTTGCTTCATCATCGGGTGTTTCTCTCTCCGCAATTTAGGTGGTAGTCAAACACTTGTACGACCCTCCGCGTTCAACTCTCGTTGTTTCTGCACTACACTCTCTCACTTTTCTGATAGTTTTTGCCAAAGAAAATATAGCTATAACCAGTAAGGAAAGGCAGAAAGTCGGGCGGGGCCGAATATATAATACCCTACACCTCCCTAACAATGCGATAAGGGTCATTGCCATAATAATTTGGAATACTTGGAAAATGGGTAGAAACATATTATATAATTCTGAAACGATAATCGCTAAATTAAGCAATATTCGTTCCTAAATTGAGAAACATCTTTCTGGAAAATTTTAATGATCGGAAGTAAAATACAACTTCTATATCGGTTTGATACCAAATCAGGAGGAACATATATATGGAGCTTTAATATAAATCTGAACCGATCTTCCCTGAACACTCATTCGTGTAAAAAGACCTCCTTCTCTCGAATTTCGTACTGATCGGATATAAACCAGTAAGGAAAGGCAGAAAGTCGGGCGGGGCCGACTATATAATACCCTACACCTCCCTAACAATGCGATAAGGGTCATTGCCATAATAATTTGGAATAATTGGTAAATGGGTAGAAACATATTATCTAATTCTGAAACGATAATCGCTAAATTAAGCAATATTCGTTCCTAAATTGAGAAACATCTTTCTGGAAAATTTTAATGATCGGAAGTAAAATACAACTTCTATAGTGGTTTGATACCAAATCAGGAGGAACAATCAATATAAATCTGAACCGATCTTCCCTGAATACTCATTCATGTAAAAAGACCTCCTTCTGTCGAATTTCGTACTGATCGCATAACAAATACAGTCTCTACAGCGCCTACATGTCAAATCGGGGGTAACGTATATATGGGGGCTATATCTAAATCTGAACCGATTTTCTCCGAATTTGGCAGTATTCCTTCATGTAATAAGAAACCTCTTTCTGCCGACTTTCGCACTGATCGGATATAAAATAACATTTTTACAGCGCTTACAAGTCAAATCGGGGGTAACGTATATATGGGGGCTATATCTAAATCTGAACCGATTTTCTCCAAATTTAGCAGTATTCCTTTATGTAATAAGAAACCTCTTTCTGCCAAATTTTGAACTGATCGGATATAAAATACAGTTTTTACAGCGCTTACATGTCAAATCGGGGTAACATATATATGGGGGCTATATCTGAATCTGAACCGATTTTCTCCGAATTTAGCAGCATTCCTTCATGTAATAAGAAACCTCTCTTTGCCGAATTTCGCACTGATCGGATATAAAATAACATTTTTACAGCGCTTATATGTCAAATCGGGGGTAATGTATATATGGGGGCTATATCTAAATCTGAACCGATTTCTTCCAAATTTAACAGAGTTCATTCATGTAATAAGAAACCTTTTCCTGCCGAATTTCATACTGATCGGGTATAAAATAAAGTTTTTACAGCGCTTACATGTCAAATCGGGGCTAACATATATATGGGGGCTATATCTAAATCTGAACCGATTTTAACCAAATTCAATAGGGATCGTCCTTGGGCCAAAAATAAGATATGTGTAAAGTTTCGTCGAGATCGGACCATAATTGCGACCTGTACTTTGATTACAAGAATACATGCACAGACGGACAGACAGACAGACGGACAGACAGACAGACAGACAGACGGACAGACGAACATAGCTAAATCGACTCAGAAAGTGATTCTAAGTCGATCGGTATAATAAACGATGGGTCTATTTCTTCTCCTTTTGGGTGTTACAAACAAATGCACAAAGTTATAATACCCTGTACCACAGTGTGGTGTAGGGTATAAAAAGTCAACGGATATGCTAAAAATTTTCCCGGGAAATGAAAAAGTCCGAGAAAAGAGAAACTCTAGTGTTGACAGAAAATTTATAATTTTCTACCAAAATCCAATGTCGATGCAATTTTTTAGAAAAATTTAATTGGACGAAATTTTTAATAAAAATTAAATTTCAACAAAATTTTCTAGAAAACAATTAATTTCAAGAATTTTTTTAGAGAAAAGCAATTTTAAAAAAAGTTCTGGAGATTCATATTTCTGGAAAAATGCTATTTCAACAAAATTTTTAAGATAAATGGAATTTTGACGAAGTTTTGAGAAATATCACAGGAATTTAATAAAAAATATAAATTTAAATTTTAAAAAATTTGCTTAAAAAATGTAAATTTAAAGGAATTTGCTTAAAAATTTGAAGGCATTTTCTAAAAAACAAATACAATTCCAAGAATTTTTGTACAAAATTGGAATATACATTAAATGTTCTAGAACAATTTAATTCCAAAAAAAAAATGTAAAAATAAAAACAATTTTAACAAAATTTTGTAAAAAAATTAATTTCAACAAAATTTTGCAGAAAAATTCAATTTCGATGACATTTTCGAGAAAAACTAAAGTTTACACGACATTTTGTAGAAAAATCTGATTTCAACAAAAAAATTTTGAAAACAAAAATTTTGCAGCCTGTTTCTGTAACTTAAAAATTTGCTTTCGTTCGCCTGCCAGACGACAAACAGCTGATTGTCGCACGATAATTAACTCATACGAAAACGTAACCATTTCAGTGTACATTTTGGTTTCACTATCTCTCTTTGCTGTCATCTGGGCGAACACAAATGTCAGATCGAGTCGCGTTATTTTATTTGTCGACTGATAGGAACAATGTCCAAAAACGCTATTAAAAGCAAAAATAAGTAGTAATTTGGTAAAAACAATTAAATAATAATAAAATTGTATATATGTATATGTATACATATTTAAGCTGAAAGAAGTCAACATTGGCAGCTCGCTAAGATGGAACATGATTTTGTTCCATCTTAGCGAGCTGCAGTGCACAATGAGAGAGACGTGAAAGAGAGAGGGAGAAACAAAAGAGAGTCTTGATTCAGCTTAGCTGACCCACACAGGGTTGATTTTTTGGCCACCGCTAGTCTGAAGAGTACAGAGGTGTATTTACTAAGGCCGACCATACGAAAATGTGTGCTTTTTTAAACAGGAAGTGCTTTGGCAATTACATCATTTTCGAATTGGTAAATTGCTAACGTCATTGACGTAAGGCCAGGCGAACGAACGAACCTTAGAGAAACCAAATTCCTGACGAAAGTGAGTGACTAGTTTTCGTTCGAAAAGACTTTCGTTAGAAAAAAAGAAACACGCCGTTGTATTTATCTAATATTTTTTTGTTGAACTGAAAAAATGTTGTAAAAAATTAAAATTTGAAAGAATTTTGTAAAAAAAAATAAATGCAAGTTTGAGTGACTTTTTTTAAAAAAAACCTATTTTGAGGAATTTGCTAAAAACAAAAGTGAATTTGAAGGAATTTTCTAAAAAAAAAAATACAGTTCCAAGAATTTTGATAGAAAATTTAAATATTCATTAAATTTTCTAGAACAATTTAATTCCAACGTAAAGAAATTAAATTTCAATTAAATTTTCTAAAAAAGGCAATTTCAACGAAATTTCTTAAAAAAAAATCAATTTTGAGGACAATTTAAAGAAAAATTCAATAGAAACGATATTTTGTAGAAACATCAGATTTTAACAAAAAAAATTAGAAAAATAAAAATTTGAAGAATTTTTCTAAAAAAAACTAAAATTCAAAATCATTTTCTAAAAAAAAACAACGAGCGGCCGAGTAGGTGAGCTAGCAGCGTACTCGCTTAGGAGTTTTAGGGGTCGTGGGTTCGATTCCCACCAGAGGCTTTGTAACACGGCTTTGTCCTAGACCATAAAATTAGAATATTAATTTACTTTGTACGAGTATTGTAATTCATATAAACAAATAAATATATAAATAATTCAAATTTGAATGAATTTCATAAAAAAACGTATACTTGAAGAATTTTGGTAAAAAAAAATGGGTGAATTAGGAGAACTTTTCTAAAAAAACACTTCCAAAAATTTTGGTAGAAAATTGCATATTTATTAAGTTTTCTAGAAAAATTAATTTCAATGTATTTGTTATAAAGATGAAATTTCAACGAAATTTTGTAAAAACAAGTAAAATCGTTAAGTTCGGCCATGCCGACTCTAATATACCATCCACCATGAATTGCATCAAATTATTTTACTGGAAAAGTCTTTGAATAATGAGCAAATCATGGAACGATCCTTTTTGTTTAAGCAAATTATTAAAAAAAACGAACGCTTAAATTTTTAGCCAAATTTGGGCCTCAAATTTTTATGGATTAAATTAGCAATTTGAAAGCCACCTCTAAACGGGGACTACAAAAAAATAAAAACGGATTTGTATAAATTTTATTGAGATGAATTCTTGCCAAAACAAACTGCAAAGTTTCAGCAAAATTTCTTAGAAAACGTGGTGTTTATGGCTTAAACAAATCTTTTTGGGAGCGACATCTATAGGTGGACTATAACAAAATATGAACTGATTTAAAAATTTTTTTATAGTGTTGAATTCTGGTCCAAATAAAAAACAAACTGGCAAGATTCAGTAAAATTGCTTAGGAAATGTCGTATTTTAGAGCGACATCTATAGGGTAACTGTAACAATACATGTACCGATTTTTATATGAAATTTTTTTTTGTGATGAATTCTTGTCAAAATAGAATACAAACTGCAAAGTTTCAGCTAAATTGCTTTAAAAATGTGGTATCTATGGCTCAAAACCCGTATTTTGGACCGACCTCTATAGGGGAGCTATATCAAAACATTGACCGATATGGCCCATTTGCAATCCTAAACAACCTGCAACTATAAGAAATATTTCTACTAAATTTGAACAACCTAGCCCTATTATTACGAACTGTAGCGTGATTTCAACATACAGACATACGGACATGGCTAAATCGTCTTAGAATTTCACGACGATCATGAATATGTATATACTTTATGGGATCGCAGATCAATATTTCAAGGTGTTGCAAACCGAATGACAAAGATAAAATACACCCATCCTATGGTGGAGGGTATTAAAATAACCAATGAATGGAATTAGATGAAATACCTTCGGAAACATAAGCCACACAGTTGTCTTCCTTAGAAACCAACCGAGTTCTGGGTTAATTTATTACGACTGCAGTGTGTTACATTTTTCAACGATCACCTCAAAAACTTTCAATCCTGGAATGTGACGTTTTTGCACGAAATGACCGACCCATAAAAATCATGCTGATTTTTATGGGTAACAAGAGGAGGTCTATGATCGAATACTTAAAGAAAAGTATTTGAGTCCTCTAAACTTTATTTTCAGACAAGAAAAATTATATTTTTAAAAATTTCCGTTTCAAATTCATCGCTGAACTGACCAACCCAGCAAACATTTTGAGCAATCATTTCAAAAACTGGATGTGATAATGAAAAATGGTAAATTCCATTAGATCATAAAAATGATAAGACGTATATTATTCCCATTTCTTTTCTGCAAAAAAGTGCAACATTTTCGTTGCCCCTTTCCCGAAAACTGGTCTTTTATACCACATTTTGGAACTTTGGAATATGGGACAAGTATAATTAGAGAAACTGAATCAGTTTCACCTGAAAAGAGAAAATATTTTTCAATAACTTCGCGTGTGGAATATGAAACTTCACAATGTTATTAGCAACTTTAAGGCTTTATAATAAAGCAAAAGGTTTAAATAATATTATGTTTTTTTCGAATCTATGTTTTTCTGTGACATAATTCTAAGCCGTTTAAATCAATTGTTACATATTAAGAAGTTTTTGAAAGAAATTACTCCTAAAAGCAGAATAGATAATCCCATTTTTGTGCCAATTTTAAAGTAAAAGGCGAGCATTTTGTGAAGGAGACTTGGGGAATTAATTATGAATCGAACAACAAACAAAAATAATTGAATTTTTCCGAAATTTTGCGAAAAGTTATGGAAAATATGCTAAACAGAGCACGTATGTGCGAACCAGAAAATGGACATCACTTACAGGATATCATTTTTCAAAGCTTGTTGCAAAAAATTCCCCAATAATATACAGTGTTTTTAAAAATAAATTATACTAATCGCATAAATAAACCAGTAAGGAAAGGCAGAAAGTCGGGCGGGGCCGACTGTCTGTATTTTTAAAAATAAATTATAATAATCGCATAAATAAACCAGTAAGGAAAGGCAGAAAGTCGGGCGGGGCCGACTATATAATACCCTACACCTTCCTAACAATGCGATAAGGGTCATTATCATATTAATTTGGAATAATTGGTAAATGGGTAGAAACATATTATCTAATTCTGAAACGATAATCGCTAAATTAAGCAATATTCATTCCTAAATTGAGAAAAATCTTTCTGGAAAATTTTAATGATCGGAAGTAAAATACAACTTCTATAGCGGTTTGATACCATATGGAGCTTTAATATAAATCTGGAGCTTTAATATATATCTGAACCGATCTTCCCTGAATACGCATTCATGTAAAAAGACCTCCTTCTGTCGAATTTCGTACTGATCGGATATAAAATACAGTCTCTACAGCGCTTACATGTCAAATCGGGGGTAACATATATATGGGGGCTATAACTAAATCCGAACCGATTTTCTCCGAATTTGGCAGTATTCCTCTTTCTGCCGAATTTCGCACTGATCGGATATAAAATGCAGTTTTTACAGCGCTTACAGGTCAAATCGGGGGTAAGTATATATGGGGGCTTTATCTAAATCTGAACCGATTTCTTCCAAATTTAACAGTGTTCATTCATATAATAAGAGACCTCTTTCTGCTGAATTTCATACTGATCGGATATAAAATAAAGTTTTTACAGCGCTTACATGTCAAATCGGGGCTAACATATATATGGGGGCTATATCCAAATCTGAACCGATTTTAACCAAATTAAATAGGGATCGTCCTTGGGCCAAAAAAAGATATGTGTAAAGTTTCGTCAAGATCAGCCCATAATTGCGACCTGTACTTTGATTACAAGAATACATCTACAGACGGACTGACGGACAGACAGACGGACATAGCTAAATCGACTCAGAAAGTGATTACAAGTCCATCGGTATAATAAACAATGGGTCTATCTCTTCTCCTTTTGGGTGTTACAAACAAATGCACAAAGTCATAATACCCTGTACCACAGTGTGGTGTAGGGTATAAAAAGTTATAAACCATTTAAATCATATAGTTCATTCTGCGTCACCCTGTATAACCTAACAAAAATTCAAAATCGGTGCATTTCAATTGTTTTAAATTTACTCTTTACTTAAAGAGCTTATTTCGTGCAAATCTATTTAAGGGCATTTATGAAATGAGTTTGACATCGTCCTCCCCCTCATCCTCGCTCATAATTTCTTAAATATAAATAAACACATTTTCAGAATGTAAGTACGAACGTGTGTATGTGCCGGTGAATCTATTTCTTGTTCTTCTTCTAATCTCATTTTGGGTAAATATTGTGCAAATCTAATTTACAAATCTTTCAAATTCATATATAGGTAAATACATACTTCAGATAAAATATTGGCGCTTCTTAAACAGTATTACAAAACGGAGGGTGGAGTCGCGCAAAGTCGGGGCCAGGGGGCAGATTAACATGGAGCAAAATGAAAATGGAAATTATCAAAAGATATTACAGATATTTCATTTCGTATTATATTTTATTTTATTACATATCCCTGGGGTATAACAACGCAGCTTATCGCAATTTACCTGAAATATATCTAACCTTGCGAATTGACAATGTAATAATTTAAATTGTTTGGGTAATAAAATTATACGCACATAAATGACAACATCAGCAGTAGTCGCGAAACATCAGATGCGAGGCAGGATGGGTGGCCATGGCGGCATTGGAACAAAAGCAACAACAATTCCTGGAATTAATAGGTGCTTTAGTGCCTTAATGCTGTTCCAGTGTCTACTGTTCTCTTCCCATTCCCATCACCATTCTCTCAGTTCTGCTTGAGTTATATACAGCCGTATAAGGCAAATGCATATGAAGGAATTTCTTTAATGGCTGAATGACAGGCACAATGGATCGAATATAAAAGAACATATTCGATCCAGAAGAACATATTCGATCCAGTATGCCCTTGTATTAAAGTTATAAGCAGTTCAATTTTGATACAAAATGGTCCATTTGTGTGGGAGGTACCAAAAGGGCGTGTCAACTTCGCCCATTTTTCTCGAGGTGACAGCGACTAATAAAATAATACAATTAAAGAATCAATATTTCACTAAATGTTAGCCCTTTGTGGTGGAGGTACTAGACGGAGTGGATCAATATGGCCCATCTTCGAACTTAGCCGTAGATAGAGGAAAATATTACCACATACCAAATTTGAAGTCAATCGGTTACTCCTTTCGAGAGTTATCGTGCGCACCAGCCAGCAGACAGACAGACGGACGGACATTGCTCATTCGACTTAAAATTACCCAAAACAGATTTACGCCGAACATACTTAGGGTCTTTGGTCATTCCTGCGATGTGTTACACTTTTGCCTCGTAGCAAATGAAATATACCGTCTTCTCCAAGGTGAGGGGATAATGAATAATTTAAAAATAAAATTAAATAAATAAAATTGCATTTTTATAGAAAAGTTGGTCCAAATTTCATTTTATTAAAAATTTATTTCGTCGAAGTTTTTTTTCATAACATTTAATCAAGTTTTATTCACTTATAAAATTATTTTTTTAAAAAAAATTGCATTTTCAACGAAATAATATTTTATAGAAATTGTTGACCAAATTATTATTTTATACAAAATTTTGACAAAACAGCGTTATATAGATCTTTCGCGAAACTGTACTTTTATAGAAAAATATCTTGAAACAGTATTTTTATAGATATTGAATTTTTATAAAAGAAAATTTTGTCGAAATTTCATTTTTTGAAAATGTAGTAGGAGTTTTATTGTATTTTTATGGAAAGTTTAACTTTTATTAAAAATTTGAAGAATTTAGTAGAATTTTTATTTTTATGGCAATTAGTGTGTTAATATACCGTTTTGATAAAACTTTAAGTCTAAGTTTTATTTCTTTATAAAATTTAGCAATTTTTCAAAAAATTTAATTTTTAAAGAAAATCTCGTTTTTTTTTTCTTAGAAAAATTCTTCAAATTTCGTAAATTGTTTGTCGAAATTGCCTTTTTATTAGAAATTTATAATTTCCGAAATATATAATTTCTTAGAAATTTTGTTTATTATAAAATTTAATCGAACTATAAAATCTTTATAAAGTTTTTGGAAATTGTTTTTTTTTACAAAATTTTTAATTTTTCGAAAATTTTCGCCACACTTTAATTTTAATAGAAAATTTCACCGAATCTATATTTTTATAGATCATTTTGGCTAAACTGCGTTTTTGTAGAAAATTTCACCAGAACTTTATTTTATAAAAAAACCTTTCATATAACAAAATTTTAACGAAACTGCATTGCGAAACTGAAATGTTCATTGAAATTGCATATTGTGTAGAAAATTTCGTCGAATTAAATTTTTATTAAATATTTGGTGGATATTTTGTTTTTTGAAAATGTAGTCAGAGTTTTATTTTTTATAAAATGTCTTACATATTTATTATTTTAGAACATTTTTTTTATTTAATATTCCTTTGGTAAAAATTAAACATTATATTTTTTAAAAAAAATTCAAATATCCTCAAAAAATATTGTTTCCTAAAATTTTCGTCATTTCATTTTTCTAAAAAAGTTCGTAGAAATATTATCTATTAGAAAATTAGTAAAAGTTTTATTTTCTTACACAACTTTTTCGAAATTATTTTTTTGAAATCTGCAATTTTTTCATTTCGCTAAAATTAAATATTGTTGTAAAATTTCGCCAAATCCATTCTGAATTGAATATTTTGCCGAAAGTATATTTTAACAGATACTTTCACCGAAATTATTATTTTATAGAAAATTTTGACGAAACTGCATTTCTATAGCATTTTTCCTTGAAATTGCATTTTTATAAAAAATATATTGTCGAAACTGCATTTTTATTCAACATGTCGACGGAATAGGAAATTTCGAATCTTTTATTTCTTAAATATTTTTTTCGAAATGCATTTTTTTAGAAATTTTGAAAATTGCAAAATTTTATAGAAAATTTGGCCAAAACTATATATGTTTTTTATAAAATATTTTGCGAAACTACATTTTTATAGAAAATTTCGATAAAATTTAATATTTATAGAAAATTTGCTTGAAATTGCATTTTTATTCAAAATTTCGACGAATTTTTTCATCGATTTTTTATAAGACCATATTAATTTAAATTTTCTCAATTGTTTTCATTTTTGTCAAAATTTATTTTTCTTTAATAAAATGTATGTATGTTTGTATACTGACTTGGTTCTCTGACATTTAATCCGGCAAATTATGCTTATCCGGGTAATTTGTTTTCAATTCGGGTCATTAACATTCAAAAATGCATTTTATAGAAAATGTTGTTGAAATTTAATTTTCTTATAAAATTTCTTCAACATTAATTATATATTATAATATTTTTTTTGGAAAATTTTATCTAAATTTTATCTATATTTTATTTTTCCATAAAATTACGGCTTAATTTTATTTTTCTAGATAATATCGTCGAAATTTCATTTTTCTAGAAATTTTCATCAAAACTTCATATTTATAGAAATTTTTTTAAATAATAATATTAATACTGGGGCCAATGACATTTAATCCGGCAAATAACACTGTGTGTGCAAAAAAATCTATCTATCAAATGTATGTATGATATGTAGCCACAAAGTTTGCTGGGTAAACAAAGAGGTTAGTAAATTCAAACACAATTTTAGTATAGATGGCTTCGAAATAGATGTCCCATGTCAAAGAGCAAACTAAAGGAGACACTTCAAGAAGTATTTCTCTCAAAACGCCTGACATCCCCGCTCATCCCCTTACTCCTGAAAATCCCCCCCAAAATTAATGATATATCAATAGTCGTAGAAATTGAAGGATTTTTCAAAGTCTAAAATCGTAATTCACAAAATTGTATTGTGGGCACCTCTAGTGATTTTTTACAAGGAATCTTTCTGTCGAATTCATCACCCAAAATATCCGTCGAGTTCTACGACTTTTGATACATCATTATTTTTGGAAGTAAATTTTCAGGTGTAAAAGGAAGTCTCCCATTTCTTCCTGAAGTCTCCCATTTCTTTCATTCTTTGACATGGAACATCTGTTTCGAAGCTTTTTATACTAAAATTGTGTTTGAATTTACTAACCTCCTTATTTACCCAGCAAATAGTTTGGCTAAATATCTCGAAAACGCCATCCGAATTAACGGGTTAAAAGTATGCGGACTACGTTGTTTTCATCGAGGATATATTTTTGTGAACACACAGTGCAATCATTAATGCGACCGATGATTCTTAATCCGGGGTAATTGGTCTTCAATTCGAGTCATTCACAAATAATCTGTGCCATTATGAGTCATTTACCGGATTAAAGTTAATAAACCGGATTAAGGGCATAGGATTAAAGATATTTGTCCGAATTAAAAAGCATTGGCGGGATTAAAGCTTATTAATGGTATTAAGAGCCTTTTACCGGATTAAATATCATATGCCGGAATAAATTTCATTAGCCCGATTAAGACCATTAGTCGTATCAAATGTCATTGGCCGGATTCAGGTCCATTGACTGAATTAAAAGACCATCGACCATTTCAAAGTACCGCTAACCGGATTGAACTTCTAGAAATATTTCATTTCAGAAGTTTCCTATAAAAATATTGGCGAAATTTTCTTTGAAAATGAAATTTTTTACTTAAGGCATTTAGTTTAAGAAGAGGGACTTGACACACTGTTAAATTAAAAACAAATATAAATAATTATATCAGAAGTTATAAAAAAAGTGTATTCTGAACATTGTAACCCTCATTTAATTTATACAAAATTATTTTCATAAAATAAAAAAAAAATGATTTCTAGATGAAAAGCCAATATAGCTAAAACTCTGTAAATTGTGTGATAACCTAGGTTTAAGTATTAAAATGGTTTTAATAAAAAAAAAAACAAAAAAAAGGAACTTGACACCTTTCACTGCCGCCTACCAGACCTTAACACATCTGTGACACTAACTCCTGGCTAGACGAATAAATTGGGCGAATGTGAATTCAATCGCTTCAACCATTTTGGATATCAGCGACGACTTACAAACATACACCATAATTTTACTTGTAAAGACAAATTATTACCTCATGCACAGTTAAACCCATTGTGCAACGCCAGCGCATCACATTTCGCCACAACAGTCATTTTTATTGCCTATTAAAAGGCGCGTCAACTGACATCTAAACTTGATCTATGCCTTTCTATCTTCCCATCTCTCTGTCACTCCCTCTACACCGACTACTGCAGCACCACCCCACAATTTTCTCATTGCCTCGGCTAAGCTGTAAAACCTTTTACGTAAAAATAATCATAATGATCATCTATGTATTTGTTTCGCAACAATAGCGCCAAACCAGCTGCAACAAACAAAATAACAGCCGGAACAACAACAATAATGAAGAAACATCAAAATTGTTAACAATTTTTGTTTATTACCTTTTTGGCTCTGAATGAAAAAAAATATAAAGGAAATATCGTAGCTTCACAGCTGAAGCTAAACCTCGTCATTCTGCTACTTTCACAACTGCATGACCCTCATCCGCCTCCCTCCCTCTCACTCCCTCCTCCTCCTCAGAAAAGCCACGAGAAAACAATTTCCCAGGAAGTTTCTGGTAAAAAGCAATAAAATTGACAAATTACATTGTGTGTCTGAGAGGAGCATATGGAGAATGTGTGCGTGAACGCGAGCATGCACATGAATGAGTGCTTGCCGTCGTGTGTGTGTGAGAGTATTAGCACTGAACGCAAAGTAGTAGTAAAGCAATATTTTTTAGGTATACTTTTAGGAGCAACATGTGTTGTGTTGATGCTATTCGGCGGCATAGTACAGTAAATTTGTAAAATATTACTCGAACTTTTTGTTGGCTTGACTTTCAGTCGATGGTGGGTGGGCGGTATGAGAGAAAAGAAGCAGTAAATAAAATGGTGTATGGTGGAGAACAGGCAGGCACTTATGTATTGTTGTTGTTGTGTTTTTTTTTTGCAGTTACTCGCATTACATTAGGGCAAGAGTGACGAAAGTGAAACCTGAGGGTGGGAAGTGTTGAAAAGGGGTAAATTCTAATATAATGTTTATGTTACTTTTCTTTTTCTTGTAGCGTTTTTCTTACGGGGAGTTTTTCATATTTCCTTCCTTGTTGACTTCCTTCTATATTATTTTTTGTTAAACCGTAGTGTGGCATATTTTTAGGCGTTTGACAAATATGCTTTATATTTAATGCTATTTCGTTCGGCTTTTCCCCTGCAACCATGCACGCATTTATTCATCCTTCGAATGTGGAGCAGCAGCGACAACCGTATTAACCAGACACAGTGGGTTATATGGTGAAAGAATTTAGATTACACCGGTCGACAAAAACGAACTTTTTTTCTTGGGTTTCTGTTTTAATGCATAGATTCTGATGCTAGACATCAAAAAACGACAAAATATACAGTTTTAGCTTTTAAAGATTGTTTTTGTAAATTTTACATCTATAAGAAAGTTTTAAAGTTAAAAGCTTACTAAATTAGCTACAACTTTTTTAAATTATTCATCGATTTTGTTGGGAATGTTTCATTTAACTCATGACCGATCAGACTTTGCGATAACGCCATAAAAATATTTCAATCGTGCATTTTTAGATTGTTTTATGTGACTTTTATTTGATTATTTTTTAAATTTTCTAAATAAATATCAATTTTTAATTCTTTAAAATTTTTCTGAACTAATTAGGATAAATGGTTCGTGAGTTATACCAAAATATGTGGTTCAACCTCTGTATTTTTTCAATATCTCGGTTTATCGCGAGAATTCAAAAAAACAACCCTTAGGCTAAGAAGAAAAGAGAGGTTGAACCAAAAATTTTGGCATTTATACGATTTAGTTCAGGAAGCTATTAAAATATTAAAATTTAGGTAGCCTCCAACTTCTTTCAATACCATTATTTGTTTAATAATTTTTTAATATAGACCTCATAAAAACATTTAAAAATGCACAGCTGTTAAATTTTTATAATTCTAACGTATAGTCTGATCGGTAATGAATAAAATAAAACCATTCTGAAGAAAATCGCTGTATAATTTAAAAAGTTGTAGCGAGGAAACCAGTCACTTCTCTTGAAATAAGAATATTTGCTTTAATTTCTACAAAAACAAATTTGACAAAAAAATTGTTTTTTTCCCTTTACACTAAGCAACAACATTTTTGACGAAGGGCTGTACATAAAATTTTCTGGTGTAATATGGTTCCCTAAACACGAAAAAAATATTAAACAAAATTTAAATGTAATTTGTTTTAATTTTTTCGTTAAAATTCCCATTTTCTTACAGGTGCCTTTTCTATTTGGACCATATTTTTTTAAGTATATGCTCGATAAAGCCTGGATATACTTTAAATTAAAGGCAATTATGAGGACTACAAATGTTAATAACGACACTTTCACGTGGCAACAGAAGTTCAGTAATTGGTTGGTGCGCACGATAACTTTCGACGGGATTAACCGCTTGACTTCAATTTGGTATGTGTCAATATTTGTTTCTATCTCAGACTAAGGGCAAAGATGGACTATGTTGGTCCACTCCTTCGAGTACCTCCCCCACAAAGGGTCAACATTTAGTGAAATATTGATTATCTCATAACTTCTATACTACTATTCAGAATCTTTGACCATTCCACACATAGTATTTGTTTCTTGGTCGCTATCATCTTGAGAAAAATGGGCGTTACTGCCACGCCCCTTTTAGTACCTCCCATACAAACGGACCATTTTGCACGAAAACGGCTTTGAACATTGATTCCAGTCCATACAAATAATTACAATTTTGTGGAGTGTAATGCCTTTACAGTACCTATAGTTCTGTGCAAAATGGGCGATAGTACCTCCCATACAAATGGACCATTTTTGCACAAAAAGTTAACGGCTTATAACTTGGTTTTCTGCACATACAAATACCTGAAATTTTATACAGTGTAATGTTTTTATAGTACTCACTCATAGTATACTACAAAATGGGCGTTATTGCCATGCCCCTTTTGGTACCTCCTAAACCAAATTTCTAAAATAAAAAATATGAAAAATTAATTTTTTGAATTTCCCTATTTTTCCAATATGGCTCATAATTTATACATTTATCCATAGATATTTTGCAAATCGGCATTGTTTTCTGCGTTAGCTTTCAAGAAATGGAACAAAGTTTTTTTTTTTGCGAATTTGTTTCTATTTTTTAAGGATCTTTTCGTGGCAGAGAAATTTTCTTTTATTTTTTGAAAAATAAATAATTTTTTCTAACTGTTTTAACAACAGTTGCTAAACTTCAATTTCTGCGTGAAACTGATCTTTTCAGCATTTCTACCCTTATAATTTCCCTTAATTTAAATGGTATCCCGGCTTTATCGAGCTTATACTTAAAAAATATGGTTCACATACTAAAGGTAACTTTAGTAACAAAAAAGAAACAAAAATTTGACAATTAGAAGTCAGACCCAAAATTCGTGTCGACCAGTGTTATTTAAAAGAAATTGTAGTGTGAATTTGAAAGGCTCTGAGGGATCAATGTTTACATGAGTCATTGTGTTACCCTTTTTGTAGTTTGCAAGTGCAGCTTTCAGCTATACTTGTTCACTCCAAAAAAATTAGGAAAATTTTTTACAGTTACAAATCGAACAAAATTCTTATTTTCAATTTACATTCATTCCAATCGTCTGTTTGTCGCGAACTTCCTTCGACACAAGAGTACCCCCATCTGTGAGAGAAAGAGAGATACGAAAAATCATCGCCTAAAGTCACTCATTTGTTGTCTGTTTATTTTGAATGAAGTTAAAGCGCTCAAACACCACAGATAGTATTTATTCAACTGTTTCGGGGCAAAATTTATTAATGAAGATTTACAAGTAATAATAAGGAACTTTTTACTGATGATATTTTTTACCAAAAAGCAATTTAAGCAGTGCAGATGGAGTTTACATATTAATAATGTACTCAAATAGTCGCAAAGAGTTGCCTTCATTCAAGCATTTTATGAAAAAAATTTATAAAGCGAGTAACGTACTATAAGTGATTCATGATTAATAATTAAAAAAAATTTTGTATTTGTTTCTATTACTTTTTTTGCAATAGACAAAAAGTAAATGAAATATATGGTCTCGAACCAAATAAATTCTGACTGAATAACAAAAGCACAGACCAACAATAAATAACAACAACACATACAAACACATGTTGTTGTTGTTGTTGTAGCAGCTTGGAGACGCTGAGTTGATAATCCTTAAGTCTATTTTTAATACAGACTTCGTTCCGGCATATATCCGATTATCGCGGGAACCTTATGTTGTTTTCATCCACTCAATGTTGTCCGGTTGTAAGTTAACATTCGTCTGTTAATATCAGGGAATGGATGTTATTTGAGTGTTGCCGTTTCTATTCTCCACTAGAAGCGCTGCATTTCTGTTAATAGTCGTCATGATGTTATGTCTATTTTTAGCTTCCTTGTTGACTTGTGTGATCAGATGTTGTTGTAGTGGTAGTGCGACCGGTGAGTTATTTTTAGCTGCAGAAACTCGAATTATGATGAAAACATGAAATGTTGATGTTAAATTTTTCCGGTGCCATGGAGTTGAACCCAGCACCTTCGGGATCCAAGTCTAACGCACTAACCACTAAGCTACCGAAGGCCACCGTACAAAAACATGAGGTACGATGACGTCGGCATTAGCCGTTGACAAAACTACATTTGTTTTCGAGGCTCGCGATGCGAACCCAAGCAAACAACAAAAATGTATTGGTATGAGAGTTTTAGAATGTTGATTTAGTTCGTCGAAATACGGGTTTGGTTAGTAGTTCTTGTTAAAATCAATTTACTGCTCCCATAAGCATTTCAGCTGATTTATGTTAAAGACATACATTATTGCTATTGAATTCTGAAGATGATAGAGTGGTGTGTATCGAAACTGCAGTCAATTCTACCAAGCAATTAAAACTCTCTACCAATTTTTGTATTTGTTTCTATTACTTTTTTGCAATAGACACAAAGTAAATGAAACATATGGTCTCGAACCAAATAAATTCTGACTGAATAACAAAAGCACAGACCAACAATAAATAACAACAACACAAAAATCACAATTTTCATAGAAAACTTGTTTATGACAAAAAAGTGGGACGTATTGAGACAGGTTTCTAAAAATATCTTTTAAAGACTTTAAAGACAAATATAAATTTGGTTGTTTTTGGTTACCAAGGACGTTTTTCACTTGACTATTCAAAATCCTTCCATCACTAGGAGGAAAGACTTTGATCTTCAGCTCAACTCCACAGTGAGATAATCTTAAAGTAATATTAATTACAGATCACACCCTTATAGGAGTCAGATCGGATCACTTTATTATGGCCGTTTAATGTCATGGGTAAAAGGAACTCCTAAAAACATTCTTTACATTTGTTTTTGTTTGAAAACTCCAGATGCTTGGAAATACTGCAAAATATTCACTCTCCACCATCTATTTAAGTTCTTTGGGGCGTATACCGTATAAATATATACCAATTATTCACATCGTAACACATGCGCCACCAAGGTCAAAAGCAACATTATGTTGAAGTGTCCTATTTTTGAATATTTTAGTCTTGTGCAATTTTTCTGAAATATAATTTCTTTAAGGCGTCTTGAATTTCTATATTCTCAAAATTCAAATATTTGGCTTAAATTTTTTTTGTGTTATTGTGTATAGCAGACCTTTATTTTTTTAACCCCTAGATAACGAAAGGAGGTACCGAAAGGAGTAACCGATTGACTTTAAATTTGGTATGTGGTAATATTTTCTTCTGTCTCCGGCTAAGTTCGAAGATGGGCCATATTGGTCCTTCTAGCACCTCCCCCACAAAGGGTTACCATTTAGTGAAATTTTGATTATTTAATAACTTCTATACTACTTACTTGAATCCTCTGCAATTCTACACATAGTATTAGTTTATTAGTCACTATTACCTCGAGAAAAATGGTTGAAGTTGCCACACCCCTTTTGGTACCTCCCACATAAATGAACCATTTTGTACCAAAAGTTAACAGCTTTTACTTTAACACCAGTGCATACAAACACTTGACATTTCGTACAGTGCAATGCTTTTATAGTTCCTAGAGTCTAGAGAAAAGTGGCCGTTATAGACACGCCCCTTTTGGTACCACCTACACAAATCGACCATTTTACACCAAAAGTTAATGCTTTTATAGTGCCTAGACTCCAGAGACCGTTATTGGGACGCCCTATTTGGTACCTCTCACACAAATGGACCATTTTGTACCAAACATAAACAACTTAGTCTGGATTAGGGATGTAACGAAAGTGACTTTAGCGAAAGCGAATGCGAAAGCGAATATTGAAATATATTTCTTGCGAATGCGAAAGCGAATAGTAAAATATGAATTTATGCGAAAGCGAATAATCGTTTGACCCTTTAGTACCTACAAATTTAAGGAACCGAATTGATACTTTTCCAGGATATTCAAGTTTTAAGAATGTTTTCTATATGTTTACCTCCTGTTACTACAAGGACAAACATATTTTTTCAACTTTTTTCAAGAGAAGTGGCAGAGGTTTTCATTGGTATTATTATCTTCAAATTGTGTCAAGAGAATATGGAATTTTAACACTTTTAACAAATGGAAGCGAATACTGAAATATATTTTTGCGAAAGCGAATAATCCAAAGATGGTTTTTGCGAATTCGAAAGCGAATGTTAAAATTATGCGAATAATTCGCGTTCGCGAAGTCTGGATGACTATCTGATAGTCTGGATGACTATCAGATACCTGCAGTGTCTATCAAGTCGAAATAATGGCAATATGGGAAGTCGCCAAGTGGCTAATCGCAACATAGTAACCAACACTGAATTTTCATTCACTCGGATTTAGATTCCATCTCTGGAAACCGCTACCCACTGCAAGCTTTGGCTTAGGCAAAAGCCAATCGACAATCCATCAGTCCAACAAAAAATGGACAGAAATTTACACCAGTAGGGTAGGTAGACAAAATTGTCCAAGATATGATTTGAGAAAGTCAAACTATCTCCTCGTTCTAGAGAAGAAAAGATTGTCTATGTAAGTATCAGTTCTGACGGGACACTACCCGATCGGCGAACACGCCAGACGTTTGGGTATTGACGCTGTGGCGATGAGGAAGATGTGGAGCGTATTGCTCACGCGTTATGCGACTGTAAACGACGTCTGGACACACTAGCTTCGTAAATTTCCACTTCTCTCCCCTAACCTCATGGTTCACCAATTATTTGCAGTTTTGTAACTCTAGCTGATAGGATTTAACGATTTGGACTTGAATATTCCAAATTATAATCAATCAGAATTTGGTATTTATCCTTCAATACAATCAAAAATTATTCAAAAACATTACAAGTCATTCGATTTACATTACACAGTACAGCATTTTTCAGCTCATTGATTTGGGACTCAATTCTGAGAATTGGACGTGAAAATAGCCCCAAAAATAAGAACTTCTGCATCATTCGTTTAGTCAAGTTGACTCAATTAATAATTTAATGGACATACGATTTTTTTTCTCTAGGTAGATTTTCAGCCCTTTTTCTAAAATTTTTTTCATTATACCGTATGGAATATCTATTTTGTGTCTGAAGCTAAATTGTAGATCTTGAATAGGAGAAACAAATGGTACAAACTTACCCGAAAAAAGTGCTTCCATTGCATTAAAAATCGCAAAAATGTTCTATTTTTTTAATGTTCTATATACGTACGAGTATTACGCATACGTACGAGTATACGTATTTTTCAATATTTTACTGACATATATTTTATAACTTTATGGGCATTTTTGAGATTTTTAAGGCACTGGGTGCTCTTTTTTCGGGTAGGTTTGTTACGCATTTTTTTCTCCTATTTAACATCTACACTTTGATTCAAAAAATCCACTTTGAGCAAAAAATTCAAATAAATTATTAATTTAGGCAAATTGACTTAACGAATGATGCAGAAGTTCTTATTTTTGGGGCTACTTTCACGCCCAATTCTCAGAATTGAGTCCCAAAATAATATGTTGTGCTGTATTATAAAGGAATTCCACACAAATTTAAAAATTTTATTAAACATTGATCGTCTCTTCTGAAAAAGTACCTGTTTCGACTTAGCTTGTTTAGGAATGGAGGTATTGATATTTCTTTTCAGGAATATCTCATATAAATACCAGGAACATATATTTGTATTACAATTTGTCTTTGACATCCTTCCAAAATCGTCCACTGTGCAACAGAGCTTTAGCTATATCTGAAGATCTCGCTATACGCGGTATAATTTGCATAGATTTACATCCTCGTACGGTATACGAGTATGTGAGAGATATGTTAAAGCTACGCACAACACATGAGTGGAGCAAAAACGAAAAAACTCGTCCATAATACTTTAAGATCTCCTCGAGGCTATTCCCACTCCCCTTGCCTCGCCACGGCATAGAATTGTGGTGTGGTTGTGGATAAACTCAAACGAGTTTTTAAGTACACACAACAGAAATGGAACATGTGTCGGTCGTTTCGACGACGACGACGATGATGATGATGTGCCCATTTTCTTCTTATACGTCTGAGTACTGATGGAAATGACAAAATAAAGCTGAATTGGATGAAGTAAACTACACGTGTGGATGCTCCGCCGAGAAGTGCAGCGCACCATTAAATATGAATTCAATAAAGTAATACTGCTCGTCAAGGAGGCCATACAAATTGATTGACATTATAGCAACGGCGGCGGTTACGACTGACATTTGGAAAATAATTGTCCCTAGTGAACACTTAGAGACACCATAAAACAGTTGGTGTATTTTGGCTTAACATCTTTACATTGCAGATAATTGAAACTTAATGAATCAAACAATTGAAGAAAAAAACAACAATATTGTCTTGGCATCTTTACATTTAAGCTAATTGTATCTGAATGAATTAAGAAAACGAGAAAGAAAAACAATATTGGTTAGATGAACTGAAATGTAAAGAATTGTGGTCAGAAATATTTGACTCTGCAACTCCCTAGAAGCCCTGCGAACAAGCTAAGCCAACGATCTAATGCCCAAAATGTAATTCCTCAGTTGGCATGTCCATTGAGCCAACTATGAGCCTAATAACTGAATAGAATAAAACTATTAAAAGAGTTCCCGAATAATATCATGATTTAAGAAAAAAATTGTAAGCGGTGTTCTGTTGTTCTGCCTTTTTAAGATGAAATGACAATAGTCAAATCTGACAATCCTTATCGGAAAATGGAACCTCTACAAACACTCTTTACGTGTGTGTTTTTGTCTTAGGTCCGATCAGATGCATGTAAATACTAAAAAAATGCACTTCACAAAACATTAATTCATGGCAATACAATAATGAATTAATGTTTGGTGAAGTGCTTTTTTCGTATCCAGTCAACCGATTACAATGAAACATAGCACTATTGTAAACTATCTATTTAAAGTTAAGTTAAGTTTTAAAATTGTGTCTCAGCACTATATATAAGTAGAGATAAAGTTACAGGTAAAGTACCCAACCTGGGGTATATAAAAATTTTAAATGTGTGTGTATATTCTACGCTTTCTACTAGTCGATACCAAAAATTCTCTTCACTCATGGTTTACACATTTGAAAATTAAATTATTCACAATAATTCACCCACTATAAATAATATCACAATTTTCGTCAAAAATAGTGCTGTGGCAAAAGTGTAACACATCCTTATAAGAGTTACACTTTTCCCTGAACAAAAAGACATAAGGGAACGACCTACATATAAGCTATGTCCGTTCATCTGTCTATCTAGTGGCCACTTTACCCATTTTTCTTAAGGTGATAACGGCAGATAAACTATTACTATGCGTGAAATTGCAAAAGATTCGGATACTAAGAATATAAGTTGTTAAAGAATAGGTACTTCACTAAATTATAGCCCTTTGTTGGGGAGGTACTAGAAAATGTGGTGCAAACTGACCCGTCTTCGAACATAGTATGGGAGAGAGAGAGAGAAGGTAAGGTTATGGTGGCAGCCGTTTTTTTTTTTTGTCAGCTCACTTAGACCAGTTTAGGTCCCTAGTGTTACCGCGGGCTGAAAAGCCCCTTATCAAATCCAACTTGTGTGATATGCAAATGTATCGATAGTACGAATATCGGTACCGGAAAGATCTGTTAGACTACCTTGAAAGGCCGACCAGTTCAGTATGTTCAGTCGTCGTTTACTCAAAGCTGGACCTTCTCAGGTCATACCTTGACCGGATTTGTCTGGCTACCCTACAGGTGCTGATTTCTGCCCATCCTTCGTTGGACTGCCAGAGTGTCTCTTGCCATGACACTGCTTGCACGTGGATAGTGGCCAATATATGGAAATTCTTCGAGAATTTGTAATTTCGTCACTTTCTTAGCAAGTTCATCGGCTTTGCAGTTAAAGGCACCCATATGAGGTGTATATTAAACTGCTCAGGCATATTGTTAAGAGATCTGCGGCAGTCGAGGCTGTTTGTGAATTTAGGGATGTGGCCTCCAGAGAATTGATGGCAGCCTGGCTGTCCGAGCAAATGACAATGCCAGTGTTGGTTACTATGTTGCGACTCGGCCACTTGGCGACTTCCTATACTTCCATTATTTCGGCTTGATAGAGACTGCATCTGGTAGTTTGTGAACTATATCCAAACTAAGTTCATCGCAGTTTTCTGTGAAGCCAACCTCTTTATTAAGCTTCGAACCTTCCGAATAGAAGTGAAGATGGTTTATTTTAACTGGTATTCTGCCAACCCATTCATCTCTAGATGCTATCATAGTGATATAGTTCCTCTCGAAGGTTTAAACCTCATGTGACCATAGTTCTTGTACCTCCATATTAATAGGGAGTTTAATTTTAGTGCCGCTCTGGTTGCAACTTCTCTCGCCACAATATTAATCGGCAGTATATGGAGTAAGGCTTGTACAGACTCAGTCGCTGTAGTCCTTAAGGCTCCGCTTATGCACAGGCAGGCAGTTCTCTAAACCTTTGATAGTAGATTGGTGGTGGTTAGTTTGTCAGTTGCCGTTCACCATACCACAATGCCGTATAACAGTATTGGACGAACTACTTCAATACATATCCAATGGGCGGTTTTACGAGAGGCGTCACCGCGACCCTGCAGCCTTCCTGCAGGAATATAAGGCGACATTGGCCTTCCTTACACGTTCCAGTACGATAAGTCTGAATAACAGTTTCCTATCAAGAATTATTCCTAGATATTTTGCACTTTCGGAAAAGACCAGCTGTGTTCCATTTAACAGATGAGGGTTCACATGTGAAACCTTAAAAAGAACCAATGTTGTGTTGTTTAGGTTAACGCCGAAACCGCTGCTTCTGACCCATCTAGCCAATTTGTTTAGAGCCACCTGTAGGATGTCTCTGAGGAATTTGCCAGTTACTGCGATTGCCACGTCTGCCGCATATGCCACAACGTTGTAGATCTTACAGGATTCTATTCACTTGTAGGCTCCACATTAGTGGATACAGTACTCCTCCTTGGGGTCCCGCTGTTCACACACCTTGTTAGAGTTGGGACCCAAGGCATGCTGTTATGCGTCTTCTGTTGAGCAGGCTTTGAATTAGTTTAATCAAGCTGGAGTTCACCTTTAGATGACAGCGCTTCAATTACCGGATCTGAGTCAACGAAGTACCTTCTATGTTATGAAATGCTCCACAGTAAATCCCTTAAAAATGTAGGGACGATTCGATAGTGCCCACAAGATCGTGCAGGCCAGATTTTATAGACTTGCCCTTGTTGTAGGCATGTTGGTTCCCATGTAGGGGTTTTGTATCCAGGTTTTCTCTAATGAAGGAATCTGAAAGTCTTTCCAGACCCTTCTGGAGGAAGGAGGATATTTGTTTGGCCTGAAGTCCTTTGACGCTATATCTTTCCCGCTTTGGGTATGAATATCATGTTGGTGTCCATCCTTCATAAATATTCTCCAGCCAGGGGATAATGTACGAGTACTTCCATATTTTCAGCATTTCTATTGAAGTAATGCCGTCTGCTCCGGGTGATTCAAAGCTGTTAATCGCCCAGCTGATTCTGTTCCCCGAGTTCTGTCAGTGAGTTCCGCAGGAAATGTGTGTTAAACAGTAGTTTCAGCGACTGTGGACCTCATACTGCACGTAACCCACTGTACAGAGTGTTGCGGATAATATCTTACACAGTCTTGCGACATCCGAGACCTATCCCACTTCTTCACTGTAGGGGTTTCAAGAACTTATTTGTGCTAAGCTCCTTCTTATAGATTTTGAAATCCCACTTATTAACGACTCCGGCCTTATTGAATATAAGTAGCATGATGCAGGGAAAGGGAACTGCCCAGAACGTCTTTGTCATTCGGTTCGTACAAATGTTAAGAATTGAGGACTTTTTTAAACTTTTTCTCATACACACTTTTTCTCACATTTCTGTGGACGGCAGGTTTAGGTAGTTTTTCAGCGAGTTGGTACCCTATATAATGGTGTGATCTGAGAATGAGTGGTCGTCCATTACATTCTAACCAATAATTTTGTCTGACTGGGAGTTTGTAACGAACATGACGTCGAGTACTTCCTGTCGGTCTTTATTTGTAAAGGTTGCTTTATTGACTTTGTTACAAATAGTTAGGTTGGTAGATAGTATAAAGTACAGATAAGATGATGAGCATTCGTGTCTGCGACAATTATCAGCTCGCACTTATCGGACGAAGCTTCTTCTACTACTCCCATGATGAGAGCTGTCGGAGTCCACCCAGTATATACGATTATCTATCTCTAGGCCAGCAGCTGTTTGGCCTTTATCGCTGAAACTAGTTAAGAGAAAAATGCTTAGATGTTTCCTGGCCAAAAAACATTTTCTTGGAGTACTCACACAGTTGGCAACAAGCTACTTAAAGTAATACCCCACATTTCTTCCAACTACGAGTACTTATGTTTCCAGTATCAGGACTATATGTATATGTACTGCAGCTGTGGACAGGCGCGGCAATTGAGCCGCTGTGGCTGCTTTAGCGTGATGGAAGTTAATCTGCAGAATTCTTACCGCATTGGTAACCGACAGATTAACCTCCACCCCAACAAAGGTGTTATCGAACTAATCGTATCATCGAAGATCATGTCCCCGTTAGATGCGTCAAGAGTCTAGCCCCTCAGAACACAAGTCGTGCTCTCGTCCTCAGATGGAAGTGTTACAGCCTTTGTGTTGGAATCTAAGGGTCCCGAATTTATGTACGTTGGTAACTCCGCACTTCCGCAGTATTTCACTAGCCGGTTATAACAATATGGAAGGTGAATTCAGCATTAAGGATCAAATTGACCTGCAATTTTTTTACCATCCGCCTTACCAAATTTGCTAATTCTTTAATTATGGGTCGACAGACCAGGATTGGAATTTTTTATTATCTAAAGAATATCAGCCGAGTTGTAAAGTTATTCTGTGACCCAGGTGAGAGTTCTGGGCATGTTGTTTTTTTTGACAACATTCCACTGGGCGCCCGACCATACCACATCCACTCGACTCAGAACAGCCTTATACAGGTCTACTGATCTGGCATCACCGAAAACCAAAAGCTTTACTCTTCCTGATGCCATCCTGGTTCGTGACAGTTTGGTGGTATATCCGGCATCTCTCTGAGCACGGCGAGGTATTAAGCCATAATAGCCGATTGCACTTGACTACATTTGTCCTTGAGAATGGTATCATCCTCACTACTTTTGTCTACAACAACCATCACTAGACTCTTCTTCGCCACTTTATTGAAGTACGTGGCGAGTGTCCTATAGAATGTACATGTGTGGGGCGTGGTGAAAATAGGGTACTTGCATTTTTGATATATCAAGTGGGCGTGGCCCCGCCCATATAAGCCAAATTTTTAAAATGTTATATCTTGCACAATTTTGTTAGCGTGAGTGCTGGAATTTTGTGTATATGTATCTGTTGGCAGTCTACGTGACTGGTCCAAAATCGGAATCGGAATCGGGCCAATGGTCGTGGCCCCGCCCATATAAGCAAATTTTGAAAATGATACACCTTGCACAAATTTGTAGCGAGAGTGCTATAATTTTGTGCATATGTATCTTGTGGTAGTCTACGTGATTGGTTCAAAAATGGGCGGGATCGGACCAATGGGCGTGGCCCCGCCCATATTTGGGCCAAAGCTAAATTTTGAAATCGATATATCTTCACAATTTCTTAGCGAGATTGCTCTTATTTTATGGAGATGTTTTTGGTGGAAGTATTCGTGATTAGTTCAAAAATGGACGGTATTGGAAATCTAAATCTGGGGCAACGAAGTGGACCGGGTCCAGCTATATATATAAATGGATGTGTGTATGTTACGTATGGACTCCAAAACGGCTGGATCGGTTTTTATGAAATTTTCTGGGAATGTTTAGATAAGCGTAGAGGGTGGCATAGGCTTTATAAGTTCTTGATTGAGGGGGCGTGGATCCGCCCATATAAGAAAATGTTTTAAGTGATTCCTACTGTCGGTACCTACGAATAGATTAACGAGACTCCTACTGTCCCTATCTGTCCCTACCTGGGGCAACGAAGTGGAACGGGTCCAGCTAGTTGTAAATAAAACAACAAGTTTTCATAGAATTACCTTCATATTTCTTATTATAATAGATGGATCTTTGACAATTATGTGTGCAACAAAATATCTTGGAAATGCTCGCACCGGCTTCGGTGGCATACCTCTAGCCGATGTTCCATATTTTCAATGACTCTGGGACGTAATTTAGGTTCAATGTCGTTAATGTGCCGAATTATCTCATCATTTAGCTATTGAATTGTTCTTAGTTTATTGACGTACACTTTTTCTCCCAAATATCCTCAAAAAAAGAAGTCCATCGGTGTCAAATCACATGATCGTGGCGGCCCATTAACATCGCCACGACGTGTGATGACACGGCCCTATAATTTCTTGCGAAAAAGAACCATTGTTTCGTTGGCTGTGTGGCACGCGGCAGCATCCTATTGGAACCATAGAAATCCGTTACCATCATGCGATAGCGAACACCATTCACGGTAACTGCTTGGCCGACCTCATTTCCAAAGAAGTACGGCCCGATGACGCCGCCTGCCCATACACCGCATCAAACAGTCACTCATTGTGGTTTGGTTTTTCAATGGTCACACGTGGAATCTCGCGTTTAAATGAAAATCTTTTTTCAAAATTCGCATCAGTGATGTTCGTAAGATGTTCAATTGTTGGGCACGACGACGATTCGATGTTGGAGAGTCTTCTGCCACACTATTGCGAGCAGCATCAATGTTTTCCGGAGAACGAAATTGCCGAGCATGCACAGGAGATTTCACATCTCCTGCAGACCATGTTTGTTGAAATTTGCGTACAATTCTCCCAATTGTGGACACATTTAGTCGAATATTCTGACAAAAAAATCACGATGTACACGAAATGCATTTTGATTTGAATGCCCATTTTCGTAAAAGGCTTCAACAATCTTAAGGCGCTGCTCAATTGTGTACGTCTCTTAACTTGACGTTAAGGTGTGACTCAAAATGAACATCGTGCATTATGATTGGACCACCCTTTAGTTCCCACGAGTGCAGGGAAGATACATGTCCACCACAACATATCCCCCGGTACTGTGGCAAGAACTGAGTGGCAAAACACCTACTACTCGTTGAGGCGCCCAGATATTAGCAACACTCCGAATACAGTCGATTACCCCTGACTGCAAACCATACACCGATGGGCACGAGGTTGCATAACAACCCGGTGTTGGGGTGTTTTTTAAGAAAAACCACTACTGGTTATCTGCCCAGTAGAGGTTTTATTTGGCGTTACCCATTTATTAAAAGTTCACTTCTTTGAAAATATTTGATTGAAATAAATTCTTGTTTTTCTGTTTATCGCATCTGCTTACGGAAAAGTTATTGTTGCCAAAGTACCAGTGTAATTTTTAATTTAAAATATTTATTATGTCTTAAGTGCGAATAGGCACTACTAATTCCTTTTCGCTGCAAATCCTTTCAAAAGCACTGCTCCATAAAATTTCCCACATAAAAATCACAGACATGAATATATGAGCAAAGGCGTACAGCATAAAGCATTTGCAAGCCGCCACGAGGCCAAACGACACAACAAAAACTAAAAAGTACCAAATGATTTAAGACTTGTACACTCTCTCCCCCCCCCCCCCCAAAAAAAAAACTACAAACACAACAACCACCAAAAACTTGCGCCAAAGTAAAACCACATGTGCAAGCAGAGAGGCTTTCGCCCTAAAAGCTTTCTGAGCGGCCCAAGCAATAAAGTCGTGCAACTTTCGTAGCTGCATTGGCTGTTGCACTTCTAAAGATGAGTTATGGTTGCCCAATATGTTTATAAATACCAAACTATACTCATACACACAAGTAAGTATGTATATTGTGTGTGTGTGCAAAAAAAGCAAAAATTACTTCCCACCAAAAATTTGTGAAGTGGAAAATGTTGTTGCGGTTTTTGCAGCGAAAGCAACTAAATAAACACAGATAGGTGCACAGTGCCTCTGCATGCAATTTCAGCGGAGAAAGCAGAATGAAGTATACTCGTACACTCTCTTTGTGGAAAATATAACATGGAATTTGATACCTTGTAATGGATATGCCAGAAAGTATGGCAATATTTTACTTAGTCCTTGTTAGACTATAGTCACTGCAAACGTTGTTACCTGTTTGTGCCAAATTTCAAGTTGTTTGTGCACTGATAGTAATGCGATTTATATTCGGTACCATATAATAATTATGTTCCATAGTGCCATATTTAATATTAATATAACAATATATTAATTTTATCTTCATATATCTACTTATATAATCCCTTCTTATAGAATTCAAAAATCTTAGCAAAAAAATAATTTATCAATAGTTATAAAAGTTTATTGTTTCAAACCACTGTGACTTGTTTTCCGCACTTTTCGCATAGTACAATGCATGCGGTCAATATTTAATTATTTTTTTAATGGTACACAAAACATAAATTCTAAAAAGGCTTCCCCCAACCTTCTCTATTCCACCCTCTCGCTAATGCCATTATTTTCGATTTTTAAGCCATTTTTTTTCCAAAATTGTTGCATTTGTCATCAGTGTACACTATACCCTAGATGACGAAAATTTCACGTTTTCCCAAATCAGTTAATTCCTTTGGACCTTTTTGGGGATTTCTAGGGTGTTTGTAATTTCATTAAAGTTGTTTCTGGTTTCCGGTTACCGATTGCCGGCGGCAAAAATTGAGGAAAGGACTCCTTTTTTGGCATCAAAGCGTCAAAATGAGAAAAGGCTGTGTGTGCGTGATACAGCCACAAAATATTATATTATGTGTTTGTGTTTAGCGTTCCATTTAGCCTAAAAATAAATTTGACATTTCGTTTGAAACATGTTGTACTTTGTGTGAGTTATTTTATTAAATTGATTTTTTAATAAAATTTAAATATATAAATATTTAAAAATTTCAGTCAGGAAAGACTGAAAGTCGAAGGGGCCGGCTATATAATAACAATGCGCTGAATGAATAATTGGTTTCGTTTCAGTTAACAAAGTACTTAGGTCCACCTCCTCAACGAAGCTTATTCCAAGTAGGAGTTGCAGATGTTGATCATAATAAACTAGATCGCTTTGGGGGGGCTATATCTAAATCTGAACTGGTTTCCCCCAAATTTTGCAGTGTTCATGCATGAAGTAAGAAACCTCTTCCTGCCGAATTTCATACCGATCGGATATAAAATACAGTTTCTACAGCGCTTATATGTGAAATCAAGAGTAACATATATATGATGGCTATATTTAATTCTGATCCTATTTTCGCAAAATTTTGCAGTATTCATTTCTGAGTTAAGAATCGTCTTTCTGCTAAATATCGTAATATTCGGATATAAACAAAGCTTCTATAGGAACATATATATGGGGGCTATATCTAAATCTGCACCGATTTTCACCAATTTCAATAGTGTTGGTCCTGAGGCCAAATAATAGTTATATACGTCCAGACTTTATTGCGATCAGACAATAATTCTAACTGTTCTTTGATTACAAAAATACATATACAGACGGACGGACAAATAAATGTATTGTTTGTTTCTACAGCGCTTACATGTAAAATCGGGTGTAACATATATGTGGCCTATATATAAATCTGAACTGATTTTCCCCGAATTCGGTAGTGTTCATTCATGTAATAAGAAACCTCTTTCCGCCGAATTTCATACAGATCAGATATAAAATACATTTTCTACACCGCCTTCATGTCAAATTGGGGGTAAAATACAGCGTTTTCCAATAAGAGTGATTTGATTTCTTTGAGAAAAAAAACACACTTATTGTTAAGGAAATTAAAAGTTTTTTATTTAGTGTGAAGTACAAATCGATCATTCAAATGGCCTCCACGACTTCTTCTGCAGGAACGAAGTCGATGAACCAAATTTTCGAGCACTTTTTCCACTAAGTCAAGTCGTATGTCATGAATGGCACGTTCAATATTGACTTGTAAAGCTTGAAAGAGTCTGGTTTATTTCGAAAGACCATTGACTTCAAAAAACCCCACAAGAAATAGTCTACTGGTGTTAAATCACAACTTCTTGGAGGTCATTCAATATCACAATTTCTTAAAATAATCGAATCTAAAAACTTTTCTCGCAACAATTCAATAGTTACATTTGCTGTGTGGCACCATTGACAATCGGTCAATGGCAAAAAGATAGATTTTAACGAGAGCTAAAATATTGCTCATGGGTGTCAAGGTCGTAGGTCGACTGGAAAGTGTTTTTTTTTAGTTTAAAAAAGTGGACTTAGCATCATTTTCAAATGTGAACGAAAAGTTTATTTTTGCTCTTGCTCATTAACGGTACGTCGGATCGGGGATCGGTCAACGGCAAAAGATAGCTTTTAACGAGAGGTAAAGTATTGCTTAAGGTCGTAGGACGACTGGAAAGTGTTTTTTTGTTTTTATTTTTATTAAAAAAATTGACTTAGCGCACGAAAAGTTGCAATTGGAGAACGATTATTTTGATAATAAAACTGAATAATTTGTAAACGTTGTTCTTGCGTATATCTCTCCATGATGAAATTGTAAACACTACTGAATACAATGAAAAACAAATGACAGACCATGACATATTACAAATGGCCCAAACGTCACTTCAAAATCATATCATCCCTATCGCTATATACCGCCTATATCTAAATCTGAATCAATTTTCCTCAAATTTAGTATTGTCTCTAAGAGTATCAAAAGACTTCTCTCAGACAATTTGTATACAGATCGGTTTCAAAATGTTGCTTATACAGTGCATATATGCGAAAACCTATAGCAAAACAGTTATAAATTATAGGCTTAGAAACTGCAGAAAGTGAAGCATTCATTAGAAAATGACATTGTACACCACCGACATCTATGAGGTAAACGTAGTACTCGCCCAGACTATCGCATGTGACAATCGTACGATAAAAAACGATTTTGAGAAGATGCTGCGGGCTCGAAAACATTTGAAAAAAAAACAATTCTGTAATTGATCGAGGTAAGCTTTAATATTCCGCCTCACATTTGTAAACTTTTTTGGTGACCAGGTGTAATATACGAGTACAATAGAAAAGGTGAATTTTGGAATATCTCTTTCTACGTGCATTCGATTAGCGTTTTTATACACTCCACCATAGGATGGGGGTATATTCATTTTGTCACTCCGTTTGTAACACCTCTAAATATTGATCTGAGACCCCATAATATATATATTTTCTTAGCCGTCTTAAAATTCTGAGACGATTTAGCCATGTCCGTCTGTTCTAATCACACACACTAGGTGGCTGACATTTGGTATAGATACTTCTTATAGCTGCAGGTAACTTGGGATTGAAAATGGGCGATATCGGTCCATATTTAGATATACATAGCCCCCATATATAGCATCTAACTTGTTGTTATTCCTACTGTTCTCATCTACTATATTTTTTTGTGTTTTTCGGTGTTATTTTCTTTAGGTTTGAGTTATTTTGTGAGATTACATGCTATCCATGGTGGAGGGTATATAAGATTCGGCATGGCCGAACTTAACGCTTTTACTTGTTTATGTTGGCACACTTATTTCGAACATATGTTACACTATGCAACAAAAATTTTGTCCAAGGGATGTGGATAACAGTTTCTGGTGCAATTAGGTGTCACAAACACAAAAAAAATATTAAAAAAAAATTTAATAGTAAATTTCTTTTTTACATTTTTTTTTTAATTCCAGCTTTCATGGAAATTACATTCAGTATTTGGGCCATAATTTTTCAAGTATAAGCCTGATTGAGCGGTGTTATGCCTCAAATTAAAGGGAATTATAAGGGCTACATATGCTGCAATTATCGCTTTCACGTAGAATCTTTAGTAACAGTCGTCAAAAATATTTATTTTTTTTTAAATAAAATATTTTTTTTTTTTTTAAAACACTTTTTCCTGGTACAAAAAAAAACCTAAAATAGAAAAAAATTGAAAAAAATATTTTTATCACATTATTAAAAAGCCAGCATGCTAACGAAGAAAACTCTGTCTATGAAAAAAATCTATGGATAGATGTAAAAGTTATGAGCCATTTTGTAAATGGAAATTCAAAAAAAAACTTGTTTCATATTTTTCCGTTTTAAATGATGTTTTTGCTTATATTGAATTCCCCATATGTGAGAGAGATATATAAGAGACATTGCACTTGCATTTTATTTTATGAGGATTGATGACAGACAGTATAAAATTATAGAGATGACGAGGTTTTATGGCCGTTCGTAACCCTCCATAAAACATGATATGCAATGTGAGAGCTATATTGGATGAGATCCGCTCAGATTCAACAATATTTGTGTTTTATACCCTCCACCATAGGATGGGAGGTATATTCATTTTGTCACTCCGTTTGTAACACCTCTAAGTAATTCTTATAGTTGCAGGTTGTTTGGCATTGCAAATGGGCCATATCGGTCCATATTTAGATATAGCTCCCATATATAGCACCTAACTTGTTGTTATTCCTACTGTTCTCATCTACTATATTTTTTTGTGTTTATCGGTGTTATTTTCTTTAGGTTTGAGTTATTTTGTGAGGTCACATGCTATCCATGGTGGAGGGTATATAAGAACTTAACGCTTTTACTTGTTTTATTTATTAGATTTCCATTCAGTTACGCCTTTTAGGGGCATGGACATCCCAGTCGTATATACAGGTAGTAAAATTATATGCACGCAATACAAAGTAGTACGCGGCATTCTTGAAAATATTGGGTGTCTACTTTCGAAGCAAACTATATGTCAGCTACAGGTACTGCAACTTATGAACCTTGAACCCGGAATTGATGAATGAAATTTCTTATTAATCAATTAGTGTAGTTCAGCGCCTTAAAGAGATAAGTCGATTTTCTGAAAAATATTACAAAGTTATATTTCGAAGTATGAGTAAAAGGCAAAAAAACTTTTCAATATGTAAATGATGCCTACAATTTCTGCTAAATCTGCTTAAAATATGTAATTAAAAAAAATTATGTAATTATATGTAGTTTAGTAAAATAATAGAAGAAATATATGTGTAAGGTTTTGGTATACGAGTTAAAAATATGAACGAACCGTGGACACCTAGTATTTTGTGTAATTCGTGCCATGTAAATCTTACTCGATGGACTAGTGGAAGAATGCGGTAAGTACTTTAATATTAATGTATTACAATGTTTTGTGGAATAATTTAAAAAGTTTATTTAAAAGTCAAATTTCCTTGGATCCAATAAAAGCCCGCAATATGAAACAATGATTAATGATTTGTTAAAAAATTATGAAAAAATTGGTTGGAAATATATTTTTTATATTTATATATATAATGTATGTATGTATGTAGTCTTCCAATTTATGTATGTATTATTCCAACTTATTTTTCGCTTTATGTATTCCAACAGGTGTAAATATGTCCCTCAAAATGCATTTCTTGCATTCTCATTTAAACTTTTTCCCCGAGAATCTTGGCGACGTAAGTGAGGAACATGGCGAAAGGTTTCACCGAGAATTGAAGTCCATCGAGCGGCGTTACCAAGGGCACTGGGATGAAAGAATGATGGGAGATTATATTTGGTTCCGCATTAGAGAAACCGATTCCGAAATCTACAAACGTCAACAAAGAACTTACAATTACTTCTAATGAAACTTGTTCATGTAAATAAACTCAAATATACATAATATAAATAAAAGTAATAACTAAAATCGCTATTTAAACTGAAATTTTAAAAAAAAGATTTTTTGAAATTCTCTTACCTCTACCAAAAGGGCTATAATTTCTACATTTATCCATAGATTTTTTCAAGTAGGCATTATTTTCTTCGCTAGGATGCAAGCTTTTAGAAATAAAATAAAATATTTTTTTCGATTTTTTTTTTCTATTTATACCCTACACCACACTGTGGTACAGGATATTATGACTTTGTGCATTTGTTTGTAACACCCAAAAAGAGAAGAAATAGAACCATAGTTTATTATACCGATCGTCATAGAATCAATTTTTGAGTCGATTTAGCCATGTCCGTCTGTCTGTCCGTCCGTCCGTCTGTCTGTCCGTCCGTCTGTCTGTCCGTCTGTCCGTCTGTCCGTCTGTCCGTCTGTCCGTCCGTCCGTCTGTCTGTCTGTCTGTCTGTCTGTCCGTCTGTCCATGTATTCTTGTAATCAAAGTACAGGTCGCAATTATGGTCCAATCTCGACGAAACTTTACACATATCTTTTGTTTGGCCCAAGTACGATCCCTATTGAATTTGGTTAGAATCGGTTCAGATTTAGATGTAGCCCCCATATATATGTTAGCCCCGATTTGATATGTAAGTGCTGTAAAAACTTTATTTTATAACCGACTAGCTGGCCCGGTCCACTTCGTTGCCCCAGATTTCAGATTTCCGACCCCGTTCATTTTTGGACTAATTACGTAGACTGGCACCAAATATGTATGCACAAAATTACATTGATCTCTCTAACAAATTGCTCAAGATATATTAAACACAAAATTACAGCACTCTTGCTAACAAATTGTGCAAAATATATCAATTTAAAATATTGACTTATATGGCCGGGGCCACACCCATTTGTCCGATCCCGCTCATTTTTGGACCAGTCACGTAGACTACTACCAGATACATATACGCAAAATTTCAGCACCCTCGCTAAAAATTGTGTTAGATATCTCAATTTCAAAATTTGGCTTATATGGGCTGGGCCACGTCCGTTGGTCTGATCCCGTCCATTTTTGGACCAATAACGTAGACTGCCATCGGATACATGCATAAGCACTAAATTGCAGCACTTTCGCTAACAAATTGTTCAAGATATCACAATTCTAAAATTTGGCATATATGGGCGGGGACACGCCCATTGGTCAGATTCCGCCCATTTTTGGACCAAACACGTAGACTGCTACCAGATACATGTACACAAAATTTCAGCACTCTCGCTAACAAATCGTGTAAGATATCTCAATTTAAAAATTTGGCTTATATGGGCTGGGCCACGCCCGTTGGTCTGATCCCGTCCATTTGTGGACCAATAACGTAGACTGCCCCCGGATACATACATATGCACTAAATTGCAGCATTCTCGCTAACAAATTGTTCAAGATATCACAATTCTAAAATTTGGCATATGTATATGGGCGGGGCCACGCCCATTGGTCCGATCCCGCCCATTTTTGGAACAATAACGTAGACTGCCACCGGATACATATGCACTAAATTTAAGTACTCACGCTAAAAATTGTTCAAGTTATCACAAATCTAAAATTTGGAATATATGGTCGGGGCCACGCCCATTGGTCTGATTCCGCCCATTTTTAGACCAAACACGTAGACTGCTACCAGATACATGTACACAAAATTACAGCTCTCTCACTAATAAATTGTGCAAGATATCTCAATTTCAAAATTTGGCTTATATGGGCGGGGCCACGTCCTTTGGTCCGATCCCGTATATTTTTGGAACAATCACGTAGACTACCACCAGATATATATGTACAAAATTACAGCACTCTCTCTGACAAAATTTTCAAGATATCTCAATTTTAAAATTTGACTTATAAGGGCGGGGCCACGCAATTGGTCCGATCCCGCCCATTTTTGAACCAATCGCGTAGACTACCACCAGATACATATACACAGACTTACAACACTCTCTCTAATATATTGTGAAAAATATCTATATTTCAAAATTTGACTTATATGGCTGGTGCCACACCCATTGGTCCGTTTCCGCCCATTTTTGGACCAATCACGTAGACTACCACCACATACATATGCACAACATTACAGCACTCTCGCTTACAAAATGTGCAAGATAAGTCAATTTCAAAATTTGGCTTATATGGGCGGTGCCACGCCCATCGGCCCGATTCCGTCCATTTTTTGACCAGTCGCGTAGACTGCCACCAGATACATATACACAAAATTCCATCACTCTCACAAACAAATTGTGCAAGATATTGCATTTTTTTAATTTAGCTTATATGGGCGGTGCCACGCCCATTGGTCCCATTCCGCCCATTTTTGGACCAATCACGTTGACTGCCACCAGATACATATGTGCAAAATTACAGCACTCTCGCTTACAAATTGTGCAAGATATCTCAATATTAAAATTTGTCTTATGTGGGCGGGGCCACGCCCACTTGATATATCGAAAATTCAGGTACCCTATTTTCACCACGCCCCGAACGTGTACATTCTGTGAAAATTTGAAGAAGATCTGTCCAGCCGTTTAGACGTCTATACGGTACAAACAAACCAACAAACAAACAAACAAGCAAACAAACACACATTCTTCTTTATATATATAGATCAGTATGAAATTCGGCAGAAAGAGGTTTCTTATTACATGAAGGAATACTGCCAAATTCGGAGAAAATCGGTTGAGATTTCGATATAGCCCCCATATATATGTTACCCCCGATTTGACATGTAAGCGCTGTAAAAACTGTATTTTATATCCGATTAGTATGAAATTCGGCAGAAAGTGGTTTCCTATTATATGACACTTTTAAATTTGGAAGAAATCAGTCAAGATTTAGATATAGCCCCCATATCCCCGATTTGACATGTAAGCGCTGTAAAAATGTTATTTTATGTCCGATCAGAATTAGATAATATGTTTCTACCCTTATCGCATTGTTAGGGAGGTGTAGGGTATTATATAGTCGGCCCTGCCCGACTTTCTGCCTTTCCCTACTGGTTTTTAGGTTTTTTTTTGTCCAAGGATTTTTTTTTAAAATCTACTTTTTCCAATTTGTTTAATGATTGTTACTAAACTACTGTTTTTAAGTGAAAGAGATATTTCCAACATTGGTAGTCCACATTAATAGCTTCAATTTAACGTATAAGTCGACCTGATCGGCATATACTCCAAAAATTATAGTGCAAATACTAAGGTTCCCTCGTCTAAGGTATGATATAGTATTTTATAATAATAGTATTTTTAATAAAAAATTTTTTAAAACAAAATTTATTCATAAAAAAATTTTTGGTTTTGATTTTATATAACAGTATGTCACCATCTATACAAAAAAAATATTTTTAGGTCTAGGAAACAAAAAAATTTTTTTTTGTTGCATAGTGTTATTAGTTTGATTTGTTTGTGAGAGACATAACAGTTGGACGTGTTTTGCTTGTTCGGCGATTTTCTACTGTGGAGAAATATACATCTAAGGATTTGCATCAAATTTTTCGTAAAAAATTAAATTAAGTGCTCAAAAGCAATTGAAATGTCAAGAGGTACACGCTTTTCAAGGAAGGTCGAGAAGATCCGGGCAGATCCATCAAATCAAAAACCGATGAAAATATTGAGAAAGTGAAGAAAATTGTTATGGAGAATCGTCGAATCACTATATAGAAGTTGCAGAGGATGTCGACATATCGGTTGGCTCATGCCATACATTTTTCAAATATTTTTTTGGCAATTTGAGTATGGCAGCGAAATTTTTTCCAAAATTGCTGAATGTTGGAAAAAAATCGTCGCATATTCGTAATTTTTGGCCAACAAGAATACCGTTATCAAGCCTCAACCCTCTGCGGCATTTTCCTGTTCTCAAATTTGAAGAGGCCCATGAATGGACGACGTTTTGCGATGATTGAAGAGATAAAAAACCGCCGATAAAATCGCCGAATAAGCAAAACACGTCTAACGGTTATGTTCTCTCACAAACAAACTAAAATAAAAATAATAAAATAACTCAACTATGAACATATGTTGGAGGCAAGTGTGTCAACATAAAAAAAAACTCTAGTCGAATGCACTTAGCCCGAGAAATTTCAAAATGCACTTTTTCTATTGTCCATACCTCGTATATATGGGAGCCATTTTTAACCAAATTCAGTAGGATCGTCCTTGGGCCAAAAGAAAGAAATGTGCAAAGTTTCGTTGGGATCTGACCATAATTGCGACTTGTACTTTTGATGGACAGACGGACATAGCTAAATCAACTCAGAAAGTGGTTTTAAGTCGATCGGTATAACAAACGATGGGCCTATTTCTTCTCCTTTTGGCTATTACAAACAAATGCACAAAGTTATAATACCGTGCACCCAGTATTGCCAGTCGAATTTGGCCGAAAGTCGTCAAAATAGGGGCACAAAAATTGTCAAATAATCAAAATATGTTTTCGAAATCGTAAAAAAAAATCGTCAACACAAAAATATACCGGTTACATACAGCTTTTGTATTTTTTCTCGTGCGAATGGCGTGTTTAAGAGACAGATATGTGTTTACGAGTATAAGTACTTTCAAATGATTATGCGGATCCTCAAAGTTAGGTTAAACAAATTTGTGATTCGGTCTCATATTCATGAACTGCAATAATAATCAATTAATAATTCGATATTTTTTTTTTCCTTTATTCATTCCTCTAGGGAACATAGGGCTTCTACAAGATTATTCCACATATTTCTATCATAACAAAAAGTCTTGATTTCATCCCATGACTTGTTAAGTTTCCGTATTTGCATTAGAGTTGTTCGACGCCATGTGCTCTTTGGTCGTCCGCGTCGTCTGCAGCCTTGCGGGTTCCATTCTAGTGCCTTTCTACATATACTTTCGTTGGATTTTCGGAGCGTATGTCCAATCCACTTCCATTTCCTTCTTCTTATTTGGACTCTCATTGGAATCTCGCTAGTTTTGTTCCACAATTCAGTGTTTGAAATTGTATTCGGCCAAAAAATGTGACATATAGTACGTAGAAATTTATTTATTTGTGACTGGATCTTCTTCAATACTGTGGCCGTTGTGAGCCATGTTTCACTTCCATATAGTAACGGTGATTTTACACAGGCGTGGTTTGGAGGGATATTTGCGGTGAACGCCATATATGCTGTAATCTTCCAAATGCGGACCTGGCTTTGCCTAATTTATAGTGTACATCTTCTTCGATACCGCCAGTCACAGACATCATACACCCAAGATAGCAGAAAGTGTCCACATATTGGATTTCTTGGTCATTTACTTTAAATGAATTGCTGTTGTTACTATGGATACGCATCGCTTTGGTTTTCTTGATATTTATTTCTAGGCCAACGGCTTTTGAAAGAGTAACTAGCTCTTGTAGTTTGCTCTGTAGTTTAATTCGATATATTCCCATAGAAATATCGCAGTCGATTTTATTTACGTCACAGAAGCGACAGACTTCGTCCGATTGAGACGAAATTTGACAAAATGAATGGAGCCATTCACACCAAAAAGGGTCCGAAGTAGATTCATGCTTTTTTGTAGACCCAAACATTTTGTTATAGCATCCATCCGATTATATTTTTCAGCGCCGTAAAAACCATTTTCTGGTTAAACCAAAATTCCTATCGATTGAGTTTAACCAGAAACTTTTTATGGAGTAAGTGACCTCATTGGTCCATATTTTGACAAGTCTCATACAGATGTCCATTCAACTCGACTTTTAGGATCAAAAATAAAATAGTTCAATTTGCGTTGAAAGAATTATATTATGCGATTTATTTGAACTGAAACTATTTCTCCTAAGTCCAAGTTTTGGTATAGCCTTTACTTTACCTAAAATGTTCACTGCAATTTCCTCGACCGATTTTGCAACTTAATAAAATTCCAGAAAATGTTCTTGTTATGTCATTGAATATGATCGAATCTACCACTTTCAATGATTGATTTTGATTGTTTCAATGATCAGCCATAATGTTTGAGACTTTTTCCATTTCCAATTTTAATTTTAAAAAGATAAATGGTAGTGTAAATTATATCTGGAAGTAATTATGAAAAAATCCTTTTTATAAGAACTTTTTTTAAGTTTTCCTTACTTTTTTTATATCACAAAAAATCGTCATTTCGAGGCAAAAATCGTCAAATCGTCATGTCCTATTTTTTGGCTCTAAAAATCGTCAAATGACGATAAATCATCATTTCTGGCAACACCACAGGGTATAGAGACAGTAAACTGAGTGTATGAAATGTACAGGATACCCATGAATAGCATAGATGTTATTAAAGCTTTAACATGTCACAAAATTTTAAACATTTGTAGGGGAGGTACAACAATGAGTAGGCCGATATGGTTGTCCGTCAAACATAAACTGACTTTGAATAAAATATTATAATGTACTACATTTTCAGTCATTCTGTCACTCCATATAAGAATTATCGTTAGCACCATTCAGTCAAGCTGACAGACGGACACTAACTAATTCATATTTTTTTACCCCAAGGAGGACACATGCTGCAATTTTTAAATTTTGCGGTAAAATATGCGGTAATAAATATAATTTTTCAAAATAAAACGAAAAAAATTTAAGATATGCTTTTCAGGATAAACAACTTAATTTATAATTCTTAGAGAGGATGCTAAATTCTTTCAAATGGTGCTTATATCATTAAAATTTGATATTCCGTCCAAAAGTTATGTAATATTATATTCCGTTCAAAAAGGCTAAATTTGTAAAAAAATTTGTGGGTGACCAACTTGGGCACTCTATAAAATATCAACCGTTATGAATTTGGGACAATCGGTAAAAGTTAATAAGTCTGCATGGTCTCCTAGTATACACATGTCAGGGGCAATCGAAAGGGTCAAATATTTAAATTTTAATGTCCGGGTCGTTTTATTTTGGAATTACCCTACATAAAGTCTCATATCAATATTTCAAGTTGTTGCAAACGAAATGCCAATGTTAGTATATTATCATCCTATGTTGGATGGTATAATAATGTTTCCACTAACATTGAAACATACTCTCTCTTAAGTGAGTTCTATAGGTTATCACTTAGTCGACGTAGCCTTTCTAAATCAGAATTTCCTTTCTTTATGGTTTGCCTTTTGCCAAGACTTTTGTTTTATATTTTTTGATTGCTGTGGACATTTTGTAACATAATAAAGGAATTTGTAGCTGCAAACTCAATGAGTGTCATCACCAAGAGACCTACCCACCACAATTATGTGATACTTTTCCCAAAAGCAGCTCGTCAGCCGCCACCTCGAATATAATGTAAAGTAGCTTTGGAATCCAAAAAACACAAAACAAGAAAAACTCTAAGAGAGTTCTCTAACGAAAAAGGACTACATTTTAAGGAAGGACTGCCGCTTTCAATACCCCCTATGCCACGTTTCAAGTCCTTGGGATTATGTCACAGCCCCCCTCAGACTCCTTCTCATCCTTCCCGGAAAATGTATCCTCGGGCAACAATTGTCATTTAAGTGTCCTTATGCTGTTATGTTTATTTTGTTAGGTTTGCTTTCTTTTGGGGGTTTTATTTTGTTTTTTTTTTGTTTGTCTTCATTCAGTTTATTTTGGTAAACATTACTTTTTTGGGGTTTTGTTTCAATGTAAATTGGCAAAAAAAAAGGAAAAACGGGCCCCGCAAGGAAAACAACAACAAGCAAATGGCACAAGGACATCATATTACCCCTTTGGTAGGTGCACTGCTCACTCGGCCCATCTTCTGCCCACCCTTCGTTTACGTGGGTAAATTTGGGTTTGTTCCCGTTGGTAAACTTTTGGGACCGCATTATGTTCCGTTTCTTTGGTTGTCCTTTATTTTCTTCTTATTTTTCTGGTTGAAGATTATTGTTGTCGCCCCAATTGAGCAAATTGTTCATTTTGAAGTCTTCGTTAGTTTTACTTACTTTGTAGTTATTCTAATAGTCGAGGTGATGAATGAATAATTTTCAAAATCTTCAGAATTTACAAAAATTTTAATTTACAAAAAATACTAATTGAATTTATAATTCTGTATTCCAAATATTTAAGTGATCAGCTAACCAAAATGGGGATGTTATTTCTTTTCAAATCAATAAGACTATATCCAAATTTGTGCAGATATGTCCATAAAACTAGTATACAAAAAAAGTTTGTCAACGGGGCTGTGCATAACATTTTCTGGTGTATAAGGTGTTCTAAACACTATGCCAAGACCATATTTTTGAAGTAAAAGTTTGAAGCCAGGATACCCTTTAAATTAGAGGAATTTATGTGGGCTACAAATGTTGAAAATATCACTTTCACAATAAAACAGAAGTTTAGTTTTATTTCTGGCACAAAGAAAAAGTTGTTTGTTCCAATTTTTGAAAGCTGGCATCTTAACGAAGAATATAATGAATATATGTGGGTATAAATGTAGAAATTATATCCCATTTAGTAGAAGTAAGAGAATTTCAACAAAATCATTTTTTTATACAATCACTATTATGAACAAGGGTATATATCAGTTGCTGCGGCCAAAAATGTAGCACATCGAAGGAGTGATCGAAGAGACCCCAAGAATATTTGCCGGAAATACGTTTTGTACCATTTTAAGTCATTTGAGCAATGTCCGTCGGTCTGTCTGGCTGGTGCGCACGATAACTTTCGACTGGAATTACCGATGTGTATGTGTTAATATTTTTTCTATCTCAAGCTAGTATGAACTATGTTGGTTCTCTCCTTCGAGTACCTCCCCCACAAAGGGTCAAAATTTAGTGAAATGTTGATTTTTTTTAATAATTTCTAGACTACTTATCCGAATCAGGTGCAATTCCTCACAGAATTATAGTTATAGTTATAGTTTAATCACCTTAACAAAATGGGCTAAGTGTTGCCACCCTTTTTGGTACCTCCCACTCAAAAGGGACCATTTTGTGAAATGGTGAAATTAAATGAAAAGTGAGCTTACAGGCATTGTAGTAACGCCGATTTTTCATGGGAGTATAGGTACTGTAAAAGCATTCCACTCTACAAAATTTTAAGTAATTGTATGGACTGTATGTGTGGATGGTACCAAAATGGGCCTGCAAATTACGCCCTCTTTTCACAGGACTCTAGGTACTATGAAATTATTACACTGTAGATATTTTCATTTTTATACCCTACACCACACTGTGGTACAGGGTATTATGACTTTGTGCATTTGTTTGTAACACCCAAAAGGAGAAGAGATAGACCCATTGTTTATTATACCGATCGACTTGTAATCACTTTCTGAGTCGATTTAGCTATGTCCGTCTGTCTGTCCGTCTGTCTGTCCGTCTGTCTGTAGACGTATTCTTGTAATCAAAGTACAGGTCGCAATTATGATCCGATCTCAACGAAACTTTGCACATATCTTTTTTAAGGCCCAAGGACGATCCCTATTGAATTTGGTTAAAATCGGTTCAGATTTACATATAGCTCCCATATATATGTACCTCCGATTTGGCATATATGCACTGTATAAGCAACATTTTGTAACCGATTTGTACAAAAATTGATAGAGAGTAGTCTCGTGATACACTTAGATACAATACAAAATTTGGGGGAAATCGGTTCAGATTTATATATAGTCCCCATATATATGTTGCACCCGATTTGACATGTAAGCGCTGTAGAAACTGTATTTTATATCCAATCAGTACGAAATTCGGCAGAAAGAGGTTTCTTATTACATGAAGGAATACTGCCAAATTCGGAGAAAATCGGTTCAGATTTAGATATAGCCCCCATATATATGTTACCCCCGATTTGAAATTCAATAGCTGTAGAAACTGTATTTTATATCCGATCACAGCGAAATTCGGCAGAAAGAGGTTTCTTATTACACGAAGGAATACTGCCAAATTTGGAGAAAATCGGTTCAGATTTAGATATAGCCCCCATATATATGTTAGCACCGATTTGACATTCAAGCGCTGTAGAGACTGTATTTTATATCCGATCAGTACGAAACACTCGACAGAAAGAGGTTTCTATTTTACATGAATGAATATTCAGGGAAAATCGATTCAGATTTATATATAAGCTCCATATATATGTTCCTCCCGATTTGGTTACAAAGCGCTATAGAAGTTGTACTTTACTTCCGATCATTACAAAATTCTCCAGAAAGATGTTTCTCAATTTAGGAACGAATATTGCTTAATTTAGCGATTATCGGTTCAGAATTAGATATATCCGCATATATATGTTCTTACCCATTTACCAATTATTCCAAATTATTATCGCAATAACCCATATCGCATTGTTAGGGAGGTGTAGGGTATTATATAGTCGGCCCCGCCCGACTTTCTGCCTTTCCTTACTGGTTTTTACTAAAGCGATGTTAAAGCTATAAGCAGTTAACTTATGGTGTAAAATGGTCCATTTGTCTGGGAGGTACCATAAGGGGCGTGGCAACCTCGCCCATTTTTCTCCAGGTGATAGTGACTAATAACCTAATACTATGTGTAGTACAGAAGTTATTAAATAATTAATAATTCAGTTAATATTAACCCTTTGTGGGGAAGGTACTAGAACGAGTGGACCAATATCGCCCATCTTCGAATTCGAAGACAGATGGATGGACGGATATTGCTCACTTTTCGCCCGTAGCAAATGATATATCGTCATCAGAAACGAGAAATGGCTTATCATCATATTTGAAAATTTTACAGGAGAAGCAAAAAAACTAAATAAAATGAAAAATGCTGTCGTTAGAAATACGGGGTTTCCAGGATAATACCCAAGCATAATGATGCATATAGAAATTCACACAAACATGATTTATAACTTGTTTGTGAAAATTACGTTAAATAGGAATATTTAATTATGAAAAAAGAAATAATTTGTTAATGGGCCCATTTGAATTTCGTAATAAATTCGCCATTTATGATAGTAGGTCGATAAAAATTTATGTTGCATAAAAAGCAGAATATATACCGACAATTCGAAAATTGTCACTGGTATTGTTGCCAAGCATCTCCAACTTACACAATTTTTTACGCAAATTTCAAAACTAAGCCACATTTTCTCCAATCGCAAAGCTAGAATATTAAAACCTTTACAATTTGCATATGTGTTATGGACTTACAAGTTTAACTGTAAAAGTAATTTGGAGTCCTTCATTTAGTATAGAAGATATAGGGGAAAACCAAAAAAAAGATTAGAATTTATTTCGAGAATTGTGGGTGATACGCTAATTATTTTCCATTTATAATGTCAATGTCTACAAATTAGAAAATATTTAATTAAAAAATTTTAATTTTTAAATATTTTATTACGTTATTACATTTCTGTCTGCATTTGAAAATATATATTTATACCCTACACCACACTGTGGTACAGGGTATTATAAGTTTGTTTCACGGCAGATGTTTGTAACACCTGAAAATAACACAGCTAGACCCACCTTAAAGTATACCGATCGACTCAGAATCACTAGCTGAGTCGATTTAACCATGTCCGTCCGTCCCTCCGTCTGTCCATGTAAAGTTGTTCGTCGACTACAGGTCGCAATTTCACTCCGATCGTTCTGAAATTTTGCAGTTTAGAGTATTTCGCAGCTGTAAAGATCCCTATTACATTTGGTTGAAATCGGTTCAGAGTTCGATATAGCTCCCATATATATCTTTCGTCCGATTTGGGCCTTTAGTTCTATAGAAGCTGTATTTTACATCCAATCGTTTTGAAATTTAGAATGGTAGAGTTTCTTGATCCATGAACCAACACTACCGAATTTGAAGAATATTGGTTAAGATTTAGCTATAGCTCCCATATATATGTTTCGTCCGATTTGGCCCTTTAGTTCTATAGAAGCTGTATTTTACATCCAATCGTTTTGAAATTTAGAATGGTAGAGTTTCTTGATCCATGAACCAACACTGCCGAATTTGAAGAAAATCGGTTAAGATTTAGCTATAGCTACCATATATATGTTTCATCCGATTTGGCTCTTTAGATCCAATCGTTTTTATACCCTACACCACACTGTGGTACAGGGTATTATTTAAGTATAAAATGTCCCAAAAGTAAATTTATGTAAACAATTTATACATGAATTACAAAATTTATATATCAGAGTTATTCAATATTACGAGAGTGGTGTAGGGTATTATATAGTCGGCCCGCCCGACTTTAGCTTTTCCTTACTGTTTTTTTTTTTCGTTTTTTTCCTGACCCACAAAAGTGCCATTTTGTATAAAAGTTTACTGCTAATAAATTTAGTACCAGTGCATATAAATACTTGAAATTTTGTGAAGTGTAATGCTTCTGTAGTGCCTTCAGTCCGGTATTGGGAATTATTGTCACGACCCTTTTAGTACCACCTACACCAAATCTCAAAATCATACAAAAATTTAATGACTCATAAATACCATTGCACATAAACGTTTACAATTCGGTACAGTCCAATGTCTTTGTAGTAGCTAATAGCTCTGCGCAAAATAGGTGCAGAACAATTGACAAATTCATTCCCACACAACACGCTCATAACATCTGCAGTTATCGTCTAAAAGTTTTCATAGAATAACAAAAAATGAAAATTTGTTTTCAACCTTCTGCCATCTCCCAGCCGATATACCATATTATAAGTACATTACTTACAAAGTGAGGTACATTACTTACTTAGTCGGTTTACACGACTGAAATTTTCCTAATTGTTTTTTCTTTTCCCACCATTTCCTAGGAATCGGTATATATTACAGCCGACTATATACATTCTTTTGTGGATAGATATTGTCATCAAATATTCCTTCAATAAAGTGTTTGGCGATTTTTCACCGTAATTAAGCCAATTTTTTGCGTCGATTTGTAAACTTTGATAAGACATGGGTCCACCGCTTCATACCTATAAAATATTCCTTCTTTTCGCTCTACGACGCTTATTCAGCGAGAAATTTCCATTTTAAGTTTTGCAAAGGAAATTCATTTTCCCAAAAATAAGTGATTGCTAAGGAAATTCAAAATTTTGGCCAGAAATTAGTGATAACAAAATTTCGCCCTTTTCCTTTTACGGGGCTTATTTAACGAGATATTTGAAATTCTAACTTTTGGCCAAAAATTAGTGATAACAAAATTTCGCCCTTTTCCTTCTACGGTGCTTATTTAAAGAGATATTTGCATTTTAAGTTTTGCTAAAGAAATTCAAAATTTTGGCCAAAAATTAGTGATAACAAAATTTAGCCCTTTTCCTTCTACGGGGCTTATTTAACGAGATATTTGCATTTGAATTTTTTGCTAAATTTTAGCCAAAAATTACTGATAACTAAATTTCGCTCTTTTCCTTCTACGGGGCTTATTTAAAGAGATATTTTGAAATTAGTGATAACAAAATTTCGCCGTTTTTCTTCTACGGGGCTTATTTAACGAGATATTTGCATTTTAAGTTTTGCTAAAGAAATTCAAAAGTTTGGTCAAAATTAAGTGATAACAAAATTTCGCCCTTTTCCTTCTACGGGAATTATTTAACGAGATATTTGCATTTTAAGTTTTGCTAAATTTTGGCCAAAAATTAGTGATAACAAAATTTCGTCCTTTTCCTTCTACGGGGCTTATTTAACGAGATATTTGCATTTTAAGTTCTGCTAAATTTTGGCAAAACATTATTGATAACAAAATTTCACCCTTTTCCTTCTACGGGGCATATTTAACGAGATATTTGCATTTTAATATTGCTAAGGAAATTCAAAATTTTTTTATGAGGGCTACATATGTCGTAAATATCGCTTTGGAATCTTTGGGTTTAGTAACAGTCGTCAAAAATATGAGAAAAAAAATATTTTTTTTAAAAACACTTTTTCCTTGTATAATTATTTTATCACATTTTTAAAAAGCCAACATGCTAACGAAGAAAACACTGCCACTGTCACACTGTGAAAAAAATCTATGGATAGATGTAAAAGTTATGAGCCATTTTGTAAATGTTAGGGAAATTCAAAAAAAATCTTGTTTCATATTAAATGATGTTTTTGCTTATATTGAATTCGCCATATGTGAGAGAGACATATAAGAGACATTGCACTTGCATTTTGTTTTATAAGGATTGATGTCAGACATTATAAAATTATACAGAGGACGAGGTTTTATGGCCGTTCGTAACTCTCCATAAAACATGATATGCAATGTGAGAGCTATATTGGGTGAGATAGAGGGTCATTCAACAATATTTGTAATATTTTTTTATTTATGAGGTTTCCATTCAGTTACGCATTTTAGGGGCATGGACATCACAGTCGTATATACAGGTAGTAAAATTATATGTACGCAATACAAAGTAGTACGCGGCAGCCTTGAAAATATTGGGTGTCTACTTTCGAAGCAAACTATATGTGAATGAAATTTCTTATTAATAAATTAGTGTAATTCAGCGCCTTAAAGAGACAAGTCCATTTTCTGAAAAATATTACAAAGTTATATTTCGAAGTATGAGTAAAGGCAAAGAACTTTTAATGTGTAAATTATCCCGACAATTTCAGCTACATCTGCGCAAAATATGTAATTAAAAAATCGACGTGCGTTTAGTAAAATAATAGAAGAAATATATGTATGTGCAATATTTTGGTATACGAGTTAAAAATATGAACGAACCGTGGACACCTAGTATTTTGTGTAGTTCGTGCCATGTAAATTTACTCGATGGACTAGGGAAAGAATGCGGTAAGTACTTTAAAATTAATGTATTACAATGTTTTGTGGAATAAAACGTTTTCATTTTAGACTTCACGTACAATTTGGAATGCCAATGATTTGGAGACAACCATTCATTCACGATACGGACTGCTATTTTTGTCTAAGATAATAGATTCAAGTAGGAAGTGTCCAAGTATAGCTAACAGCCTAATTACGGAAACATCATCAAGTTCAACTGAGTACTCAACTCTGAGCGATTCAAGTTTGAGTCAGGAGTCATCGCTTTTAACTCAGTTTCATCTCATTGATCTAGTGAGAGATTTGGAACTGCATCCCGGATGAAACAGTACAATATTTTGGCCCCAGCTGTTAACATATCATATTGTAGAGTCCGTGATATATCTTACAAACAATTTTATACAACTGTGGATAACATATGCTTTTGCCAGGACATTCCCGGATTGTACGAGGAACTTAATCAAACATACAATTTAAAGGAATGTCGGTTGTTTGTTGACAGCAGTAAAGAAAGTTTGAAAACAGTACTTTTGCACAACGGAAATCAGAAACAGTCGATTCCCGTTGCTCATGCTGTCAACGCTAAGGAATCATACGAAACAATGGCTAAATTGATAAAATACATAAAATATGAACAACATGACTGGAAAATTTGTTGCGATTTAAAAGTAGTTGGGATGTTATGTGGAATGCAAGGCGGACATACAAAATATTGCTGTTTCTAAGCCTCTGGGATAGCCGTGCTCGCGAATATCATTACAGAAGAAAGAAATGGCCAACAAGAAAACACATTACTTTGGGTGAAAACAACATAAAATACACACCTCTCGTCCAAAAAGATAACATTATTTTGCCACCACTGCATATTAAGCTGGGGCTCTTAAAAAGGGGCCCACAAAGCCCACAATATGTAACAACGATTAATGATTTATTAAAAAAATTATGAAAATTTGTTAAGAAATATATTTTTCTATATTTATGTAGATAACACATATCGTCGGTGCGCCGACGAAAAATCCTGTGTTTTTTACTAGTTTTCAGGAGAGACAAAAAACGTTGCTATTTCGTTAAATCGCGATATTTTTAATATCTCAGATTTTTGAATTTTTCTTTTAATTATTTACCACCAATATATCATAACGAAAATCGTATATGTGGAAAGCCCATGACGTGGTAAATGGTTTTCATGAAAATCGGCACATCGGATGTTTTGTTTGGAGCATTTTAAATATTTATAAAACAAAAAAATTACACATAGGAGTTTTGATATTTGAAGGTTCACAGCGTACCTCAAGCAAACGAAAGTTGGCCTGGATTGTGGCTAAAAACGGCTAATGAGGTTTTGTACAGAATCATCCTCTCTACTCAGATAAGAAGAATCGCGATAAAAACAATGTTTAACAAAAAACCAAACATAATTACATTGAATCGCGGAAATTTAAAACTATAACATAATTTCCTATAAATATGAACTTTTGTAAGACGCTTTGTAATGTCCGCGATATTTGCTATATTATTCTATTGCGAAATTTTTGTAATCCAAAAATTCAACTTACACCACTAAATTTTTACAAAAATATTATTGCGAATTTATTAAAATTAATATATTTACATTCTATGATTTCTGAGGGATAGATTGACACTAGCATTTCCGCCATAAACATCCCGCGACGAATACATTTCGAATAAAAAACGTTTAAGTTCAGAATTATTTAACTATATAGTGCTCTTATTACGCGAACGGTCAGTCCTCGGAAAAAGTGGTCATAGAAAGTTTGGGAGATATTAAAAACGACTACAAGTTTTTCTTTAACAAAAAAAATTTTAATAATTTGGTAGGGATTTACAATGTGTCAAATCAAAATATGCCTTATATAAAGGGAAAAGCATACAAAAGTTGTAACACACTGTAAATAAATCCTTACCAAATTACTATAAATTTTGTTTGTTAAAAAAAGAGTTGTAGGCCTTTCGCTTATCTCCCAAACTAACTTTGACTACTTTCCGAACTAATTTTTTTTTGTACAAAATTTATTCGTCGAGGGATATTTTTCGCGAAAATGCTGATATTAATCTATTCCTCAGAGATTATAGAATGCAAATATATTAATCTTATTAAATTCGGTATAATATTTTGGGAAAAATTTGGCGGTGTAAGTCGATTTTATAGATTGCACAAAATTCGCAATATAAAAACTTGGCAAATGTCGCGGACGTTACAAAGCGTCTTACAAATAATCATATTTAAAGGAAATTGTGTTACAGTTCTAATTTTCCGCGTTTTTCTTTACAAATCAAAGCTATTAGGTTTGTTTTGAGTAAAAGTACTGTTTTCGCGATAGCTCGCGAATGGAAGCAGATCCAATTTTGATCTATTCATTGTCGATGATTCTGAACAAAACCTCATTAGCCGCTTTTTGGCGTGAATCTAAGCTAACCTTCTATTCCTTGGGACAGGCTGTGCCTACAACACATAGGAGTTTTTGACAAAATTTTTTTTTCATATTTTTTTGAAAAAAATAGAGGGATACACATACATAGATGTTTTGGTAACTTCGGAACCGGTCAAGATAGCGCAAATTGCTTTGGTGGGTAGTCGTTTGACCGTAATTCGACAATAAAAAAAAATTCGAAAAATTACACATAGGAGTTTTTGTCGGCGCACCGACGATATGTATGTATTCTTCTAACTTATTTTTCGCTTTATGTATTCCAACAGGTGTAATTATGTCCCTCAAAATTAATTTCTTGCATTCTCATTTAAACTTTATCCCCGAGAATCTTGGCGACGTAAGTGACGAAAATGGCGAAAGGTTTCACCAAGAAATGAAGTCCATCGAGCGGCGTTACCAAGGGTACTGGGATGAAAGAATGATGGGAGATTATATTTGGTTCCTCATTAGCGAAACCGATTCCGAAATCTACACACGTCAACAAAGAACTCAAAATTACTTCTAATGAAACTTGTACATGTAAATAAACTCAAATGTACATAATATAAATAGAAGTAACAAATAAAATCGCTATTTAAACTGAAATTAAAAAAAAAGATCTTTTGAATTCTCTTATCTCTACCAAAAGGGCTATAATTTCTACATTTATCGATAGATTTTTTTCAAATAGGCATTATTTTCTTCGCTAGGATGCAAACTTTTAAAAAATAAAATAAAATATCTTTTTTCGATTTTTTTTTATTTTTTATGTTTTTTTTTTGTCCCAGGATTTTTTTTTTGAAAAAAATCGACTTTTTCCAGTTTGTTTAATGACTGTTACTAAACCACTGTTTCTAAGTGAAAGAGATATTTCCAACATTGGTAACCCACATTAATAGCTTCAATTTAACGTATAAGTCGACCTGATGGGGCATATAGTCCAAAAATTATAGTGCAAATACTAAGGGTAACTTCGACGATAATAGTATTTTTAATAAAATAAAAAATTTTTGGTTTTGATTTTATATAAAAGTATGCCACAATATATACAAAAAAAAATTTTGGTCTGAGAAACAAAAACAAAAATTGTGTTGCATAGTGTTATTACATATTGATTTTCAACGTACTAATTACACATCTGCAGATCCCATCCGTAGAATGTGTGTGGATTTTAACACTTTACAAAAAAAAATTTATTAAATTGTAAACTAGGACGGGAATTCGGAAATGAATAACTCAATCAACAAAATTTAATGTTTAGTTGAACTTAATTTTGTTGTGAAATAGTATTTTGATTTATTATTATGCTCTAACCTATTATTCGAACTAAAATTCGTCGTCTTTTTTTTTAAAAGTTTACTGTTTAAACATTCAGTTGAAGTTATTTTTGAATTTAGGCAAAAACAATCATCTTCTCCGAACACCAACAATTGATATTAATGATTTAAACTCAATATGGTATAAGAATCCAGTGTTAACCGCCATAACAGTAGCGCCGTTTAATGAAATTGACGAAGACAATGGTTTTTATTAGAGCCCGACCGAAGTCGGATTTTAAGGGCGAAGTCGAAGCCGTAGCCGAACTTCGGATAAATTTACAACCTTCGGCCGAAGCCGAAGCCGAATGTTTTATATTTGTTAAAGAATTGTTTACTTTGCACCAAAAAATTGTGTTTTTAATCAGTTTATGTCTACTGCTTACGTATTTATTTACTTAGCGCATAAATTAAAAACCTTAATGTTATAATGACAAAGAAAGTATTTTTTCTGCATTAAGACCTTGCATACTATTTCCTTAATTTGAATACAGCTGCCCAGCAGCATAAACAACTGCTCTCTAGCGCACTTGGATACAAGTACTTTTTTGCCACCATTTCCAAATTTTTGAAACATCTCGAGTTACTGTATTACAAATTTTTAATGATTCTTGGACTCAATGGGTCATTATTATCTATTCGTACTACTTTTACAAGAATGCTGTCACTAGTTGGAGAGCTTTTAGGTGAGGAACTGGGTCATGTTTTTCTTTGTCCTTATTCCTTTGGTGTCCTTTCTCAAATTATTTTTGTAGTATTGTTCACTTCTGTACACTTGTATGAAGATTTCCATAATAGAATTTTCTTTAAAAAGTCATATAATTCTATTTTTTTTATACTTTTTGAACAAAAAATCGGCCTTCGGCCAACTTCGGCTGATTTTATGGCCGAATGCCGAATATTGGCCGAATGTCGAGTTTTGGCCGTAGCCGTAGCCGAAGCCGAACATTCGGTCGGGCTCTAGTTTTTATACATCTACATGTTCATCCTTGTCTGAGATAAATGTGACGTACTCTCAAGATATTTTTATTTTTTTCCCCTACACATTTGAAAAAGTAAAAATACCCCTTCGTTAGATTTAGACCGAATAAAAACGAATACAAAGCTATTTTAGGTGATTCACAGACGCATTTCGTTTATTAAGACTTTTACATGTTAAATTAAGCTTGGTTTTTTTGGTCCTTCAATTTGTTTCGGTTTTAATTCAATCGGTATGCGAATCATACTGTGAAATTTTCGTTAAGAAAACTATTTTTGATTATTTTTTTATTATTGTAACAATTTCTTTGTTTCACTGTTCTTCTTTTCTTACTTTTAATTAGATTCAATGACATGAATTGTAGCGATTTGGATTAAACAATAATTAAATTATTACAGAGAAGCAAAAAAATAAATCTTAAAATCTAAACAATTTAGTAAACTTAGCAAAAGAAAGACAAAATACAAAAATTAATGTGCCATGTACATATGTAGTTACACAAAATTATGTATCACGTAGTAGTAGTAGTAAGTGATGATTTGTTTCTTTTAGACAAAAAGAAACACAAAAAAATTAATATAATAAAATACTTTAAAGCATAGATTAAAACAAAACAGAAAATAAACGGACAGTGTTGTGTAAAGTATAAATTTCAAGAAAAAATATATTTGTAGCTTCTTATGTTGCGTTTAATATTTAATTTGTTTTGTTTTTCTTTATACATAAAGCTTTATTTGTTTTTTTTTTAGTTCAGTTCGTTAAAGGAAAGCAGCATAAAACAAACTGGTACATAAAATATACACAAAAAATAAATGCTAGTGGTAAATAGTAATAGATAATAAACAATATATGAATAGTATAAATATGTATGTATTGATGTCTTGGCCTCAATTAAAGAGCGCTTCATAGAACAGACATATGTATGTATGTATGCAGACCACACATATTTTATGTACATAATACATAATTTGTTTGTTTGGTTGGTTGATTGTTTTTTGTTTTAATGTAAATTAAGGAATAAACAAGGAAAGCTAAATATTGTTTGTAATCGTATAAATTACACTCAATACAATACAATCCGAGTGGCTTAAGAACTAAACAATTGGACTTTAATTGGAGTTAAGTATTGTAAGTAAGATTTCAATTAGACTCGAATAATTTTCTTCTTATATATTTAGTGTATGACGCTAAAATATATACCTATGTATATACAGAGCAGGGCATAAGTTTTCCACAGCACTCAGGAAAAATAATTGAATTTAACTCTAACTGTTCTGTATTCCCAGAGCGGATTGAATCCAAATTTCTTATTCATAAATTTGTCCATAATTTAGGTTTGAAGACTTTTGTAGATTCTCTCTAAACGCATATTTTCATTATTTTCTCATTCGAACATATTTGAGTCCAAAGAAACAAATTTAAAAACTGGATTCCGAGCGGAAAATTCGGATTCAAGGCACATTCGGAATGCAGTGCCACTATTCTGCACTAAGCCTCTATATGCCTTAAAACCAAAGGCAACAGCATGATATGATATTTGGGGCGAGGAAATTTTTGTCACTCTCATCTTAACTGAAATATCATCTTTATTTCCTTCTCTGTACATAAGCATAGTGTACGAAGCCTTTCGCTTCAATTCTGTGTCTCTGAAAGTAAGAGTATACCTTTTCTAGATTATAATGGGAAACTCGTACTATCAGCCAATGGAGCATGAAATCGCTTTATTTTAAATTGCATAAAAATTGTTTGGTAAATTTTGGTTTGCCAATCCTTATATGCATAATCGAAATAATTACATCTAAATCTGAACCGATTTCTTTAAAATTTAGCTGCGCTTATTCGTAGAGCAAGTGATCGAACCGAACGGACTATCTCTAAATCAGAACCAATTTCCACTAAATTTAGTAGTCGTTATTAATGGATAAAGAAACTTGCCTCTGCAAATTTTTACCTCGATCTGTTGTAAAATACACCTTCTATAGGCTTTTGGGGGCAATGTCTAAATCCGAACCGATTTCTACTATATTTTGTTGTCTTTTGTAATGGGTAAAGAGACTTGTCTCTGCCAATTTTTACATCGATCTGGTGTAAAATATTCCTTCTATAGGCCTTCGAAGCCAAATCGGAAAGAACATAGATATGGGAACCGATTTTCACTACTTTCAATAGGGATCGCCCCTGGACCTAAAAAAACAGTAGTGAAAACAGAAAGTCGGGCGGAACCGACTATATAATACCCTATACCTCATGTCAAATCGGGGTTAACATATATGGGGGCTATATCTAAACTGAACCGATTTTGACCTATTTCAATAGGAATCGTCCTTGGGCCAAAAAAGAGCACCGTGCTAAATTTTATCATAATCGGACCATAAATACGACCTGCACTTTGATCACAAGAATACATGGAAAGACAGACAGACGGACTGCTAAATCGTCTTAAAAAGTGATTCTATGTCGATCGGTATAATAGACTATGGTTCTATTTCTTCTCTTTTTGGGCGTTACAAACAAATGCGCAAAGTCATAAACCCTGTACCACAGTGTGGTGTAGGGTATAAAAAGTGTGCTGTGCTAAATTTCATCACGCACGCACTTTGATTACAAGATACATCTACAGACGGACGGACATGGTTAAATCGACTCAAGAAGTGATTCCAAGCCGATCGGTATAATAAACGATGGTTCTATATCTTCTCCTTTTGGGTGTTACAAACAAATGCACAAACTCATAATACCCTGGACCACAGTTACAAAAATTGTATTGAATTTGTAGTTTTCTTCGTATTTGTCTTTATATCTTAATCGTCAACTAATTCGGGGATTATCCTTTTTATCCCCTCACCTTAGAGAGAAGGGTATATATCATTTGCTACGAACCAAAAGTGTAACACATCGAAGGAGTGACCTAAGACACTAAATATGTTCGGCGGATATCCGTTTTGGGTCATTTTAAGTCGAATGAGCAATGTCCATCCGTCCGTCTGTCTGTCTGCTTGCTGTTGCGCACGATAACTCTCGAAAGGGAAACTTGACTTCAAATTTGGTATGTGCTAATATTTTCTTCTATCTCCGGCTAAGTTCGAAGATGGGCCATATTGGTCCACTCCTTCTAGTACCTCCCCCACAAAGGGTTAATATGAATATGTTTCAGTTGTAAGAGAAGAGTTTCAAACATTTTCATATCAGGTTATTTTGATTAGTCTTCGGTTTACAATCTGTTATTGTTGCTATTGTCTTCAGTCTTCAAAATATAGAGGTTTACAATCAATTCTTTTTACTGAGTGAATGAATATCTATGCCCGTCAGTGTAAGATCTTGCTTGTTTTAATAAAGTATTTTCTTTGTTTTATTGTGATTCTGAGTTTGTTGCCTTTCTTTTTGGTTAGGTTTTCTAGTTTTCTGTTCTGTTGCTGTGGTTTTTTCACGTTGCGTTCATTTTGTTGTTTCAAGCAGAGCTTAGTAAAGTATTAAGTTATTTTAGTTCTATAATAGCTGTAAAGAGTTTTTGGTGATTCAAAAGTAAATTTTGTAACATTCTTTTGGTTTGCTTTGTTTGTGTGTGTAATCTGAGAAGAGCGAAATTTAGAATTATTTCAGAGAGAGAGAGAGAGAAAGAGTTACAGTACTGTTCGAGTAGTAACTGCTAGAGTTTTGTAATTTGATTTGTTCGTTAACTCTCTACGTATATCAACTCAATACTCTATGGGATTGGGATCACGCGGTTTGCGTGAATATTTCAAGCCTAAATTATCGCTTATTTCATCGATAACATCAAGAGCAGCGTCAAGTTGTTCTTTGGTATGTGCCGCCGAAAGACAATAGCGTATACGCCCCTCCATGATGGGTGTGGCTGGGAAACCAACACCTACGACAGCTATATTGCGGGTGGTTAAGGTACGCACAACGGCTCTGGGGATAGAGAGAAATGGGATTAAATACATTTCATTGTATTTACTATGTGTATTTATACTTACCCAATTTTGGAGAAAAGGTACACCAACATCGGCACCACAGGCGAGTCTTCATGACCATAAGTGATAACGCCCATTTGTGCTAAACGTTTGCGGAAATAGCGGGTATTGCGAGCCAACTGATTGATTTTCCGCCGTCCAAAATCGGTACCGTCTCGACACATTATGGTGCTCATCGATGTGTAAATTTGCTGTGCCACTGGCGGAGACATGGTCGCCGCATAACAGTGAGCATGACTGTTTGTGCGTAAAAAGTCAACAAGTTTCTAAAGAAAGGGAAGAAAAGGGAGAATTAAAACTAACTAAGCATTTAATAAAGGGCGAATCAAGTTGATTTTCCATATGACAGTGGCAAGAATATTTCCAAACATTAAAGTATGCATTATTAACATAATTTGAATTCTAAGTACCTTTACAGAATTCATGTCCCAATAAAATTCTTTGCCATTTAAACAAATATTTCCTGAAAGAAAATATTACAAGTCTATATCCATATTTTGCAGACAATCGGATTTCTATTAGAACAAGCGCTATGCTTGGCATAAACATTAGCTAAGAAAACAAGTAAGGAAGTTTCAGTCGAGTAGACCGACTAAGGTATACCCTTACTTTGTCAATAATATGAAAACATTTTACTCAGTTTATATTCTTTGCATAAGTTGTCTAAATACTGAATATATATGATTGCTACAGGCGTTATGGAAAATTTGTTTTTGAATGAATCTGTCAATTTGTGTGGTGGTACCAGAAAGGGACTTTACAAGGTACCAAGGTAGTTTGAAAGGTATGTACCAAAATGGGCGGACAACGTTGCATATTTTTCTCAAGGTGATATCGACAGATAAAATACACTATGCAACAAAATAGTTTTTTGTATCCGAGACTTACTAACTTTTTTTGTGTAGATTGAGGCATACTATTTTATGAAAAGAAAAGAAAAACAATTTTACGGTAGCGCTTAAGCATAAGCCCAATAGAGCCGTGGCTTGAAGAACATTATGAGGGCATCAAATATTGGGAATATCATTTTCACATGGAGACAGTGGTTTAGTAACTGTCGTTAGAAAAACTGTTCGACACATTTTTTTCCAAAGAAATCGTTTTTTGCACGAAAAGAACATACAAATACAAAAAACAGTGCTTACTTGAAAAAATCAATGGATAAATGCTTAATTATTATTAACATATTGTAAAAGTAGGGGAAATTCAAAATTATTTTTTGTTTTGACCATTTTGTTTGGAAGGTACAAAAATGGGAGCGGCAATAACGCCCATTTTTATCCCCTCACCTTAGGGTATATATCATTTGCTACGAGCCAAAAGTGTAACACATCGAAGGAGTGACCTAAGACCCTAAGTATGTTTGGCGGATGTCCGTTTTGGGTAATTTTAAGTTGAATGAGCAATGTCCGTCCGTCTGTCTGTCTGCTGGCTGGTGCGCACGATAACTCTCGAAAGGAGTAACCGATTGACTTCAAATTTAGTATGTAGTAATATTTTCTTCTATCTCCGGCTAAGATCGAAGATGGACCATATTGGTCCATTACTTCAAGTACCTCCCCCACAAAGGGTTAACATTTAGTGAAATATTGATTATTTAATAACTCTTATAATACTTATTTGAAACCTCTGAAATTCTACACATAGTATTAGTTTAGTGGTCACTATTACCTCGAGAAAAATGGGCGAAGTTGCCACGCCCCTTTTGGTACCTCCCGCACAAATGGACCAAACAAAGACTGGAAATTTCGTACAGTGTAATGCATTTATAGTACCTACAGTCTAGAGAAAAGTGGTCGTAATTGGCACGCCCTGTTGGTACCCCCCACACAAATGAACCATTTTGTGCCAAAAGTTAACAGCTTATAACTTAAATACCATTGCATATACATACTTGAAATTTTGTACAGTGTAATGCTTTTATAGTACCTAGAGTCCAGAGAAAAGTGACCGTTATTGGGACGCCCCTTTTGTACCTCCCACACAAATGGACCATTTTGTACCAAAAGTAAACGGCTTTAAACTTAAATATTAGTACATACTTTAAAGTTATTAAATTCAATTTAAGTTGATAAAAATTTAGTTAAAACAAAAAAATAATAAATTTACTAATATTTTTGTTGAGACTCAAGGTGAGGGGATTCATAAGTCGGTTTAACCGACTGAACTTTTTACATGTTTAATAGGCTATGAGTACTATAAAGCATTGCAATGTACAAAATTTCAAGTGTTTGTACGCGCAGGAATCGAAGTTAGAAGCCGTTAACATTTTGTGCAAAATGGTACATTTGTATGGAAGGTACAAAAAGAGCCTTGACAATAACACAATTTTTTTCCTGGACTGTAGGTACTATAAAAGCATTACCCTTCACAAAAGGTTAATGCACTGTTGAAAAGTGGAGTGCACCGACATGGTCCATATTTGATCTTAGCCTGAGATAAACAAAAATATTAAAACATACCAAATTTAAAGTCAATCGGGTGCTTCTGTGGAAAGTTATTGTGCAGAGAGACGGATTGACGGATATTGCACAATTGACATAAAATGGCCCAAAACAGATTTCCGCCAACTATAGGCCACTCCTTTGTATTACACTTTTGGCCTGCAGCTGATATATACTCTTGTTCACAATAGTGGGGCATAAAAACATGTTTTATGTGAAATTCTCTTACATCTACCAAAGAGCTATAATCTCTTTTTTCGAAAAAAAAAATCTAATATTTTGGAAGATTTGTGGCTCGAAGTTCATTTTTGAGCTATGGTTTCTTGGAATGACCCATCGAACAAGAATCGTGATGCGCCTTTGTAAATTGTTTTCGTCCCCATACAATTCTACTCACCCTGACGTACATATATCATTGAAATTACATTTTATACGGGTCTGTTCTGTAATCACGTCGATTTGATATCACGGTTATTTTAAAATCACCGGCGACTTAACATCACTTTTGGAGTTCGAAATCACCCGAACATATATCGAACAATCTTTTTGGGAGGCTATGAATAATAAACCGGGCGATTTCGAACTCCAACAGTGATTGTAAGTCGCCGGTGATTTTAAAATTGCCGTGATTTTAAATCACCTTGCTACAGAACAGACCCGATAATATTTTTCTATTGTTAAATCAGAAAAGTTATCTTGAAAATAACACTTAAAAATGTAACAGATAATTTGTATGATTTTTGATCTATAATTTGATTGCATTTTGTTGGTGATAAGGGGTTGAGAACCGAGTTCGACTGTTGAGAGAAATAATTTTACAAAGATTCCCTTTATTTCATTCTTTGCACGAAAGGGAAGCCTTCCACTTCAAGTGACTATCCTAACTGATTTCCCAGCAAATTTTGTGGTCGAGTAACTCGAATACAAAACATAACCTAGAAAAGCGGATGCCTCCACTGCATTCCGCATAGTCGAAATAGGTCTGTGCTATGCATAGGGTCTCATTTCTGTTACATTTTTGGACTAGCACAGTGTAATCGGTACATAAATTACTCCGATATTAGCAAAATACTAGACTACGTCACTTGAGTTAGGGCGAAAATTGGCCTATATAATATTCCCTACATATTTGTAATAAGAAAAAGAGATGTTTTATCACCGATTAATTTTATCTTATATGGAAACCAAAATTGAATCACCTTAACCAAAGCAAAACAAAAACAACTCATCGCACATACCTTTGTTCCCGCTATATAGCCACCAGCACTGCCAAAACTTTTGGTAAACGTACCCATAAGAATATCAACATCTTTTGGATCGGCATTAAAGTAATCAACAATTCCTCCACCATTTGGACCCAACGCACCGATGCTGTGGGCCTCGTCCAAATACAGATAAGCTTTGTATTTCTTTTTCAAGGCAATGATCTCTGGCAGTCGACAAATGGAGCCTTCCATACTGTAGACTCCTTCAACAATAATCATCATTTTCTTCCAAGGCTTGCCGCCATTCTTGGGATTACCGTAAACAACACTTTCCCTCAACACTCGTTCCAGATCTTTCATGTTGTTGTGTTTGAACACCTTGGTGGTGGCACCCGACAGGCGAAGACCCAAAATAATCGAAGCGTGATTCTTTTCATCACTCAACACCAAACAACCGGGTGATAAGAGCGATGGCAAATTCAAAGCATTTGTGGCGAAGCCCATGCCAAAGACTATGGCATCTTCGACGCCCAAATACTGTGCAGTCAGTTTCTCCACATCGAGGTGAAGCTGTGTAGTTCCCAGCTCAACACGTGGACTGCAAAGCGCCAAACCCCATTCTCGGCATGTTTGTTCCGAGTTATCGGCACAAGCTCCGGTGGCCGCTGCAAAACCCAGATAATTGTAAGAGCCCAAATTAAGACAGCGCGTTTCAGTGCCCGTGAATTCAAAACTCCAACCATAATCGTGCGTCACACGATCTTTCAAAGTCAATTCAGCGCCGGGCACACTGCAAATTGGCCGATTCCAACAATCTCTAATTCGGCGATAAACATAACGTGAATAGAAACTCTCGAAGGCATCATACAGGCTAACATAGCCTTCACGATTTTTCTCTTTGGCCACTTTCGGGACAAACAGTAATTGATTAAGGTAGCCCAATATCATGAGCAGGTAAAATCCTAAATATGTAAGGCAGGCGGTGCGTAAGGGTACTTCCTCGAATGAGGTCTTTTGGAAATGTTCCTCGGCCGGGGATAGAATGCCCTCAGCGGCTGAAGGTTTCGATTTGGCGCCATACTCTGTTGTGGTTAAACTTGTCGGTTGGGTATAATAGCCATTTGTGGTTTTCTGAAATGAGTAAATAGAAAAAAAGAAATGTTTAAATGCTTTTCTATTTTAATTTAATTTATTTGTTTTCATCAGAGTAACCAAGCCCATAAGGCCTTATATAGTTACAAAATACAACAGTAAGTATTCTACTCGAAAATCTTAAATATTACATGTAGAATATATCAATTAGACTTAATTATAAAATAATACAGAATAACAAAGAGTAATTAAAAAAAGATTCCTCCTAACTTTCACAGTTTTTTCAATTATAAACAGTTATGCAAAAATCAACAATAGGAAAACTAGTTAAAAATAAATTTGAATTTTAACTAAATGCAATTACTGCTTTTATAGATAAATGCCTTACAAAATTAATACCAATAGAATTTTAATTCTTGCTTGTTATTTTTTTAGCAAGTATTTTTTTTACAATTATTCATTGTTAATACAGCTGAGGATCAAAACTTGTGTGATTGAAAAGCTATACGATTACTTTTTGGAATGTTTCGACGATAGTATAATATAAAAATAAGTAAACAATTTTCAGTTGAATAAACAGACTAAAGTATAGCCTTATATTGTGAGAATGGAATGTGTGATATGGAATTTTGAACTAGTTCCTTATGTGTGCCAAAACTATGGAAACAATTTCTTTGTCAGATTAAATTCATTGGGAATGTAGTCTAAAATACACAATTTGAAGACATTTAGATGATTGCTAAGGAAGAAATTCTAGAATTGATAGTCGATAGCGAAGAAGCAACTGTTACTAAGTATGATATTATAGAAGATTCGGATAAATAGAGTAAAAGCTATAAGGCAGACGGCCAGAAGTTGGGACCCAGGAAAATGCATCTCAAATTGAAACTGAGGTTTCGATCCAAATTTGGGATCTGCTTAAGATTTTCTCCTATGGAGATGATCCATAGGAGATTTGTGCGAGCTGTGAAAGCATAGAACGGGTAAAGAAGGCTTCTAGATTCCGACGACTGCTATCTAAGGACTTAAAGTCGCATGGTAGCATAAATAAAGAAGATGTAACTTGGGCGAAGTCTAGCTCGGAACTTCCTGGCTACGACACACTTCCCCGGCAGTTCGAACCTAGATGTGTAGACAAGTCCTTAGCTCTAAAACGTTTCCGATGATCGCGCTCTTTCAAGCTCGATCATCGAGAATCAAGGATCTAGTGGCCAAGGGAATATACTATGGGCCATGAATAATTTTGAAACGTTATAATCAACAGGCCCAGGTGGCACAACACCGGCCATGCTACAAAATGCAGGGCCAACGGCTATAACCATGCTATTGCGGATTTTTAGGGAGAGCCTACTGATGAATTGTATACCTTCTAAATAGGTTACAGTAGCTTTCATCCCCAAAGCGGAACAATAAAGTCACTCAATGCCTAAAGACTATAGACCAATCAGTCTCTCATCGTTTGTAATGAAAACTTTGGAGAGACTGATTGGCACCCGTATCAGGGATCGTTTACACCCTTCCTCAAACAACAACAGCTATCAATATGCGTACATAAAGGGCCGCTCTGTTGATAGAACTCTACATGCGTGGTGGGCTACATTGAGGGGAATTTAGGAAGAACCCAATTCCTTTAGCTGCCTTCTTGGATATAGGAGGAGCCCTTAGTAATGTGAAATTGGTATATATACACGACTCCTTGCTGAATGTGGGCGTACCCCTTATACTGGCTGACCTGATTGATACGATGCTGAACAGCAGGATCATTAACGCATCACTGAACCGCTTAAGGAGGGGTACTGTCGCCTCACTTCTGGCTTTTGATCATAAATTGGATACTCAACTCTGTTATGGGGGAAAGAGTGAATGTTGTCACCTACGCCGATGATGTTGTCATGCTGGGAGGCAAATTTCTCTAGACTATTACTGATCTCTTAATCAAGGTGCTCTTAGAAAACTATCTAAATGGGCTAGGAAATAATCCCAGATTAATGGGCTAGGAATTAATTCCAGAAAGACAGAGATTGTACTATTCACCGGACAGAATAAGATACTACATATCACCAAACCTATTCGGAACGGAGTAGAATTGAAACAGTCCTCTGAGGCATTTTGCTTGGTCACACTTGACCAGAAATTAAATTGGAAAAGAAACACGGAGGAAAGAGTCCAAAAAGGACTGAACGCAATCTACTCCTCCATAGGCAAGAGTTGGGGGCTCACGCCAAGTACTATCCATTGGATGTACACAGCTATTGTGGGCCCTACCTTTGCTGGCGGAATGCGGTTATGTACAGTACTCAGCTCAATGCGTAAGAGAAAGTACAAAGAATCAGTATATCGTCGTCAGAAACGAAAAAGTGCGAATAAATACAAAATGAGTTATTGTAAGGTAATTGTTCATTGCCTCAAAATACACATCCCGACAAATTTTTAGCGCTTGTATTTTTTAACAAAATTAAAATGGGCCTTACAAAAAATTTGTTCTTTTTATTATAGCTAAAAATGCCTATTGCACACAATTGCGAAAACAAGTGATAATTCAGGTTTATGGAAATCAATATATGCATCATTATGTTTGGGTATTACCCCGAAAACCCAGTCATTTTAGCGACAACATTTTTCATTATATTTAGTTTTTGTTTCTTCTGTAAAATTTTAAAATATATATAACCGGTGCGAGAAAGGGTACGCCACAAGTGGCCCTCAACACTCCGATAGGTCAATTTCAGTAAAGTGCAGTGCCAACCTCATTTTCGAAAAAGTAAGTTCCAATGACCCCGCCGGACCATAAATCGCACCAAACTTTCACACGTTGAGGATGGAGAGGCTTCTCAACAATAACTCTTGGGCTTTCCGAGCCTCAGATGCGATAATTTTGCTTGTTGACGTAGCCACCGAGGTGAAAATGGGCCTCATCAGTCAAGATGATTTTTCGATGATTTTCGATTTTTCGAATTTTAATAATTTCAATGCGTTGTTGAATCGTGTATCGTTCCATTTTCAAAATAACACCTCTTGTTGGAAAACCCTGTAGTTTCTAAATGTGGTAGATCCTAACTGGAGAAATTCATCGAAGACATATCGAGTTTTAGAAATCAAAATTTGAGAGGGAACAGTTTTTGAAAACGAAAAATCAGATTGATTCATTGGAAAAATTTGTAAAAGGAAGATGTAGAACAAAAATTCTTTGAAAAATATATTACAAGAAAATAAAAAAAATAGAGAAAGAATTGTTTTTGAATTGATTTCCGTTTGTGCCAATATTTAAACTGTTTTTGGCGTCTGAGAATCCGATTTGCAAAATATAAAAAAAGCAGCAAAAAAGGAACATCTCATCCGCGATAAATTCTAATAATTACAACAACATTGAGGAAATCAAATAAAAGAAAAATTGCAATCAAGCGGAATCAACTTGACTAAACGAATGATGCAGAAGTTCTTATTTTTAGTGCTACTTTCACGTAAAATTATCATAATTGAGTCCCAATATCATGTGTTGTACTGTGTTATGGGTTCGGTTTCATTACCTTCTCCGTTTATACCGTTAATTATAAGTATTATGTATCTACTATTCATCATTGATTAGCAATTATTATCAATTCGACGCAGCGATCGCTTCGTGGAACAGGATATAATGTTAGTTATTTTATTTGTATCTCTATAAATATCTCATTAATATACCAATTAGTTGGTAATCAACTTTGTGAATTAGATGTACTCTAATACTCTATACATTCACACGTCCATTTCAAAGATCACTTCTATTATATATTTAATATTATCTTTTATGTTAATAAATAATTGCACTGTCACTATGATCAGATAAGCAATATGTATTTCTAAACTGGTAGAATGATCACACAATTCCCCAATTTCCTCACAATAATTTGTCCACCCCCTCTTTTTATATTGTGTGGCTGGCTGTCCAAGGATTCCCCCATTTACCTTGAGCACGGTTGGATATGCGACTAGGACGGCGGTTTAGTTACAAGGTGGCAACCTGATGGTGGTAACCTCCCTCTGGATAGCCACGCAATATACACAGATGGTTGAAAAATGGGTGCCTACGCACGGCGGCAGGCATATTTAGTGAATTTCTTGGTATGAGTAGGTCTTATAGACTATCCGATACTTAAGGAAACCCTTCGCTTAATAAACCAACACGATATCGGGCAAAATTAGGACATACCAGTCTATGTTGACAGTAAAGCTGCTCTAAAGGAAAGAAATAAAATGTTATTAAGTCCAAAGTAGTAAAGGTTGTCGTTTGGAAATGCAACAATTGTCAGTCAGGATTAGGCTATACATGGTCACTGGACACTGTGACATTGATGTAAACGAGAAGGCTGATGAACTCGCACGATGTGGATTCGCGATGGATTCCACAAGAGCCGAGTCGTCGCTATATCACCCTTTATGCGAATTCTTCAGTAAAATAGAGTGCTTCTACAAAGATCAAGCAAATTAGGAAATTACAAACTAATCATCAAAATCTGCTAAATTATAAAACCTGTTAATATTTCATAAAAATATTGAAAGGAGGCCCATAGCAATTTTTCGCGAGGAATATTTTTCTCAAAGATATCAACAAAAAATGTTGACGAATTATATGACGTTTGACATACGATAAGATTTGATTGCAATTTTTAAGGGGTAAGGGGGTGAGAATCGTCGACGACTGTTTTGAAAGAAATAATTCTCTTAAGGTTCCCTTTATATCGTTCTTTGGACTGTAGCATGTATTCCGCAGTCTTCCATTTGCAAATCACCACTGAGGTAACTAACCTCTCTGATTTCCCAGCAAACTTTGTGGTCGAATATCGCGAAATCAAGGGCTTACCTAAAAAACGGCTAATACTACTGGATTCAGCATGATCAGAATAGGTATTTCCATAGGGCTTCCATTCGAGCACAGTGTGAGGATGAAGGGAAACTAGAGATGATCGAGCACCTTCTTTGCAAGATGCCGGAAATTGATAGGGATGACGACAACTCATCCATCTGCCTCAACAGACACTGATATATGAAGCATTCTGTCATAAAAACCCCTTTTCCATCCCATTTTCTGCTATTCACTCCACTTAAACCTCTTTTGGCCCCAATTCCCAATGATTGACCTATACCTCTCTTCTAACTGTTCTCTTTCCTTTTCTATTTTCTAAAAATTTAACTGGACGAACACAATGGATCAAATGGTCTCTGAGTTAAAGGCTACACGCCAGCATCGGTAGTGTACTGAATAGTGTAGGAATTTTTTCTGGTTTTTAATACAACAACGAAACCATTATAGCTACGGGTATATTGCATACCTCTAGTTTTTTTAATTAAACCCTCCTATAAATGCAGTGAATATAATTGCGAGTTCTATTAAACTCGAAATTATTATTATCTTCAGTGCATTTTTATAAACCCCACATAAAAATGCATGTTAGATAATTTCGATTTCTTATCATTGTAATATAGGAAACCACGAAAAGAAAATTCCCCAAAACAATGCATTTGATCTATTGCAAACAACACAGAGGTACATAGGTAAATAATGAATCAATTTTTAAGTTCTCCACAATAACGTGGTGTGAATACACAATATACTGGTGGTATTTACCTACAATAGCAACAACAGCAGAATAAGCAACAAGAAAGTCATTTGAGGCGGTTAAAATATTATCGTTATCACTCGCTCATTATTATATCTACTACTCATACGTAACAAAAAAATATATAAAACAAAAACACGCCACAACTCCGAACAAAAATATTTAACAAAAAAATGTAGGTACGATTAAATGTTAAGTCTGGACGTACATATATAAATCAAATACATACATATGTACATACGGATAAATATGAATGTATGTACGTATGTATGTACGCAGACGAAAGTACAAATATTAGTACACGTTTTTTGAGTCATTTTATGAGCGGATGATGACACTGATGATTTTTTTCATTGCTTTTCGTTTAGTTGTTTATAAACAAAAAAGGCACAACTTTTATAAAATCCAAAAAGGGAGCATAAAACATTATTAGCATTGATAACATCTTGCTGAGGTGAATAATTGTTCATAGAGGTATGTATGTATATTCATTAAAATGAGAGTATAATAATTAAATTTTCATCATATTCATACATTTATTTTTTTGTAATTTGCTTTTAAAAAATAGACATATTCGTACAGTATTCGATTTAAGGATCATTCGATTTAACGATGGGTCAATTCCGTCGTACGATTGATGTTTCTTCAATTTAAATGATGAAAAATACATAATAAATCATTCAGATTTTACGGTACAATATTCTGACTTTAGTCGAAATTCATATTTCCGATATAATTTAATTTTTTTCTCATCATTAATGTTATTAGTTAAGATTGTAAGATGATATATAAGATATTGTAAGATAAATTGACTTTGTTTTATAGAGTCGAAACATTTCAGCAGGCATTCGATATTCTACTGTATTTTCAATTTTTCTATATGAAACCGCATTCTTCTCTTACACACGAGATCATCAAACAATTTAAACAAATAGAATCTTGAACATTTTATCAGATCTTTTAAAGTCATTAGCGAGAATACGTTAATGGCACAATTGTTTCGAAATATTTAAAATAAACAAAGCAAACATCCACATACATACCGCATAATGTAAAGCGACTTTAAGACTGAAGATGGGGCGAATTGTATATTTACAATGCCTAACCTAAGTATTTATACGGTATTAATAGAACAATAAATCTAAACAAAAAAAATGTATTTAAAAAAAAATAATATATTTTAATGCTTCTTTAAAAACGCTTTTTCTATGGATCGGAAACAAACATTTATTATTCCTCAAGTTATATACAACGAAAGACTATTGTCTATCACTGGTCAACAAAACCAGTGATAGACAAAAAAAATACGCTTGGCTAGGTTTCGCGTTAAGAAAAAGCGAAGATGAAATATCCTACAATGGAATCCACAAAGACTCCAATCCAGAGGCATACTAAAGAATACGTGAAGAAATAATGGGTGATCTAAGTAGACATCCTTTTTTCAATTCCTTTTTTTTACAGATCTTATGGGAGTCGTGTCATGCTGTCATGTTATTTTTGTTAATTATTGTTTGGCATTTCATCATGGAAAGACTTACGCCTGAACAACTTTTACAAATTATTCAGTTTTATTATCAAAATAATCGTTCGCCAATTGCGCTAAGTCCATTTTTTTTAAATCCAAAAAAAACACTTTGCAATCGACCCACGACCTTGACACCCATGAGCAATATTTTAGCTCTCGTTAAGAGCTATCTTTTTGCCATTGACCGATTCCCGATCCGACGTACCAGAATCATCGGTCCATATTTCTTCAAAAATGATGCCGGTGCCATGATAACCGACTATTTGATGCCTGAAATTGAAGCTCCTGATCTCGGCGACATTTGGTTTCAAAAAGTCGGCGCCACTTCCCACACATCGCATCAATCAATAGATTTATTGAGAGAACACTTCGGTGAGCAGATAATTTCACGTTTTGGGTCGGTCGATTGGCCGGGAGAGCTGTGCGCAAATTTCAGCAAACTGGGTCTGTAGGAGATGTGAAAACACCTGTGCATGCTCGCCCAGTTCGTTTGGTGCGGCCTATGGGCTGGCGACGTCATCGGGCCATACTTCTTCGAAATGAGGCCGGTCAGGCAGTTACTGTGAATGGTGTTCGCTATCGTGACATGATAACGAACTTTTTATGGCCCGAATTGGAAGATATGGATGTGGACAATATGTGGTTTAAACAGGACGGTGCCACTTGCCACACAGCTAACGAAACAATGGCTCTTTTGCGCAACAAATTCAATGGCCGTGTTATCTCACGTCGTGGCGATGTCAATTGGCCGCCAAGATCATGTGATCTGACACCGTAGGACTTCTTTCTTTGTGGTTATTTGAAAAAAGAGGTGTACGTCGATAAGCCAGCAACAATTCAAGAGCTATAGGATTAGATAATTGGCACATTAACGGCATAGAACCTCAATTATGCCTCAGCGTCATCGAAAATATGGACCATCGGATGGAGGTGTGCCGCCGAGGTCGCGGCGGCCTTTTGGCCGATATTTTGTTCCATACATAATTGAACCTTACCACTATTATCATAATAAAAAGAAATGACAATAATTTCCTAAATAATTTGTATTTTATTCAAAATCAACATGGGCCCTTAAAATTTAACCACCCTTTACAACAACGCAGACGATATGACGATTTCAATTCAGTGATGTATTTTTTCAGGTACATTTTTTCTGTTATGAAACTATTGTCTTTTTTTCTCGTTCGAGACAATTTTTGGTTATCATATGCGAGACTTTAACATAATTCCTGTTACTGTGTAAATACGTATGATCTTGAGTGTACGTGAAAAAGCGATCTCTCGTAAGTTGAGTTAATTGATGACCGCTGCTGTTTTGTTTAACCACCATTTGCGACAATAGTAGTTCATAGGCAAAAGTCAATGTTAAATTGTTTCTTAATAGAAATCAAATGAATTCAATGAATTTTATGGCCTAACTCAGTCAGCACTCGACAACAGAACTACGACGGCCAAACATAAATAAGTATGTATGTAAGTATGAGATGGAGAGGAAAATTCGAATAGAATCTTAGGGGTATAACGTTGAGAAATTAACATTAATCTCCCTTAGGCCTTTAAAAATATAAAAATATGTATGTATGTATGTATGTATATAAACTAAAAATGTCAAAAAAGCACACAATTCCGACATTCAATAGGAAACAAATGTTGTATTTTTGGCTAGAACAACCTTTGCCACCCGCTGCAATATTCATATGTAGCTATGACACACCAAAGTAGCAAACTATGTGTACACATATACTCAAATAATTACCCATATGAATATCAAACCATGCTGAGTTCTTTACACCTCCACTTAAACATTTTGTCTTTTCGGTGACGACGATGGCACGCGTTTTATTTTAAACACTTTTCTTCCAAAAAGCAATACGAGCACAAATTATGAATGATCCCAAGAACAAAGTCCAAATGTTTAAATTTTGCAAATACACTTTCAAATGATTTGAGTGAGAACCGAAACAGTAACTGAGATATTTCAAAAATTTCAGCATTTGCCTGATAAATATGGCAATTCATTGAGAAAACCATCTGGCGTTTTTGCTTTGGTAATTGTTGAATTTATTTAATTGCATTGAAATGTGAATTACACAGTTTCAGTTTTCAAAAAACTCTGCAACAATAATCTTCTAGTATGGAAATGTAAATGAGATAGACAAGTAAGAAAAGCTCAGTCGAGTAAAATGACTGAAATATATCCTCACTCATGGAAATATTATATGAAATTTGGTATTTTGTGTGGGATATGCCAGAAGTGTTTTCGACGATAGGTGACCAAAATACATACAAAAACGGTAAGGAAAAACTAAAATCGGGCGGGGCCGACAGTTCCTGCAGAGAAATTGGTAACAGTCTCTGAAAAGGACCGATTTTGAGCTGGTCCAAAACGGACTAGATCCAGACTAGAGCAAAAGTAATGCAGCGAGAATCAGTTGAGCTCAAAAACATACAACACAATTCAAAGAAATCTGCCTAGACTGCGCTGCTTTGCTACAAAAGTAATGCAGCGAGAATCAGTTGAGCTCAAAGACACAACACAATTCAAAGAAATCTGCTAGGCATTTGTTTGTTATTTTTTCGTTTGCATTGAAATAATTCTAAGTGTTTTCCGTTAGGAATTTATGGTGGCACTTGTCATTTCAGTCTTGTGCGCATTGTTAAATGCAAATTTTAACAGTTAAGACGTGATAATGAATATTGAATTCAAATATTTTAATTCCCTTTTCAATGAATTTTCATAAATATATTTGAATTTAATTTTATTAATATTATAAAAATAAAAACTATTCAATATATGTACATTTCGCACTCGCACCTGTTCCACAAAAGGGTAACAACTCAAAATTTAAAAAATTTCAGTAGAGGCCAAAAACTATTTCCGTTAATATTAATGGTATATTACAAAAAAAATATGTCGTTGCAATAAAATATCGTAGAAAAAAATAATAACGCTATTTTCCTATAGCGGAACTGTTCCAAACGAATGCAGCTGGAGACAAGTGATTCTTCCTAGCCCATGCCCATGTAAAAAGAAACAGTTGCTTGTTGGGCAAAAGATAGTCACCCTTGTAGGTAATAAAATTCCACACGGAATTTGTTCCCTGTTCCCTAAATTGCACATTGAAAAGAAAACAATTTCCGTGTGGAATTTTATTCCCGATAAGGGTGATTATGTAGAACTAGTTTATACATTCCCGTGGACCAGTTCAGAACTATTTCTGAACTGGTCTGCTTTGCTGCAGGGGTATTATACCCTACACCATAGTTTGCCAACAAATACATGGAGAAACCACTATTACTATGAATCGTTGCAGGTTAAAAGGCATACATTTCTAAATTCAATTCACATAGTATACGTATTAAAACATGGATTGATATACACCATTTCCACTGGAGGCGATTTAGTACACTGAAGTACAAATGCTTAAATTTCAAAATGATGGGTAGAAAATGCTTCCCCTAGAACGTGAAGTATTCTAATCGAAGGGGACCTATATATGAGGGCTGTAACAAAACATCGACCGATGTTTCCAATATTCACTAGGGCCGTTAAGTGCAATATAAAGTATAAATTCTTAAATTTCAGCCATATCTGTTGAAAAAGGTGTTCTCTAGAGCGTCAAGAAGTGACATAGGTGGGTCCCTTATATGGGGGCTCTACCAAAACATGGGCCGATGCACCCATTTTTACTAGGGACGATTAGGTCAAATATGAAGTATAAATTCTTAAATTTCAGCTTGATCAATAGAAAAATATGTGAGCTAGAGCCCCGAGGGGGCCTTTTTATGGGGGCTATAACAAAAACATTTTTACTAGGGGCGATTAGGTCCAATGTAAAGTATAAATTCTCAGATTTCAGCTATATCAATAGAAAAAATTTGCACTAGAGACCCAAGAAGTGACATCAGACGGGACCTTTATATTGGGGCTATAATAAATCATGGACCGATGTGCCCCATTGTTACTAGGGACGATAATGTTCAATATAAAGTGTAAATTCTTAAATTTCAACCAGATCAATTTAAAAATGTGTTCTCTAGGGTGTCAAGAAGTTACATCGGTGAGAACCTTTATATGTAAGTTCTTAAATTCCAGCTAGATCAATTGAAAAATGTGTTCAGTAGAGTTTCAATGAGGGACATCGATGGGGACCTTTATATAGGGGCTATATCAAAACATGCGCCGACAGGCCCCATTTTCGATAGGGGTCGTCCCTAGTCTAATGGCGATTTCGATACTGAAAAAAATGTTGCCCCGTCGACGTGAAAATCTGAAAAATATTTGTCCTTTTTAGGTGGAACTGATGTAGTCCTTCGATTTAAACTTAGCTCATATTTCAAAATTCCAAAATGTGGTATTAAAGTCAAGTTTTCGGGAAAAAGGGCAACGAAAGCGTTACACTTTTTTGCAGAAAAGAAATTGTCATAAGAAATGCTTCGGTGCCACTTTTCTTAAAGATGGCTTTATATTTGCAACCTGGACTTTGAGCACAATAATACATGGTCAGACGGACAGACATGGCTAAATTGACTCAAAAAGTGTTTCTATGCCGATCGGTTTAATAAACTATGGGTCTATCTCTTTGTTTATAGATGCTACAAACAAAGTAACATGGTGGTGGCGGGTATCAAAATTGGTCTCAACTGTATGACTCTATTTCTATACTTATTCCTATCCTTAATACCTTCATTTTAATGTTTTTTTTATAAGTCCATTTTTTGCATAATTGAATATGTTAGGTTCGTCTATCTCTAAAATTTGTATATTGTTTTTAATTTTTAAAATCAGAAAAATTTATAATCGTTGAATAATTAGCCATATAAGAAATTTTGTTAATAATATTGTATGTATTACATGTTAAGAAGTAATTTGTAACCATATACGGCCTGTTGGTTTGGTTTATATTGAAAATAACAAAATTAAATAAAATTAAATTAAATTAATTCTTTTTCACCTAGTGATGTCTAAAAGAAAACTGGGAAATTTTGACCTCATAGTTATAGCAATATAAGAAGAAGAAGTTATAGTACTATTATATAATAAGCCGATTCTTCATTATACAACACTCTCCACCCATTTTTCACAAGTCGATACCATTGAAGGAGCTATTACTATGTATGAAATTACAGACGATTCGGTTAATTAGTATAGAAGTTCTAAACTGAAGTTCGAGATTAGAGAAAATATTACACATATCAGTACTCCGTTCGTTTGAGAGTTATCGTGCGCACCAGCCAGCCGGGCGGATATCGTTTAAACTACTTTAAATATCCTGAAACGGATTTCCTCTAAACATACTTATGTACTTGGATCACTCGATTTTTACATAAATGTATTTTGCTAGTAATCACCTATCGATATAGATTTAACATTGCTAGTTATAAATACCTTTACTTATGGTGATTTCGTTTGTGCAAAAAAAGGAAAGACAATTTTTTCTAAGAGTGTAAGATACACTGAAACCGTATTTTTAAGAACGGGTTTTGATTTTGTTTGTAAAATTATTGCACTCCACAAATGCGAAAATATCGCATTTTTCATCCTCAGCCCAGTCCACGGTGTGGTGTGTTGCACCGTCAAAAAGCTTCAGAACCAAACCTAAATTAATGTAGGTATGGGTTTTACTAACCGAACGATTTTTGTTCGATTGTGCGCATGCAAAATGCGAAATTAGCAGAGGGTGCAGAGGGAATTTTTAAAATGTCGCAACATGATATGGTGACATTTTTTTTCAGAAAAGAAATCACCATTAGCTTTTCGAGGGTGAAACTGTCCAGACCTAGTTTAATTGTTCTACGATTGAAAAAGTATATTGGAAAAACCCAGATATACCCACCTTCGCCTCTATCAATATGTTGTACCGACTGTGACGGCTCCAGACTGATTGATTACTTGTAATAATAATAATGGAATTTTACTTAAAATCATAATAATCTTCTTTCGAACAATCTATCATTCTTTATAGTACGTCATAAAGTATTGCAACATATCATTGCAATGAATTTAATAAAGAGGTCATTTAGGATATCAAAGCTGCAAATATTCACAAATCGCTGTCTCCGCTACATACGAGTACTAACAATTTGGTGACAAACTATCGTAATACCCTAAGAAAAGGCACTGAGGAAATATGCCGTAAAATCCTATATTGGAAAACCCAAGGAAGCAGCAAAAAAGGGCGACCAAAAAACTCCCGGAAGAGAAGCCTGATGAAGGAAATCGGAAATCAAATGATAGAATGTCCCGGAAGATGTGTGTATAGCACCTAAGCTCCACAAGGAGTTAAGTGGAAAATAAGAAGAATACATATATTGGCATATACTTCTTCTCATGTGTGGTAAAATATTTTGGCGGTCTTTTAAAACAGAAACCCAATTCCTCTTTAAATACAAAATTTAACAGATTTTAATTTATTAATACTGCAGCGGACGAAACCGCAAAGAATTTGCGGATACTCTGGGGAAGGCCAAAACAATCCATGTGTGTGAGTTATAGGAAAGAACCTTGTGAAAACACCATATAATTTTAAAAACTAATGATGAAAAATGGTGGAAAACAGATAAGCCAAATGCATTTGGTAAAACGTGTATAGTCTTTTAATTATTTTCAAAACCAGGCAATAAAAATTGGTTAAAATAGATTTGCTTGGTCATAAAATATGAACATGAGTAGTGATATTCTACGTCCATAATTACCTTTTGATTAGATAAGAACATTAAGCAATATCTACATACATTTGTATGTATGTGTTAGATGTTGCAATTTATTTACGTATCCCTGAGTAAGTTGTAATGGCATACATCTACACCAATGAAAACATATGTACATATGTGCCTACATATATAGGTCGGAGGCCCCGAAATTCCAACATGGTGCACATTCATCAATCCATAATATGAAACGTGTGTTAACGATAACAAAGTGACTAATAGAGTAATTATTTGAATTGGTTTAGGTATGATGATTCACCCAATGCTTTGATCTATAACAAATATGTATGTACTTAGATTTTAGGGTATGAGGTCGGATCTGGCAGTTACGTATGTACATATGTACTCGTATATCGTTCATTCCATGTCAAACCGAACGATTTTTCGAAAAAAAAATCTGGTCGACATTCCCAATTGCCTTCAAAATGTGTATATGCGTTTTACAAAGGAAATGAATCATCTTGTAGTTGGTGAGAAAAAACAACAATTTTTCAGCTGTTATATGCTTCTGAAATCTGTTATAAGCATTGGGAAAACATCAGAAAATCTGTTATAAGCATTGGGAAAATATCAGAAAAGCTGTATTTTGGAATTTAAGTATTATTGAAATATTTGGAAGGAATTTTACAAATGAAGACTCGTTTGTAAGGTCGTAAACTGTACTTTCAAGTAAATATATTAATGATGGCTAATTAGTTTTTAAATGCATCAGTTGCATATGCAACTTTATTTTGCATCCTGCATATCAATGACACCAACTTACAATTCTGATAAAATATAGTCATGTAGCCCTATTTGTCCTAAACTGACCCTACAAATATCAAGATGGTGTTTAGCCTCATTCTCTTTTAAAACAATATTCACTAAAAAAATGTCAATGATTTGCCTTTAAATATTATAAAAAAAATATTGAAATCCCAAAATAGAATAGAAATTTTCAGCGTTCGTTTAGAATTTATGGGGCCACATAACTATATTTTTCACAGAAATTTAGTTGGTGTCATTGATGTGTAAAATGCAAATTAAATTTGAAGATTCATCGGATGCATTTAAAAGTGTTACGGACGCGAAAATGGATATCTGCTATATAAGAAAAATTAACGACATATAAAATGAGACTTCATTTGTAAAAATCAGTCCACTCGTTTCGAAAATATAACTCGAAACGTACGTCGAGAACATTTTCCTATTTTCTTAGATTTCAGATGCTAATAAAATCTGGAAAAATGTTTGTATTGTTTTTCTCCAACTATAAAATGTTTTATTTTGACCAGAGAATCGATATTTTTAACTCCAAATAAATTTTACTTTTCGAGGGAGAAATATTCAAATATCGAGGTGTACATACAACGTAACTAATCAGTGGACGCGATATTATAAAAAAAACTAAGAAAATCGAGGAAAACGACTGAAACATCCCAGCAAAAAATAAAAGAAGTACTTCCTAAAGAATAACATTATAAGTACTTCCAAATCATAAGTATGAACATTTTTTCTGCATTTAATGAAGTTCTTTTAAATAACTAACCAAAATGTAATTTCGGAATATAAATTATTAACCCTAGAATGCATAATTTCAAAACGATTGGATGTAAAATAAAGCTTCTGAAGTGATAAAAGTCCAGATCGGAATGAACATATATGTGACGGCTATGAAATATATGTAAAATACTACTTCTATGGTGCTAAAGGGCAAAAGCGGAAGAAGTATATATTTATATGGGGGCTATATCAGAATTAGTGAATGGTTCTGGCTAGTCGACTTTCGACTTTTCATCAACCGAATTTCGTTTCTGTCGTCTAGGTCGATTTATCGGACCTAAAAGTCGACTTTTTTATAGTTGATTAAAATAACATAACGTCATTTTAAAGTATGCTGATTTTCTTCGAAATATGTTAAATTGTGGAATTGTAGTACATTGGATTGCGATAAAAACTGAATTTATTAATAACACTTTATTCTTTCCAAAAATGTTGATATATCGTCACCAAAAATGCGTAACCCTCAAAAAATGAAAATTAGTTTTTGGCCAAAAATCACGATTTTTTTTGAAGAAAAAAGAAGAAAGAAAAAAAGACGTAACATCAAGTGCTCGTTTTTGATAAAGCACAAAAGGCGTAAACCACATTGTATTAAACTGGACGTACTGTATTCATCTATTTAACCTTTGAAGTTGCTCTCTTGTTGATATTTTGAACATCTATTTTTGTCAAATTTAATAATGATCTAAAGTAAAACATGAAAACGCATTTTTCCAACCTTGCTAGAGATCGTTCATTCTCGGATTAAAAAAAATCCATTGTACAAAATATAGTACATTTGACTAAAATATGACTTCTATGGAGCTTACATATATGCCAAATCGGAAGGAACACATCCATACGAGTATGTCGGGCTATATGTAAATTTGAACGGATATTGTTCACACAGATATTAACTGTTAAAATATGATACTCTTTACCAAATTTCATGAATATCGAAAGGAAATTATATCTTCTATAGAGGGTATAAGATAAATCGAAGGAACATTCATATATATGAAGATATCTGGTTCTAAACTGATATTCAAATAGTTGGGAGATTTTTGATCGTTCGCCGTAGACGAAAGAAAATAAGTTACAGAAAAAGGCCACATATCTAAATTCGGATCGTCTTTCAATTTCAATACGAATTGTCTTGTCCCAAAATAAAGATTTGTGCAAAATTTCTTTGAGATCGGACTATATTTGTGACCTGCACATTGATTAAAAGAATACATGCACAGACTGACACAGCTAAATCGGTTCAGAAAGTGATTTCAAGTCGATCGGTATAATGAACGATGGTTCTATATATCTCTTTTCCTTTTGGGTGTTAGAAACAAATGCTTAAAATTATAATAAATTGCACCACAGTGTGGTTTAGGTTATAATAAAATAATTTAAAAGAAATTATGGGGATTATGGGGATTGCTCGGTGAATTTCCGAGTGTGACTTAGCACATTTTTAAAGATTTTGCCTCTTTTTATCCTTTGGTTTCATTATCTGAAATAATGCTAATGAAATGTAGAGGATGCATATATGGGTTGTTTTGTAATTGTCTATCATAATTATATAATTTATTTTTCTGTAGTCTTCGCGATATATGATTTATTACTAAGTGCGATTATTATAAGTAGTCAATATAAGTAGTCAATTCTAAGCTACCTGCTGATAGGGTTTGTGATTATATTTTAATTTATACTCGTTTATTTGGCTGGGGAACCATATGAATTTTAATAAATTTTATAGTTTTATATTTTATTTATAATATTTTTTAAATTAAATTGCTATTATTCTACAGAAATGCTTGAACACAATATGTAATATAACTCAATTGGCCTCATAGGCTTTTCATATTACGTTAATTAATAAATGAAATGAAATGAAATAAATGTACCATACCATACGAGTACTTACTGTACCACAATGTGGTACTTTACTACTCTCTGAACCGGGGCTACGGAAAATACATAGCGCCGCACAAATGTGCTATGTATTACAGTGTAAAATAAAAAATACTTTTTTATTAGTGAGACTGTTGACCATTTGCGAAAATGTTACTAGAAATTATACTATGGGGTCATTCGGTCACATTTTTCAACAGCCAGCTACACCATACAGATTACAAACATCTTCAAATGTCCTAAACATACATATATATGATCGTTGATCTCTTTGGCCAATAGTATATTATTTATACGTTCCCTTCCCTACGTCAACATTTGTATTCCTTTAAAATAAGAGATCTCTGGACCCAAAGATGTTAATAAGAACGACATACATTCATCAAATAAATACAACACCAAAAAAGCAAATCTTACAGTGCTTTAAAAGAACTTGTGCAAAAGTGGTGACAAAGAAGTACTTCCCCGGCGCGACAACCCCTTGTTAAATTCATTGGTGAAAATCCAAATTAGAACAACTTCCGGATCATAAGTTGGGGATTTTTATTGCTTCTTTGGATGCTCTTTTTTTGCTGGGATACCCTTTAGTTTTGATAAATATAATGTGGAATTTGACATTTTGTATGGGAGATACCAGAACAGTGGAAAAATGTTTTTTGTTCAACTAAAGTCATTGGAAAAGTAAACTATTTTCAATACATTGAGCTAAAAATAAATGTGATAAAATTGAATATGGTACAATGTGTAGGAGTTGCAGTGCGGTGGATTTTTGCTCTTTGTCAGACTTTGGTCACTGTAAAAGTGCTCAGGTAGAAATTTATGACTGTACCCCAAAAAAATGCTAGCACTGTTTTGGAACGCTATCACAACGCAGACTTAAACTGTCTTTAAAACGCTGTTTCATGATTGATTTATAATGCTTTGAGAACAATTTATTTGAGAAAAATGATTCCGTTTTGGAAAGTGGTATTTGATTTTGTCATTAAATGGTAAAATTGTTAGGTGGGATACATCAGGGAAAGAAGGCGTTTTTCTCATAGCAACGCTGTGTTAAATGGGAGGTTTTTGGCTCGACAAATCAAATGTCTGTTAATTTGTTTTTTGGTAATAAATTTTGTTATGCCTTTGATACTATACGTATACCTATTTTTAAAAAGCGCTTGTAACGCCCAAAAAGAGAGGAGATAGACCCATTGCTTGTTATACCGGTTATACCGGAATCACTTCTTGAGTTGATCTAGCCATGTCCGTCTGTCCATGTATTCTTGTGATCAAAGTGCAGCTCGCAAATATGATGCCATCTTTCAGAAGATTGTCGCAGAGGCAATTGTTAGACAAGGGAAAAGTCCCCTCTGATGTCACTATTTGACACTTTATAGGATAGATTTTTCAATTGGCCGAAACCTGAGCTTTTATAGTTTATAGTGCGCTAGATCGTCCCTAATGAAAATGGGGCACATCGGTCCATGTTTTGATATAACCTCCATATAAAGGTCACAGACTAAATTTACTATTTTGCAGCCTAGATACTAATTTTTTTTAAGCCAGCTTCGGCTACGCGAAATTTGTTCACAAAATCAGTGGAATTTTTATTCTAAAAGTATAAAAAATATGGAAATCTTCATAAGAGTAGTAAAGTGTACAGAAGTGAACAATACTTCAAAAATAATTGGAGAAAGGACATCAAAGGAAGGAAGGAAAGAAAAACATGACTCAGTTCCTCACCTAAAAACTCTAAATTCTAAATTCAAGAATCCTTAATATTTTTTAAAACGGTAAATCGGGACGTTTTAAAAAATTGGGAGTGGTGGCAGAAAAGTGCTTGTACCCAAGCTGTATTCAAAAAAGAAATTGTATAAAAGGCAGGGATGCCAACTTAGTGCTTTTCGCACTTGATTTAGTGCTTTTCAGACCCCCCAATACGCGAAAAGTCCAGATTCACACTTGCAATTTTTTTCTGCAATTCTCTTTTGAAATTGTATTTGCGTTCAGACAATGTATTCTATTTCGACAATTTTTTATTTTCACCGCCCATTAAAACTCATTAAATTTTATTAAAATGTATGTCGCACCAATTTAAATATGTTGAACCGAGCACAAAAAAACTTTACAGCGAAAGAAAACGCAAAACGCATTGCAAAAAAATTTCGAGTACGGAAGATTTTTTCTCCCCCCTTACCGACTGCGTCCCTCTCCCACAAACACTGCAATTCAGCAGAAAAAAATTGCAAGTGTGAATCTGGACAAAGTATTCACTTAGTGCCAAGCGAAAAAAAAAAGCACTAACTGTACTCTTTTCATATTTTTTTTAGTGCTTTTGACGCTTTTTGTACATTTGTCAGATCAAAACTGGCAACATAAAGAAATTGTACCATTTTGTTACTGCATGGCAACATCTATTTCTATGCCCCTCATTTCACTCTACGTTTTAAATGTCGTTGGAATAAATAATTGTGTACAACCAATAAAAACAAACGATATTTTCAATATCATACAAAAAGAAACTAAGCAAATAATTCAGTGAAATTCATAAATTTACTCAATCATGTATGTTCGCTATAGTGTCTAACTTAATACACTTTTTCTCAAATGGCATATTTTTTCCTTTTTTTTACAGATGGAGCGCTATCCACAAAAAATGTAGGGAGATATGGGAGAGAGATCCTAATTTCACCAAATGGCTGTGCCCAACAAAAGATTTTTAAGGCACTAGGTGCACTTTTTTCGGATAGATTTGTTCCGAATTTTTTCGCCATAGGTATAATATGGGGCCACCTTGAGCCAGAAAATTCGTATGGTCATTTAATTATTAATTGAGCCAACTTGACGTAATATGTATAGGGTGATGAAAGTAGATATAATTTTTATAATAGCCTTTTTTTTGGCAGATCACGTGTGAGTCGTATCATGCTGTCTTGTTATTTTTGTTAAGTATTGTTTGGCATTTCGTCATGGAAAGACTTACGCCTGAACAACGTTTACAAATTATTAGAGCCCGACCGAGGTCGGATTTTAAGGCCGAAGCCGAAGCCGTAGCCGAACTTCGGCTAAATTCGTTAAAGAATTTGTTAAAGAATTGTTTACTTTGCACAAAAAAATTGTGTTTTCGATCAGTTTATATATACTGCTTACGTATTTATTTACTTAGCACATAAAATTAAAAACCTTAACGTTATAATGACAAAGAAAGTATTTTTTCTGCATTAAGACCTTGTATACTATTTCGATAATTTGAATACAGCTGCCCAGCAGCATAAACAACTGCTCTCTAGCACACAAGTACTTTTCTGCCACTATTTCCAAATTTTTGAAACATCTCGAGTTACAGTATTAAAAAATTGTAATGATTCTTGGACTCAATGGCCCATTATTATCTATTCGAACTACTTTTACAAGAATGCTTTCACTAGTTGGAGAGCTTTTAGGTGAGGAACTGAGTCATGTTTTTCTTTGCTGTTCTTGCTTTGGTGTCCTTTCTCAAATTATTTTTGTAGTATTGTTCACTTCTTTATACTTCTATGAAGATTTCCATAACAGAATTTTCTTTAAAAAGTAATATAATTCTATTTTTTTGTACTTTTTGAACAAAAAATCGGCCTTCGGCTGATTTTGTGGCCGAATGCCGAATATTGGCCGAATGTCGAGTTTTGGCCGTAGCCGTAGCCGTAGCCGAAGCCGAACATTCGGTAGGGCTCTACAAATTATTCAGTTTTATTATCAAAATAATCGTTCGCCAATTGCGCTGTCAATTTTTTTTAAATCCAAAAAAAAACTTTCCATTCGACCCACGACCTTGACAGCCATGAGAAATATTTTAGCTCTCGTTAAGAGCTATCTTTTTGCCATTGACCGATTCCCGATCCGACGTACCGGAATCATCGGTCCATATTTCTTCAAAAATGATGCCGGTGAGAACGTAACCGTCAATGGCGACCGTTATCTTGCCATGATAACAGACTATTTAATGCCTGAAATTGAAGCTCGTGATCTCGGCGACATTTGGTTTCAACAAGACGGCGCCACTTCCCATCAACCAATGGATTTATTGAGAGAACACTTCGGTGAGCAGATAATATCACGATTTGGGCCGTTGATTGGCCACCAAGATCGTGTAATATCACACCGTTAGACTTTTTCCTGTGGGGATATGTAAAGTCTAAAGTTTATGCGGACAAACCCGCTTCGATTCAGGCCTTGGAGCAAAACATCACGCGTGTCATTCGCCAGTTACCAGTCGAAATGCTCGAACGATTAATCGAAAATTGGACTCAACGGATGGACCATCTGAGACGTAGCCGCGGCCAACATTTGATAGACATAATCTTCAAAAAATAAATGCCAAAGAATGTTCTTTCAAATGATAATAAACATTCCCCATTCAATTTGAATTTTCTGTGTTTTTTTCTTTAAAAAAGTAGGGAACCTCGAAATGGATCACGCTTTATATAAACTTATATATATAATATACTAGCTGGACCCGGTCCACTTCGTTGCCCCAGAGTGAGATTTCCCATCCCACCAATTTTTGAACCAAACGAATCCTGCCACCAAATACATACACACAACATTACAGCACTCTCGGGAAAAAACAAATTCTTCAAGATATCTCCATTCTTGGCTCATATGGGTGGGGCCACACCCATTGGCCCGATCCCAGCACTCACGTAGAATGCCAACAGATACATATACACAAAATTACAGCACCCTCGCTAACAAATTGTGCAAGATATAGCAATTTCAAAATTTGGCTCATATTTGCGGGGCCAGGCCCGTTGGTCCGATCCTGACCATTTTTGGACCAACCACGTAGACTGCCTCAATGTGCATATACACAAAATTACAGCACTCTCGAAAACAAATTGTTTTATATATCTCCATTTCAAAACATGGCTCACATGGGCGGGGCCACGCCCGTAGGTCGTATCCCGCCCACTTTTGGATCTATCACGTAGACTGCCAAAGATACATATACACACAATTACGGCACTCTCGCTCCCGCTCACGTGGACTCCCAGCTACTTCGAGTTGGACCCAGGACTGGCCCATCTGGGATCAGGGTCCAGTATCAATCATGATAGGGATAGTAGGAATCTCGTTAAAAGTAGGAATCTCTCAAAAAACCATAACTCCAAATTGGCTTACATGGGCGGGGCCACTAATATATAGCCTATGTCACCCGCCTGAATATTTATTTATTTATTTTCAAATATCAATACAAAGGAAGCCTATAAAGGCCAATTATACATGTATTGTAGGTTTAATATCTATGTGTTATGTGTAGCTACATATTAACATTAAATTTTTCAAATCTTAAATACAAAATACTTCATAAGAACAAATTAAATGGCCCCCCAGCCATATGAATATCGAAGAAAGAAAGGATTATAAGATCCTATAGCAATGTAACAGGAATAAATTATGGTAAAACGCCACTGAAATAATTTAATATTTTCCTTTTATACGAAGAAATTGAGAAGGAAAACATCTTTAAAGAGTTAGGAAGATGACTCCAGAAGCGATGTACTCTTACTAAAAATGATTGTTCGAATAAAGTGGTGTGTATGATAGGAATATTGATTTGTATGTTACGAGTCGAGTAAAGGAAAGAAAATTCATTTGCAAGAGTTATTGGTTGGCCAAATTTCATGACTCTATAAAATTGGAGAACAACGCGTAGATTAAGGTAATCATGCATAGAACAATTTAAGAATTTGGAGATGTTCCGTAACAAGGTCATGCTCATTTATTCTCAATTCATAGACATAACGTACTATTTTCCTAACAATAACTTCAACTCTATCAAGGTTGTAGGACCAGGTTCCGGAGTAAATTTCAATACCATAATTTATTTGTAGAATTATTTGCACCCGCAAACATCGTTCTGCCAAATTCAAAGCGTTCTTTTCTTATTGTAGATTTAGCTTTGTTTCTCAACCGACAATAGGCTTTCCAAGTTACAGCATCAGGGTTTCTGAGATATTCACCATAGGCCCGATCTCTCAATCTTCTAGACATATTAATCTCTCTAGAATTCATCCATAAATATATTCACCGGAGTTAGATCTAGTCCAAGAAGTAGGAACAAAACTATGAAGAGTATCCACAATTCCGTTTAAAGTGTATAGTTGTAGATCAACATCATTAGCATTAAAAACAACAGCAAAATCTAGTTGATTAAACTGCTCAAACAGTTCATTAACATTAGTACGTTTGTAGTCCTTGTATTGCGTCGAGCGATGACATATAAGAGAAGAAAATTCAACAGAAATGAATATGAAGCTATGATGGGAGGAAAAAAAAGGAAATTGTAGCTGAAGATTCCCTGAAAATTTCATCAAAGTCGGCCCAGCCCTTTTGGAGTCCATACGTTACATACATACACACATCCAATTTTATATATATAGATAGATAGCTAGACCCGGTCCACTTCGATTAAAATTTCCGATCCCGTCCATTTTTGAACCAATCACGAATTCTGCCACCAAATACATATACATAAAATAACAGCACTCTGGCTTACATGGGCGGGGCCTCACCCATTAGTCTGATCCTGCCCATTTTTGAACTAATCACGTAGACTCCCAACATATACATATACACAGAATTACAACACTCTCTCTAACATATTGTGAAAAATATCTAAATTTAAAAATTTGGCTCATGTGCCACGCCCATAAGTCTGATCCCGCCCACTTCTGGACAAATTACGTAGACTACCACCAGATACATATGCACAAAATTGCAGCACTCTCGCTAACAAATTGTGCAAGAAATGTCATTTTGAAAATTTGGCTTAAAGGGGCGCTGCCAAGCCCGTTAGTCCGACCCCGTCAATTTTTTGACCAATCGCTAACAAATTGTGCAAAATATCTGAAATTCAAAATTTTGCTTGTATGGGCGGGGCTACGCCCAATGGTCCGAACCCGCCCATTTTTGGTCCAATCACGTAGATCGCCAACAGATATACATATATACACAATATTCAAACTCTCTCGTTAATAAATTGTGCAATATATCTCAATTTTGGCTTATATGGGTGGTGCCACGCCCCTTGGCTAGATTCCGCCCATTTTTGGACCAATCACGTAGACTGCCACCAGATACATATACACAAAATTCCAGCACCCTCTCTAAAAAATTGTGCAAGATATATCATTTTTAAAATTTGGCTTATATGGGCGGTGCCACGCCCATTGGTCCGATCCCGCCCATTTTTGGACCAACCACGTAGACTGCCATCAGATACATATGTACAAAATTACAGCACTCTCGCTAACAAATTGTGCAAGATATCTTAATTTTAAAATTTGTCTTATGTGGGCGGGGTCACGCCCACTTGATATATCGAAAACTCAAGTAACCTATTTTCACCACGCCCCACACGTGTACATTCTGTGAAAATTTCAAGAAGATCGGTCCAGCCGTTTAGACGGTACAAACAAACAAAAAAACCCACATTCTTCTTTATATATGTATATAGATTATAAATATGTATACTATATATATTTTTTGTTTGGTCTATCAATTTTTGTTTACTGAATAAAGCAATTTTTAATCTAAAATAAAATGTTTTAAAATTTAAAAAAAAATTAGTGCTTTACGCTTTTTAGATTTTTCATTACGCTTTTGCTTCAGAAAAAGTTGGCATCCCTGATACAAGGCATCAATAAACATTAAGGTGTTTAATTTTATGTGCTAAGTAAGTAAATACGTAAGCAGTAGACGTAAAGCGATTAAAAACAAATTCTTAGTGCAAAGTAAACAATTCTTCTTACCCTCCTTTTCATTCAAAATAACTCAAAATAATAAAAAGTAGAAAAAAAATTTCATTCTCAATATTTTGAAAAATAATATACCTATGTAGCTATCAAAAGAGTTCTTTGCCTTATTTTATATTGAGCTCAGTTTAGATTTCTTAAAACACTAACAAGCGATAATTCGATAACTAAACGATTTATCGATAACATGCCGCTTAATTTTGTATTTGTTCTTGTATTTAGATGCATTAAAACTACTCGATTTAAAAATGTATATATTTACTTATATAAATTGTCGCTATAACGTAATCTAATTACTAAAAAATAAATACAATTTATTTAGTAATCCCAACTAGATGAGTATTCTAGACTAGACGACTGGAACAATTTTAAAAAATGCTCGAAGTGGCGAAAAGTGTGTTGCCTTGATCCTTATAAGATCATACTGAATCAAGAACTGAAGCCAATTGATTTGAAACGCCGAAACTATTCCGTTTGGGCAAAATTAATGTTATGTCCTTAATGGAAAAACCGGTATAAAAAATCTTATCTAACCTAAACTACTCTATACAATTTTTATTCGTATTTTCTGTCATTCTTCCATATATAACAAACATTGTCTAGCAAATAGTGCATTTTTTATAATCTACAGAAGATTAAATTTAAATAGTAGGTAGGTACCGAGGCCTAATTTTTACTATTTTCTTAACTTTTAAAATATGCTGAACGAAATAGTTTAGTTTTTTATAAACCATGGTACTCCCAAAGTGAAATTTAGCCAAAGGTGAACATTTTTACAATCTATATATATAAAAGAGAGTGTCTGTTTGTGGGTTTGTTTGTTTGTTTGTTCTGTATAGACGTCTAAACGGCTAGACCGATCATCTTGAAATTTTCACAGAATGTACATGTGTAGGGGGTGCTGAAAATAGGGTACTTGTATTTTCGATATATCAAGCGGGCGTGGACCCGCCCATATGGGTCCAATTTTGATATTGAGAAAAATTTGTAGCTAGAGTGCTGAAATTTCGTGTGTATGCATTTAGTGTCAGATTATGTGAATTTTCCAAAAATGGGCGGAATCGGACCAATGGGCGTGGCCCGGCCATATAAGCCAAATTTTGAAATTGAAATATTTTGCACAATTTGTTAGCGAGAGTGCTGGAATGTTATGTATATGTATATGGTGGCAGTCTACGTGATGGCTCCAAAAATGGGCGGGATCGGACCAATGGGCGTGGCCCCGCCCACACAGACCAAATTTTGAAATTTTGATATCTTGCACAATTTGCTAGCGGGAGTGCTGCAATGTTGCGTATATGTATCTGGTGGCATTCTACGTAATTGGTCAAAAAATGGGCGGGACCGGACCAATGGGCGTGGCCCCGCCCATATAAGCCAAATTTTGAAATTGATATATCTTGCACAATTTGTTAGTTAGAGTGTTGTAATGTTGTACATATGTATCTGATGGCAGTCCACGTGATTGATCCAAAAACGGGCGGGATCGAACCAATGGGCGTGGCACCGCCCATATAAGCCAAATTTAAAAAATGTGATATCTTGCACAATTTGTTAGCGAGTGACCTGGAATTTTGTGTATATATATCCGTTGGCGATCTACGTGATTGGTCCAAAAATGGGCGGGTTCGGACCAATAGGCGTGGCCCCGCCCACATTGACCAAATTTTGAAATTTTGATATCTTGCACAATTTGCTAGCGGGAGTGCTGCAATGTTGCGTATATGTATCTGGTGGCATTCTACGTAATTGGTCAAAAAATGGGCGGGATCGGACCAATGGGCTTGGCCCCGCCCATATAAGCCAAATTTTGAAATTGATATAACTTGCACAATATGTTGGCGAGTGCTGGAATTTTGTGTATATGTATATGGTGGCAGTCTACGTGATTGGTGCAAAAATGGGCGGGATCGGACCAATGGGCGTGGCCCCGCCCTATTAAGCCAAATTTCGAAATTGATATATCTTGCACAATTTTTTATCTAGAGTGCTGTAATGTTGTACATATGTATCTGGTGACAGTCCACGTGATTGGTCCAAAAATTGGCGGGATCTGACCAATGGGCGTGCCACCGCCCATATAAGCCAAATTTTGAAATTGATTTATATTGCTCATTTAGTTAGCGAGAGTGTTGAAATTTGCGTACATGTATCTGGTAGCAGTCTACGTGATTGGCTTACAAATGGGCGGAATAGGACCAGTGGGCGTGGCACAGCCCATATTTTGATATAACTTGCAAGTATTATATAGGAAATACATGAACAAAAATGCTCGATATGCGATAATTACAGCTGCTCACTCCAATACAATCGCAATATGATAATGTGATGCATGACCAATGAAACAAGAATTTGGAAATTTTATAAGTATACATTTCTGTTTTCTGGACTTTCCACTGAATTCGGTATTTTTTCATTCAGTGAATTTATTACTAATACCAGTAAGGAAGTTTGCTTTTTGACGGTGCAACATTCCACACCGTGGACTGGTGTGGAATTATTACACTCGCATTTGGGGAGGGTAATAATTTTACAAAAGAAATCAAAACCCGTTCATACGGCTGCACCATTTTTACAAACAAACATAAAAATGCGGTTTCAGTGTAAAATGTAGAAAAATTTTTAATTTTTTTGCACAAAGGAAATCACCGTTAGTATTTCGTTCATAACCTTTGCCAATATTGCAAAAATAAATATTTAATAATAAATAAAGAGTGTTTTTTAAGATCTTTCGGAATTGATTAAAAAACACAGAAAAATTAGAGAAATTTACTATCACCTCCCTAACAATGCGATAAGGGTCATTGCGATAATAATTTGGAATAATTGGTAAATGTGGTGTGTGTGTGTATGTATATCTTATTTTGAACCGATAATCGCTAAATTAAGCAATATTCGTTCCTAAATTGAGAAACATTTTTCTGGAGAACATTGTAATAATCGGAAGTAAAGTACAACTTCTATAGCGCTTTGTAACCAAATCTGGAGGAACATATATATGGAGGTTAAATATAAATCTGAATCGGTTTTCCTTGAATACTCATTCATGTAAAATAGAAACCTGTTTCTGTCGAATTTCGTACTGATCGGATATAAAATACAGTTTCTACAGCGCTTACATGTCAAATCGGGGGTAACATATATATGGGGGCTATATCTAAATCTGAACCGATTTTCTCCGAATTTGGCAGTATTCCTTCATGTAATAAAAACCTCTTTCTACCGAATTTCGTACTGATCGGATATAAAATACAGTTTCTACAGCGCTAATTTTGACATGGGCAGCGAAGCGCACCGGGCTCAGCTATGCATCCATAAAGTGTAATTTTGTGCAATGCAATGGGCTCCCTTTCGAATAGGATGTACACTTTCAAATCCCGCCTCGCAATGTTTAATCAACACCAAAACCTTTTTTAAAGATAAGATAATGGGTGTCATTTATTGATAGTTGTCATAAAACAACGTACCTATCTTTCTTCACAAGACCGGCCGCCAATATTTGAAATTAATTTGCGTGGACACATCCATAATCCATGGAATGTCAAGTATACGTCATGTCCTCATGGCTGTGCATCAATAATTTGGGCAACTTGTGGTGTGGAGTTAAATTCAACACAACAACAATACCAACATAAAACAATTACAAATCCCCTGTGTTTTTGTTTTCAGAGAACACAGTTCAAACTTATGTTCTCTTTCCTCTCTTGTGGCTCTAATTACTCGTTCATTAATTAAGAATTAAGGGTGCAAAAGCATAACATTTTCCTTTGACAAATATGTAAATGGTCACCCTAACAAAGACGTCACCCGCTTCCCGCCACCCACCGTACGACGCTATTATAAACGTCAAAACAATTCCAAAAATTCTAAACTGTGGCCCATATTATACCTATATCGGTGGCAACTGCAACTGCAGTTCATATTTATTTCTTATTTAGCTTTAATGCTATCACATCCATACATACTCGTACATCCACACATTTGTATAAAAATCCAATTGGATTTTAGGCATTTAACACGAGCACGCCCTAGCAGTCAGCAGTCGCAGTAGCAGAGGCTAAAACGCGTAACCACAAAAACACTCCACCGCCCCGCCACAGACACAGTTGCCAGACTTCAACTGAAATTAAAGGCTTCTAGTACTAACATTTGCAAACACTACTCTAATTTAAATATTGTCAACCGAAAAGTAGCACAATAATATTGTTTATCGTTGTACCTTTTTGCTCTGCAATAAAATTGCACTGAAATGCTTGATAATAAATCGATTTTCCGCGGTTGGTTCACAACACAATATCAAACATTGGATCTGGCAATAATATAACGCCAATAAACACAATCACACCACATACCATCACCAGCCAGCAGCAATTACTAATTTAGGTTGGTTTTTTGTTTTTTTTTTTTCTAAATTAAGATCATAAAGTTTTTTGAATCAACGTATATATCATCACTATTTTGGCTTTTTGAATAAAAACGGAGCAGTTTTCTTTTTCACATTCACTCTCTACAGCCAGAGACTTCCTCCATCTTTACCTTGAAACCATTCATGGTCGCCCCATTAGCCTTGAGACCATTTTTTCGCGTACGAATTTCCCTGTATGCCGGCGCATTAAATTTCTTCAGATGCAGTTCCTCCCGTTCCTGATCATATTTTCTTTGTTGTTCCTCCTGTTCTATCCCGGTGGTGGTGGATATTAGGCCATCATTTTCGGTAAAAGCATCGGGATTTCCCATTTCAACGTTAAAAAAGCCGCGACTCGACTTTTCACAACGACGGACGAAAACTTGACTAATTTTTTTGTCTCGTTCTTTTGACAGCCATTGGGGCCAGTTATAGTGTGATTAGTGGCAAAAATGTATTGTGGCGTTAAACGTAACGTGATCTTAGGGCATCTCTTAAATACCGGCGAATGCGTCCGGCGTCTGTCAAAGTGTTGTTGTATGCACAGAAAACAATAGGATGAAATTTGAAATTTAAGAGATACCCTTATGTTCGTATCATCACATTACTTTCAGGCCGTCTCTTAAATACCAGTGAAAGCGTACGCAGCGTTACCGTTGTGCGACTAAAGTGGCATATTTGCCCCTTTTTTTCAGCCGTGCTACTTTTGCGCCCCTTTTATTTTTTGATACTAAATGTGCCCCTTTTCGCTTTTTTGTGCCACGTTTTGGCATTTTTTAAAAAAATCAGCTTTTTATGACAACACTTTCGTACTAACGTACGGAAATGCCTAACGCGCTACGTTCTGAATTAGGTTATTTAATGGGATATACGCATATGTTAAAACGATTTACATTTATCTTTTTTATGTGTAAGCATATGAGAATCTATTTCCACCGTTTCATCTTATTGGTGAAAATTCTGCGAATAGGTCGGCGTCTATGCAACAATACAATTAATTTGAGTGATTTCTTAATTGTAACAATATATGTGTTTATAAAAAAATCCAATTTATTTTTCATTAGGTTGATGTACATAAATATTATAAGCTTTTTTCTAAACAGATTTATTGTGAGATCAAAAAACTCAATACAAAACACATCTGTCCCAAGCACAGATCTAATAAGAAAGTATAAAAAAATGAAAATGAAATGAAAAAAATATTTTTTATGTTAAGCTTTGTTTTTTTATTGTTGCTTTCTTTAAATAAAAACCTTAAAATTGATCCCCCTTTTTTAATGATCGGTTGCCCCTTTTTTCGAAAAAATCCCCTTTTTGAAATTTCCCAACGCTGAGCGTACGGTGTCTATTAAACTCGATATCATATGTATGGAAATGTTCTACAACTACAGCCAGAAAAAAATTGCTGATGTCCCCAATTTTTCCCAAGAAAATCCCTAACCAAATGAATCGAAAAACACCTTTTTGAAAATTATCCCTTTTGGGCTTAAATGCAGTTTACCCACACAGCTCCGATCTTTTCCAAATTTTCACCATTGGTAGAACTTTTCATCCTTGTTCCAAAACTATAAAAAACTTTTGTCGGCGGCCCAAAGTTTTGGTAAAGTTTGATGTATCTTCGTTATTTATTATCGGATCGGCGAGAAATATATGTCTCTGGAAAGCTTATTAAACCCCCTTTCCTATGGTGCATTATGGTGCCCTGGTGCCATTAACCCATTGCGGTGCAGTTACAAATTAGTTTTGTTTAACCCCACTTCTTGAGAAAAGTGGCAATTTATTCAAAATTCTACCTATATGAAAGTACACTTTTTTTATACAATAGGCATGTTTTCGTTACAAGCTAGCACTTTTAGTTTAGCACTTTGCAACGAAAACAACTGACTTCCACTAACCAACACATAAGCAATAAGTGGCGGATTTTCACTATCTGGTAGCAATGGTGTCATGAGTTGCGAAGAAAGAACAGTGCGAAACAGACAAAAAATTCGTGAAAAGTATTTATAAAACATATATTTACTATTCTATGTTCAATTGTTTACACTCTGTTTGCAAATATTAAAATAATTTCCCATTTTTGTTCTTCTTCTTCCCGTTAATTCACAATAATTGATAAAATCTCTCCAAAAATGGCATGCCATATTGCTAAATATAGGGTGCCCAATCTGGCAACATCATACTCGATTAAGACATGAACACAAGCACCAAGGTTAGGTTAGGTTTAGGTTAGGGTGGCAGCCGTATTTTTTTACAAGCTCACATAGACCAGTTTAGGTCCCTAGTGTTACCACGGGCTGAAATGCCCCTCATCGAAACCAACCTGTTTGATATATAAATTTATCGATGGTACGAATATCAGTACTGGAAAGATCTGTTAGGCTGCCTAAAAAGGCCGACCCCAGTATATCCAGTCGTCGTTTACTCAAAGCGGGACAGTCGCAAAGCAAGTGCTCAATGCTCTCCACTTCTTCCTCATCTCCACAGCTTCGGCAGAAGTCATTGGAGTCAATACCCAATCTTTTGGCGTGTTCGCCGATCAAGCAGTGTCCCGTCAGAACCTGTACTAACGTAGACAATCGTTTGCTCTCTAGTGCGAGGAGATATTTTGACCTTCTCAGGTCATACCTTGGCCAGATTTGTCTAGCTACCCTGCAGGTGCCGATTTCTGTCCATCTATCGTTGGACTGCCTGATTGCCTCTTGCCTAAGCCAAAGCTTGCACGTGGATAGTGGCGCACCAATATATGCAAATTCTTCGAGAATTTGTAATGTCGTCCCTTTCCTAGCAAGTTCATCGGCTTTGCAGTTCCCCGGGATATCCCTATGCCCAGGCACCCATATGAGGTGTATATTAAACTGCTCAGCCATCTCGTTAAGAGATCTGCGGCAGTCGAGGGCTGTTTGTGAATTTAGGGATGTTGCCTCCAGAGAATTGATGGCAGCCTGGCTGTCCGAGTAAATGACAACGCCATTGTTGGTTACTATGTTGCGACTCAGCCACTTGGCGACTTCCCATATTGCCATTATTTCGGCTTGATAGACACTGCAGGTATCTGGTAGTCTGTGAGCTATATCCAGACTAAGTTCTTCACAGTGTACTCCGAAGCCAACCTTTTCATCAAGCTTCGAACCATCCGTGTAAAAGTGGAGATGGTTTATATTACCTGGTATTCTGCCGACCCATTCATGTCTGGCGGGAATCATAGTGATGTAATTTCTCTCGAAGGTGTACACTGTTGGTATATAGTCCACTCGGTCGGTTACCATAGCACTACACTTTGATATCCTCATGTGACCATAGTTCTTGTACCTCCACATTGATAGGCAGTTTAATCTTATTGCCGCTTTGGTTGCAACTTCTCTCGCCACAATATTAATCGGCAGTATATGGAGCAATGACAATTGAATACTATAGACGTCGCATGGAGTTTGACAATTCGTTTAGTTTGTCTGCATATTGAAGATGGCGCTTTGTCTGGCTAAACTGTAAAGAGAGCGTTCGGCAAAGAGAGGAGATTTACTTTTATTTACTCTGCAAAGAGAGAAAAGATTTTCATCATTAATTTTGTTATATTCCATCTTCAAAACATTCAACTACAAACAAACTGAACTTCAAAACATTCAACTACAAAACAAACTGAAAAACTCACTCCCTTCTCAGAAATTATTTGAGATTACAAAAAGTCTGCATGTTTTGAAAGAGAAATAATTGAGAGAGGAATTCGAGAATGAGAGAAAGGCTGCTCAGACGCCACCTGGCGGATGAAGTCTGTAAATACCATGCGACGTCTATAGTATTCAATTGTCATTGTATGGAGTAGGGCTTGTAGAGACTCGGTCGCTGTAGTCCTTAAGGCTCCGCTTATGCTCAGGCAGGCAGTCCTCTGAACCTTTGTTAGTAGGTTGGTAATGGTTAGTTTGTCAGTTGCCGTCCACCATACCACAATACCGTATAACAGTATTGGACGAACTACTGCTATATATATCCAGTGGACGATTTTAGGAGAGAGTCCCCACCGCGACCCTACAGCCTTTTTGCAGGAATATAAGGCGACGTTGGCCTTCCTTACACGTTCCAATACGTTAAGTCTAAATAACATTTTCCTATCTAGAATTATTCCTAAAAATTTTGCACTTTCAGAAAAGACTAGATCTGTTCCATTTATCCGAGGTGGAGGGTCCACATGTGGGACATTATTCATCCTAGTAAAGAGAACCAATTCTGTCTTGTTGGGGTTAACGCCCAAACCGCTGCTTCTGGCCCATCTAGCCAACTTGTTCAGAGCCACCTGTAGGATGTCTCTGAGGACGTTTACGAATTTGCCACTCACTGCGATTGCCACGTCGTCCGCATATGCCACGACCTTGCAGCCACAACGTTCTAGATCTAGCAGGATTTCATTCACCGCTAGGTTCCAAATTAGTGGAGACAATACTCCTCCTTGCGGGGTCCCTCTGTTTACATACCTTGTTAGAGTTGTGGACCCTAGACATGCTGTTATGCGTCTTCTGGTGAGCAGACTTTGAATTAGTCTAATCAAACTAGTGTTAACTTTTAGATGTGACAGTGCCGCAATTACCGCATCTGAGTGAATGTTGTTAAAAGCCCCTTCTATGTCAAGAAATGCCACCATGGTGAATTCCTTGAAATGCAGGGACGATTCGATAGTGCTCACAAGTTCGTGCAGGGCTGATTCAGTAGACTTGCCCTTGTTGTAAGCATGTTGGTTCCTCGACAGGAGTTTTGTATCCAGGTTTTCCCTAATGAAATGATCTAAAAGTCTTTCCAGACCTTTCAATAAGAACGAGGATAGGCTAATTGGTCTGAAGTCTTTTGGCCTAGTGTGTGATATCTTTCCCGCTTTAGGTATGAATACCACTTTGGTATCCCTCCATCGATTCGGGACGTATGAAAGCCTGATACAGCCTACATAAATTTTCTCCAGCCAGGGGATAATGTACTTTAACATTTTCTGCATTTCTGCTGGAGTGATGCCATCTGGTCCAGGTGACTTGAAGGGCTCAAAGCTGTTAATAGCCCAGCTTATTCTGGATCTCTCAGTCAAGAAGCTAGCGACGCTCGCAGTCCACTCGCACTCTTGTTGGTCCTGCTGATCCTCGGGTTCTGTTATAGAGTTCCCCGGGAAATGTGTGTCGAGCAGTACATTGAGCGACTGCTCGCTGTTTTTGGTCCAGTTATTTGCCTCATCCTGTAAATATCCCACTGTACAGGGTGAAGCAGATAATATCTTCCTCAGCCTAGCGGCGTCGGAGACCTTTTCCACTTCACCACAGAAGGTATACCAAGAGCGCCTTTGCGCCTTTCTAAGCTCCTTCTTATAGATCTTGAGTTGCTCTTTATAGGCATCCCAATCATTAGCGACCCCAGTAGATTTAGCCTTATTGAATAGCTTGTTGCAGGTCTTTTTCATAGCCGTTAGCTCAGAAGTCCACCATTGGGGTTTAGTTTTACCCTTGTACCTTGTTTTTGGACAGGCTTCTTCAAGGGATCTATTGAATGATATGGTGATATGATCGACCAGATTATCCAAACCGGCTTTGTCATTCGGTTCGTACGGAAGTTTAGAGTTGAGGACTTTCTTGAAATTCTTCTCATACAGATGCCACTTTGTCTTCCTTACATTTCTGTGGACGGCGGGTTTAGGCACTTTTTCCGCGAGTTTGAACTCAATATAATGATGATCTGAGAATGAGTGGTCGTCCAGTACATTCCACCCAATAATTTTGTCTGACAGCCGGTCAGTAGCAAACGTTACGTCGAGTACCTCTTGTCTGTCTTTAATTGTGAAGGTCGGTTTATTACCTATGTTACAAATACTAAGATTGGTAGTTAGAATAAAGTCAAGAAGCGAATCACCCCTATTGTTTATATCCGTACTACCCCAGATAGTATGATGAGCGTTCGTGTCTGCGCCAATAATCAGCTCGAGCTCGTCAGACGTTGCTTCTTCTACTACTTCCCTGAATAGAGCAGTCGGTACTACAGATTCATAAGGCAAGTAGCTGGAGACCACCCAATATATGCGATTACCGATCTCCAGGCTAGCAGCTGTTTGGTCTTTACCACTTAAATTAGTCAGGAGAAAGATACTTAGATCTTTCCTGGCCAAAATGCAGGTTCTTGGAGTGCCTTCACAGTTGGCCACAAGCAGTTTAAAGTTGGGTGTCCTAATACCGCACACCCTTCCTCCCACTACGTAGGGCTCCTGTATCAGGACGATGTCTACTGCGCCTGTGGACAGGCGCAGCAATAGAGCCGCTGAGGCTGCTTTAGCGTGATGGAGGTTAATCTGTAGAATTTTTACCATCATTGGTAATTGACAGATTAACATCCACCCCAACAAGGGTGTTATCGAACTCTTCGTCCGTATCGTCGAGAAGCATGTCCCCGCCAGATGCGTCAAAGAGTCCGGAGACTCCCCTCAGCCCCTCTGTGTCAGAAGTAGAGCTTTCGTCCTCAGAGTAGGACGTTACAGATCTTCTGTTAGAGTTGGAGTCACCAGAAATAATAGGCGTGGCTACCTCCGCACTTACAGAAAGTGCCACGGTGGACGACTCACCTTCTGCAGTGGGAGCTATATCCTGCTTGTATATCTTCAAGATTATAGTCTCGAAGCCATATTGTAGGGTTGCACTCGCACTTTGTATATGGGAGGTGGATTCAGCGTTTAGGATAAGATTGACCTGCCGCTTTTTACCATCCGCCTCACCCACCTTGCTGATTCTCCAATTATGGGCCGGCAGACCAGGATTGGAATCTTTTATTATTTCTAAGATGTCAGCCGGGTTGGAGGGCTCTTCTGTAACCCAGGTGATGGCTCTAGGGTGACTAGGGATGTTGTTTTTTTCGACAACATCCAACTGGGCACCCGGCCACACCTCACCCGCTCGACTCAGAGCAGCCTTATAAAGGTCTACTGATCTGGCATCACCGAAATATAAGAGCTTTACTCTCCCCTGATGCCATCCTGCATCGTTGCAGATTGGTGGTTTGCCCGGCATTTCTCTACGGACATCGAGGTAGTGAGCCATAATGGCTGATTGTACACGACTCCATTTGTCCTTGAGGATGGATCCATCCTCACTACTTCTGTCTATAACAGCCATCACTAGACTCTCCTTCGCCACTTCATTGAAGGGCTTGGTGAGTGTCCTGTTGATGGTGACATTAGGGCCTCTTGCCTTTTTCGAAGGCAGGGGTTCATCAGGTGATCTGATTCGTTTTACTTTATTAGCCGTTAACACAGCTGAATTTGTGGCTCTTTCAGCCGACTCATTGGCCTTAGAAGCATCTATGACGCCTTTAGCCCAGGTAAGTGACTCTTTTTGTTTTTCGGTAAGAGCCGAAACCTCAACAGCCTCCAACTTCGTCAAAACTCTGAGCGCTACACGATGCTCATTGTGCTTCCGTTTTGACGGTCGGACATGACGTTTTCCCCTCACCGCACCACCTGTTGTGAGTACTTGGGGGAGATTTTCACCAAACTTCATCGGGAACTAATAGTGCTTAAAAGTGCTTAGCTCCCCATACAAATTAAGCACTTATGGTGTAACGAAAACACGCCTAATATGAAAGAGGAAACTGCAAGCAATCATTTGCGTTATCTGGGGTCTCAGTAGCTCTATAGACATACCCCAGAGGAGCAAATCTTTAACCCAGGCCGAAGGCCGGTAATGCGGAAAAACTTTAGTCTGCGTTGCCTGTGTTGGACATACCCCAGAGGAGAAAATCTTTAACCCCGGCCGAAGGCCGGCTATTCGGTAAAACTTTAGTCTGCGTAGCTGGTGTTGGACATACCCCAGAGGAGAAAATCTTTAACCCCGGCCGAAGGCCGTCTATTCCGAATTCTTTAGTCTGCGTAGCCGCGTTGGACATATCCCAGAGGAGAAAATTGTTAACCCCGACCGAAGGCCGGCTATGCGGAAAAACTTTGATCTGCGTAGCCGGTGTTGGACATACCCCAGAGGAGAAAATCTTTAACCCCGGCCGAAGGCCGGCTATGCTGTAAAACTTTAGTCTGCGTAGCCGGTGTTGGACATACCCCAGAGGAGAAAATCTTTAACAGAGGCCGGCTACGCGGGTTTCTTTAGTCTGCGTAGCCGGCGTTGGACATACCCCAGAGGAGAAAATCTTTAACCCCGGCCGAAGGCCGGCTATGCGGAAAAACTTTAATCTGCGTAGCCGGTGTTGGACATACCCCAGAGGAGAAAATCTTTAACCCCGGCCGAAGGTCAATTCAAGTTTTTAATTATTATTAACGCGTTTTATGTATAGTGAAGGTGATAACACTTACAAAATTAACGCTAATTTAAATACTAAAAAAAATAAAAATGCTTGAACGCACTGTATGAGTGGATTATAATTGCATATCGGGACAAACGGTACCAAAAGCTTGAAGTGTCGGCTTTAAGATGACGTCAAAATACATTCCTCAATATCTGGCATTTTTTCATATAATGGGCATTTTTTCCCTTACACACCATACTTCAAAACAAAAAAAAGAACAATTCCAAAACAATGGGGTTACTGATCCGAAAGTAATATATATCATTTTATAGATATTATCATAAGCTTTCCAAAATTGGAATCCCTATATCTCGGGAACTATGGGCGTCCGACAATTTTTGTTTTGTTTTTAATAATCTGCTTTGGAAACCCTACAACCAAAAAAAAAAATCAAAAGAGTCGGGCTTGTGTGGGTAAACTGCATTTGTTCCCGTAACTCTAATAGTGGCAACGCGGAAAACAATTGCTTGATCTGTCTGCGAAATGTTAAAGCCGGCTGTATAAAATACGAACTCCTGGTTTTGGAATAAACTTATATTCTTTTTTTTTGTGGTCTGTGCAGAATATTTTCAAAAGAAAATTTTCATCTAGAAAATTTATATTGATATGAATATTCATTTTAAATGTAGCAAAACAAAATTTGTCTTAAAAATTTTAGAAAAATCAGTTTTTTTTTCTTAACACCAGAAGGCAGAACGTGTGTACAAAATTAGCCGTCAGGCGTGTTTTTGACGGACGCCGTACGCATCTCTGGTATGCAAGTTACGGCCTCAAAACGGACATATTAGTTCAGATTCACACAAGACAATTTTTTCCAAGCAAGTGTCACTGTTTTTAGGAGAGTGGCAGGTGGAAAGAGCTCTCTGCCTCAACCTCAACAAACAATTCACAAAGAATAGCCGAAACAAAATTACGTCGTTTAACGCAAAGGCAAGTTTAAAAGAGAATAAAACAGGGAAAATATTCTCGTGTAAATCTGAATTAAACGATTGGCCAAACTTGAAATGTGATTTGGACACAGAAAAAGAAGACATTTGTGCGAAATTTTTGTAATAGAGTGATAATTAAGTATAAAATGTTAAAATAAGATCAAGAAAATATAAAATAACAATAGGCATGTTTACGTTACAAGCTAGCGATTTTAGTTAAACACTTTGCAAAGAAAACAACTGACATCCACTAACTGGCAGATAAGCAGAAAGTGGCTGATTTCCGCTATCTGGTAAGTCCCTATTTAGACTGGCAATTTTTTTTCAGCAAATAATCGGCTAATTCTCTTTTCACCTCGCCTCTGCGTAAACGAAACGTATTGTTTTATGTGAACATAACAACACTTAGACAGACGTCGGTATTTAAGGATATCTCTTAAATATCAGTGAATGCGTCCGGCGTCTGTCAAACTTAGATATCATCTTATTGTTTTCTGTGCATACACCAACACTTTGACAGACGCCGGACGCATTCACCGGTATTTAAGGGATGCCCTAAAGGTCTGTTTACATCATGAGATTTAGTCGCGCGATCTTTCCAAAATACATCCCTGGGCGTGTAGTCTTTAAGTCCTGCTTCACACGAGGCAATTTATTCCAAGCAAGTGTCAAAGTTTGCTGGAGAGAGAGGCAGAGAGCTCTTTCCGCCTGCCTCTATCTCCTACAATCTTTGACACTTGCTTGGAAAAAATTGTGCTCGGTTCAAAATATGCAAATTTGTGCGACATACATTTTAATGAAAAATGAAAAAAAATTGTCGAAACAGAATACGTCGTCTGAACGCAAATGCAACTTCAAAAGAGAATTGCATAAAAAATTGCAAGTGTGAATATGAACTTACATTTGCACGAATCACAACCCTTGTGACGTCGAATGCCACATCTTTTTTGGTAATTTTTAAAGTTGCGGCAAGTCCCACATGCTGTCATTTTGTCGTACGATTCTCTCTCGCAATCGTACGATCCTCTCTAAAAATCGCGCGACGAAATCTCATGATGTAAAAAGAAGCACTTTGAAGAGAGAGAGAGGCATGCGGAAAGAGCTCTCTGCCTCTCTCCCCCACAAACTTTGGGACTTGCATGGAAATTGTGTGAAGCAGGACATACAGAAGTTGACATAGCAGCAGCTCTGCATCCCGCAAATGCAGGAAACAATTGCCTCGTGTGATTCAGAACATGGTTGTTGTTTTGGGTCAATTCTTGTTTTTGTTGTGGCCATCGCTACGCACACTGAACTGAGTTGGAAATATTTTGTTGGAATGTATAAAAATGTATGCTTTTTTGGCAGGAAATTGCAAAATTTTATATCTGCCAATTATATTATTTTCCAATACGTAAGGTTTCACACTCGCAATTTTTTTCAGGCAAGTGTCAAAGTTTGTAGGAGAGTGAGGCAGAAAGCTCTTTCCGATTGCCTCTCCTACAAAACGAAAATTATTTGCTGAGCATTCAGCCAGTGTAAATCGGGACTTAGATAAAACAAATTCCTGACGAAAGTGAGTGACTGGTTTTCTTTCGCTTAGTCCTGAATCACACGAGGCAAGCAAGTGCCAAAACTTTTAGGTGGCGGAAAGATCTCTTGCTTGAGAAAAATTGCCTCGTGTGATTCAGTACTTCATTTTCGTTCGGATAGAGAAACAGGCTGGTAAATAAACGACATCGGCTTACGACTCCTGTCTGTATGTTTCGAGTTTGACAGACGTCATACGCTTTCACTTGTATTGAAGAGTAGCACTTACACAGCCGCCGACACAACAAATTATTTACCGACGACCACGATTCTGCTTGGGCTCCATTTTCTTGTGTATGTACCAAACTAACCGGCAACACTGGCAAATGTCATCAGCTGGTTGTCAAATAAAAGCTCGAGAACGAGCCGGAAAAGTAAGCTTTTTTAAATATTATTTAAAAAATCAATTTTATCCCAAAGAAGAAAAATTAACAAAGAGATAATAAATAAATCAATCTTCCGAGAAGAAAGTCGATAAGAATTTTGTAACAATTTGACCAATTGCAAATTACAGTACTCTGCAGTGCGTGTCTTACAACAAGAGTCAAGAGCCGCTGGAAAAAAACTTCGGAAGCTCGTTGATGAACTGTGAAGGAGAAAGAGTACACACAAAACACGACAAACGAACATAAAACGAATTGAATCATTTGCAAAATAGAAGTGCAACCATCATCAACTACGACGACGCCGCGAGTGCTGACATTTTGTTAATAAATCTGGAAAGGAGCAGCAAAAAAGTCTATATATTTTTTAAAAATATAAATCTAACGAGAATATCGTTCATTCATTACTCATATTAGTATTGTGTAATTTTGTCGGCTTTGAAAAGAGAAACACAAAGTGTGAAAAAGAAGTGATTGAAAGAAAAATCAGTCGTGAAAAAGTCCTGAGAGAGCAGTGTCAAAAAAGGGCAGAGAAGAGAGTAAAGGGAAAGTGTCAAGTCAAAGTGTTACAGAAGAGCGTGATAAAAAAGCACACATACGTCACACGTCTTGGCAGTAGAAAGGAAGATTGTACCACAATTGACCGACCAACCACATACACAAAGTCCTTTTTCCTTAAAACCTTAATCGTCAAAAATGGATTTTAATTTCGGCGATATCAAAAAAGACACCTCAGCAGCTGTCGGTGACATTTTCGACCGTGCTGACGATTCAAAGAAGCACGCCCATGATATTTTGGGCAGTTATGTCGATGTTCTGGACAGCAAAGTCCTTGGCGGAGGTGAGAAGACAGATGACAAGAAAAATGTAGATATCGACCCCTTGGACCCCCAGGCTTTCGTGCAGCGTATGTCAGCCGGAGCCAAAGAAGCACAGGAACAATTGGATGCCAAATTTTCAAAGAATACAAGTGACTTGGATGACTTCCTGGGTCAGAGCACAAACAGCGCAAAACAAGGTGTGGCTTCGCTCACCAATGATTTCATGAATGCCGAACGCGGTTTCATGGCCGGCGCTGGAGATGCTGCCAAGGACATTGAAAAGAAGGCATCCCAGGCGGTCGATGACATATTTGGTCACTTTGCTGGCAGTGGTGATAATAACAGTTTTAAGCCCTCGGCTCCTGTCGAGGGTGTAGCCGCAATGGCCCACAATCAGTTTACCGACTTCGATGACGACGAGCCCATCGCTGCCCCAATGACCACCTTTGGAAAGACCGCAGCAACAGGCATTATCGCTTCCAACAAAGATTCCGACAATGATTCGCCTTCCATTTCCTATAATCCCTCACCGGCCAAGAAATTGCCGGCAACAGACGCATTAAAGGAACAGGACAACGAAAAATTCATTTCGAGCGAAGATCTTTTGGGTGATTTCAAAGAAGAACGTACCGCCACTCCCGATTCTCAAGCTTCCGCCAACAATTTCTCGGCTCCGTTAGCTAAGTTGCAAGATAACAGAACCACTGACTTGGACGCAGATGATTTTGATGATGATTTTCTTCAAGCTGATATTCCCAAACAGCCTGAACCCACAAAGGTGGCTACCCCGCCAGTTGTAGAACAACCTGCAGCTGCACCTATGCCACAACCACCAGTAGCGGCTAGACCAGCTCCGGTCATTCCGGAACCGGTAAAAGAACAGCCTGCCGCTGTAAAAGAAACGATAAAGGAGACACCAGCACCTGAGCCAGTGGCTCCAGTTGCTGCTCCAGCTCCAGCTCCTGCACCAGTAGTTACGAAACCTGTGGCACCTAAGCCATCTACGACTGCAACACAACAACCGAACATAGTATCTGTCGAGGATATTTTCTACAAATATGGTTTGGGTAAGTCCACACGAATTATTTATACGATTAATGCAGCTAAAAGGAGAGTGGAAGGGAGAAATCATGGACTTCTGACTTGCAAATGCCATTGATTAAGGGGTGAAAAATTGTCATGCTTCAAGCCAGTGGCAAAAGAGTGTTCACTCAAAAAATGTGCATGGTGCACATTTTTGTAATATATTTATTAAAAATTACAAAGATATAAACTTCAGAAGTATATGTTTTTTAAGGTCATGTAAAGGACAAGGACCTTAGATGAATAATAGTTTTTTGATATCGGAGCTAGGAAATAATCGATTATTTTAATATTTGTAATAAAAAACAGAAAATTAATTACTTGTTTTCTAAGAAAATTGGTATGCCTAAGACATATAAAGTGTTTGACAAAGTTTTCAACTTCAAATTCCTAGCTTATAAGTCTAACCTCTTTGATTTCCCAAATTCATATATCTCACATTTCATACATCTTTGAGATGAGGTCATACGAAAAGTTCCAACCTTTCAATGACAACAATTTCGATAAAATCGCTTTAAATGTATTAAATATCCCTTTTTTTTCGTCGTCTTGAAAGTGAGAAATGCGAGAAAATTCATAACAAATTGGAAATTTAATAGAATTTAAAAGCGATTTTTCGAAATCGTTTAATCTCATAGTTGATTATTATGATCGATATTCCAACACCGTGATGTCTTAAAGAAATATGACTCAGTATATCGTAGTAATGCAGGGTAAAATGGTTTCATTGAAGATAATGCAATTTTTACTCTTTTTCTCGTTCATTTCTTTTTAAATAATTAAGTATTTTATTTTGTAGAATAACCCAGACTGGCATTATGTAGGCTTATGATTTCTCTCCTCCTCCTTTTTCTCCATGATAAAATGCAAAATTTGTTTTTGATTTTGTTTTAATAACATTTTACAGCTTTGTTCTTATCATGTTTTGTTTGATAAAAAAAATACGTTTATTTCTGTTCATTCACATTCTGTTTGTGTTTATTACGGATTTTGTTACAAAAAAGTATATTAAACTAGCATTGCATTGCGCTTTTACGTTTTAAAAATATTGTTCTCTCCCCAATCCTTCTCCTCCCTTTAGGTCTTTTTGTCAATTAGCAACATCTTATTAAAATGTATTTCGTCGTCTTTTCGTTGAACTAGAATGTATCTCATGCATCATGTTCGAAAAATTTTCGAAACTTAGTTTGAGTGTTTATTTAATCCGAGATTTTTACCTAATCTTTGGATTAGAAAGGGTGCTGCTGCCGCCTGTGTATTTGACTACGGCGACTAGCCTATCTGCCTGCGTAGTGAGTGGCATATTGAAGATTCATTTGTAAACTTTTTTTATATTTGTTTCGTGTTTATGATTACTATTTTCCCCCATTCTTTTTGTATGTATTTTATTTAGTTGTTGGTAACGTTGTGTTTGTTGTGAATCATATTTTTGCTGTTCGTGTTGTCGTTATAACTTTTAGTACGTTTTGAATAATGATGTCATACAAACCAACCGCCAACCGGCAAACGGGACATACAAATGAAACATTTTGTTGTATCTCATATGCCGCGTCAATATAACATTTACAACGACGACTGTTCGTCGGTCTTATGGTGCGGGTTAAAAGGAAAACTATTTCTTGTTCTTATCGAATGGGCGAAGTGGTTTGGTGGTGGTGTGTGGCGGTTAGTAAAGAAAAATTGTTGGGTCACTTGTCATGTTATTGATGCATTTGGAAAATAATCCACCCTACTTTCATTTCAGTGTTATAAATATTAATTAAAGGGAATAGACATTGTTTGAGCAGCTTTTATTTTTATAGACGCGTTTTAATGCCGGTTGCCGGTCTCTCTACGTACGTACGACATTCATATATGTACAAAGATATTCACTCTTTTCCGCTTTAACGTGATTTTGTGAAATTCTCGTTTAAAACGTTTTCTTTTTCATGGAATCATCAGTCAGCAGCAGCAGTCATGAGTCATGATATACACTATACAACGAATGAATCGCAAAGTGATTTAGTTTTATTTCTATTTTTAGAAAAGTTGTTTCGTGATCGATCTATTGTATTCGTAAAATATATATATGTATATGGAAGAAATTTAACGGTTCCAAAAATAAGACGATTTAAGAAAGCAAGTACCACTGATTTCGTGTTTGAAAAAAATGAAGTTGCCCTCTGTTGAACTTTTAGCCAAAAATAATTTTGGATACCTCCTCCTCCCCTTCCAACTCTTCAAAGAACATGCTTATAACTTCAATTTGTTTTCTTCGGTTCTTTGAAAATTAAACATTAAATTATAAATAAACCCGCTGCTCAGCATGTGGAAGTATTTTTTTTTTTATTTTTGTAAACAAATATTCTTCATAATTTCTCTTTTCTCTCGTTGAAGAAAGAAATGTCTTTCTGTGGTTCTGATTCACTAAGTAGTTTTAAAAAGGTATTTCATTATACATACATATAATGATATGTATAATAGGGAAAACTGTTGCCTAAGTCGAATCAACTGACTAGTTAGTATACTGTCAAATTCAAATAAATAGGTGTAATTTTGTACATTCTTTTTAAGACCATAGTTATTGCAAAAGTATTTGATAGTGGCGAATAGAGAAAGAACATAGAGATAATTGGTACATAAGCTGTGAGCCATTGAATTATCGTAATAATTTTTCGACATGTATGAGAATTACCGGAAGAAGGCTCCTAATTTATTAACACTTAAATTTTTCTCGAAACTGTTGTTACAACAAGAAACATACTACACCGTTTTCAATTGTAATTCGAAAAATATCATTTGAAATTCTAGGATTCCATCAGAAACTTAAAAAACTTAAATTGAAATTTAAAATACTCGGCGTCAATTGAAATCGCAAAAATATCAATTGAAACTCGAAAAATCTATTTGAAATCTAAAACAAATCAATTGAAATGCAAAAAATTCAATTTACGTTCGAAAAATTCCTTCTCATTTATAATTATAAATAAGTCAATGGAAAATCAAAAATTTTAGTTCAATATGCGTTTACTTCTTTTGATTATAATTGGAATTGTTAAAATTCCAAATAGATTTTGTTTATTTTCAAAATCTTTTGGATTTCAATCGGAATACTTTGAATATGAAACAGAATTTTTCAATTTAAGCGATTTCAAATAAAGTTTTTGTATATAAACCGATATTCTTTGAATTTCAAAAAAAAAAATTGAATTTCAATTGGTGTTATTTGACATTGAATTTTTTTCGAATTACCCTTAAAATGATGTAGATAATGTTTAAGGATTTATGTACATTGATATTCAAGTTGTGGTTCATTCATTTGGCTTTTTCGGTATTTCGCTAAGTATTATCGAATTTTTAGGTTTAAGAAGTTTTAAATTTTAACACTTAACGCCTTACGCTTCTTACTGAACTAAACTTCTTTGTCACTTGAAATCAGCTCAGTAGTTGATTTTCTCTCCTTTGTTAATACACTAATTATATACCTATGGGGAAATCCATGACAAATCGACCAGTTCGAAAAATTTCCATTCAGATTTTTCCAATTTTTTATATTTTTAGTACACTTGAAGAAACGCTTTTTTGTAATTTTTAAAATTTTTCCGATAACTCGTTCAGAAGTTATAGATATTTAAATACTCGTTAAAATATCACTCAATTTATAGTCCGATTTAAAATTTATTTTGATTTCTTCGCACTTTTCAGAAAAAAATATTGAAAATATTTTCGTGTGCGATTTTTATGTTTTAATAATTAATATTCATGTTCTAGCCTTTTTGTATATCTTAAAATTTTATTAATACTCTAACTTTTAAAAAAATGTTTGCGGCAAAAGGCTTCTGAATAGATGTTCCACGTCAAAGGAAAAAATTAAGGAGAGACTTCAGGAAGTATATCTCCCAAAACAAACGATACTCATGCTCATCCCCTTACTGTAATAACTTCCCTACAAAAATAACGATATATCAAAAGTCGTAGAAATCTATGGATTTTTTGGGTGACAAAAAGAAGGAATCACAATAGGTCCCCACAATACACTTTTATGGTAATCCAACGGTTTACCTGATACACAAAGTGATATTTTAAAGAGTTTTTAAATATTGATAACTTGTCGGTAAAATGTGAACAATTTCCACGAAGCGTTTTTGCAGGTGTAGTAAAAAATATGAAAAAATGGAAAAATCAAAACGGACATTTTTTTGAACTGATCGATTTGTTGTGGAATTCACCACATATATAAATATGAGAGTGTTCAATTTGATCATGTTTTTTTATTACTAATGATTTGAGTTTTATAAAAATGATATTATTAAACACACTGAATGTTATATTCGATTTAGCTGCTATTATTTTTTATGCATTTTGTAATTTATTTTAAATTATCTTTTAAATCTTTACCTTACCAAATTTGATGGAATACATGAATTGAAATACAAGAAGAGTGAACCGATATGGCCAATCTTCGAACTATGTTTGGGTAAGATTTGATCAAATGCTAAATTTAATTTATTTAATCATTGCGACAATGCTAATTTTAACGGACCTTAAAGTTTAGTAATTTAATTAATATATGTAAGAATTTTGTAGTATTTTTGACCATATATGGCCTTATGGTTTGTCTATGAATTGGAATAAATAATAATAAATAAAAAATAGTCGTAGATATTTTAGTTTGAATATTCCACAAGACATTTCCTCGTGAAAAATCAATATAAGTTTTCTCTCAACTTTCTTTCATGAAAAATCATCAGAAAAAAACCATGAACTCATTAGAAATTCATTATTAGACTTTTTAAGGTCTTCGGAAATTACATTATTTCTACGTTTTTAGAATATATAATTAACATTACACGTATCTTTTCACAATACAAATAGGTAATATTGTTTCCTCAAATAATTCTTAAATGGCATATTTCGGTGGTAATGACATTACATAGCGTGTGCGTTGTTAAAATTTTAAAAAATTGATTTGATGACTAATTGAAATCTGAAATTACTTGTTGAATAATTACGAATTAAAAAGCGAAATGAAATGTAAAAAAAATTAATAGAATTGAAAAAAATATTGATTGAAATTTCCTTTTTTATACCCTAACCTTATAGGGAGGGGAAAAATTACAAAATTCTTCAACAATTACTTGTTACGCTTATAACACTAGTTTACAAAATCTTTGTCGAAGGGCTGTGTACCATATTTTTTTGTGTAATAAGGTGTCCTAAAAACGAAAAATATTTAAAAAGTTATTTATGGTGACGAAAATCCTTTTTCAAGAAATTTTGTGGAATGTAGTGCTTTTATGGATTATTTTTACATATATTAGCTTAGATAAGGCAAAACAAATTTTGAGATTTGTATCCCCTTACCTTAGTGAGGAGGGTATATCGTCCCCTCAATAAAACAATACACCATTATTTTGTTGTTGCATTTTAAGAATCTACGTATTCTATTCTATACCTGGTAAAATGTTGGTGGAATTATATTTCCACAAAGTGGGTCAAAAGTTAAATTGAAAAAATACTGTATATATTTGATCCCATATATATATACATATATAATTAACGCACTTTTAGACTAATAGAATCTCATCTGGCTGTAGCCTGATTATTTCACCACATATTGAAATGACAAGAAATTGAAAGCATCAATTTCCTTCCAAAATATACATATTTATCTTCCAAGAAGTCTATTTTCACAAAAACTTCAAATGTGATTTTTTCGAAACTACAAAAAAATTATACACTATTATTTTATTGAGGTTATGTTATATCATTTGCTACGAGCCAAAAGTGTAACACATTGAAGGAGTAACCTAAGACCCCAAGTATGTTCGGCGGATATCCGTTTTAGGACATTTTAAGTCATATGAGCAATGTCCGTCCGTCCGTCTGTCTGTCTCTCCTTCTGTCTGTCTGGCTGTAGCGCACGATAACTCTCGAAAGGAGTAATGTATTAAATTTGGTATGTCATAATATTCTTTTCTATCTCAGGCTAAGTTCGAAGATGGGCCATATAGGTCCACTCCCCCTAGTATCTCCCTCACAAAGGGTTAAAATTAAGTGAACTATTGATTCTTTAATATATTCTATACTACTTATCAGAATCTTCTGTAATGTTGTGTGTATGTATCGTTGGCCTTTTTTAGTTGTTTGTTTATATCGTTTGGCTTAAGGCTTGAGTTAAAAAACTGGTGTTGTTGTTTTTATTTTATTTATTTAATTTTTCAATATTTCGATTGGGAGATTTAATGTAAAATTCTTAGCAAACAGTCCGTTTCCACAAATAGTAATGGTTTCTCTGTCGCTATAAGCCTGAGAAGAATGGGCGAAGTGGCCTTCCACACAAAAGGGACCATTTCATATAAAAAGTTACCAGCTAATAACTTTAGTACCAGAGCATAAAAAACTTTCAATTTTGTACAGTGTAATGTTTTTATAGTACCTACAGTCAAGTGAAAAGTTATTGGCACGCCCCTTTTGGTACCTCCCACACAAATGAACAATTTTGCACCAAAAGTTAACTGCTTATAGCTTTAATATCAGTCGATACAAATACCTGAAATTTTGTACAGTGTAATGTTTTTATAGTACCTACAGCGCAGTGAACAATGTGCGAAGTTGACACGCCCCTTTTGGTGCCTCTCACAAAAATTGTGCATTTTGCACCAAAATTTAACAGCTTATAACTTTAATACCAGTACATACAAATACCTGAAATTTTGTACAGTGTAATGTTTTTATAGTACCTACAGTCCAGTGATAAGTGGGCGTCATTGGCTCTCCCTTTTTGGTACCTCCCACACAAATGTACTATTTTTAAGCAACAGTTAACGGCTTATAACTTTAATACCAGTGTATACTTTAAAGTTATTAAATGCATTTTAATTGATAATAATTTAATGAAAACAAAAAATAAATTTACGATTTTTTTGGGACTGGCTGTGAGGGTATTCGTAAGTCGGTTTTCCCGACTGAACTTTCTTAATTGTTTTTATAGTTTTTATGTTTATTTAAATGTCTTCAAATTTATTGTTTTCTATTACTTTGCAATGCCTATAGATTTTCAAAGAATGGTCAACAATTTTACATTCGTCTGCAATTTATATGAATTATTTAAATATCTTGAAATTTGGTGTTTTCCAATACTTTTGCAATGTTCATAGGTTTCCAGTTCCTGCATCTCCCAAACAATATATCTAGTTTCTTATTATATTTTTCTGAATGATGTATTGAACAAATTCATTTATAATGATGACGACATTATGAAATAGATTAAATAATGCATAAAATTATATGACTCATTATTTTGTAGGTTCTATTTCGAATTAATACGATTTATATGATTACTGGTTATTTTATATTTCGTCAAATCATCAATATCTGATATTAATATCTTTAACAACACACAAATTAGCACAATAAATTAGGAAGATGGGATGGGTATCGCTATGTCTATAGTACGACTTGTTTAAACAAGTCTCACTGAACGATTGATAAAATATTTATATTGATGTCATCAAGAAATGAGTGTACTCTAAGCTATTTCAACTGTAATTCGATTAAATTGCAAAAATTCTATATGATATACAAAATATTTCAATTGAATTTTTAAAATCCTTTATTGACACTCGAAACAGCAAATCTAAAATTAAAAAAAATCAGTTTAGTACATTAAAGACTTTGGGACTTATTCATAAAAATTTAATGAATAAGGCCCTTTATTAATTATATTTTTTATATTCCGCTTAAAATGTGTTCATATTTTTGAATATAATTTTTTGATTACTATTCTATTTTTTTGGTATATTTAAATTAAAATAGAATAATTTGAATTCTAAATATAATTTTTTTAAATTCCTAAATTTTAAATATTCTTAACAGTAATTTATAAATTAAATTTCAATTTTAAATTTCAACTGTAGTTTTTTTTTGAAATTCAATTGATATCTTTCGTTTAACAGTTGGAAAGTGGTGTAGAAATGTCTCAGAACAGAAAACGACAGTCGTGATATTCGACGCATTTCAAAAAATAGCCTTTCGTCGATGGGACAATTAAACAAAAAATAGGAACGTAAAATCAGTCACGAGTGAAAACTCTACTTAATATCAAATATAAAAAAAGCGTCATGTGAACAGTTTATTTTGAAAGTGGCGTAAACGCCATTCTGCTTTTCAACCAAGAGTAGTATCGTTAAGAGACTATCGCCCCTGTTCTGTATTCCGAATGTAGCTTGAATCGGAATTTTCCGCTCGGAATCGAGTTTCTAAATTTGCTACTTCGGAAAAATAATGACAAAGCGCGTTTACAGAAAATCTTCAAAAATACTCAAACAGAAATTATGGTCACTTTTATGAATTATAAATTCGGATTCAATTAGCTCTCGGAATGCAGAACAGGGGCGTATGTGAATAGTAGAAATATGAGATTTACATTCAGTTCATCTCAAGACTTCAATACTTCTATAAAAACCCGCTTTTTTCAGGGGTGAATCGAGAAAAGCAGAATGGTTCATACGACTTTTTTTTGTATTTGATATTTAGTAGAGTTTTCACTCGTGACTGATTTAGGTTCCTAAGTTTTGTTTCATTGTCCCATCGACGAAAGGCTATTTATTGAAATGCGGCGAATTTCACGACATAGTCGTACCATTGTCAAAAAAGCTAGAAACCATAAATTAAAAATTGCGACACAAATAGACCACTGTAAATATAATTTAATGTATAACAGACCCCCTAAAACAAAACTTGCTACAAAAGTAATAAATATCTTGGCGAGTAGGGTATACTATTGTTCGTTTTGCACGCCCCAGATATGATTGCCTTAAGTTTTCATTGTTTCTGTTTCTGCTTTTCCTCCTTTTTGTCATTGACATAAATTTCTTTTCTTCATTCAATCTACTGCACTACTACAGTAGTTGTCGACGTCGCCATCGCCACGCCAGATAGACAAGCATACATCACCGCCGCCGCTACAAAGACAACCCAGAGAAAAAGTTCCTATGGACATTTTTGTTTCAGTTCTGTATTTGACGAGAGGGCCTTTCATTTCAGATCATTCAAGAAAACAAAAAAGAGCACACTACCAACAACAGAGGAGGCCAATGGAAGGCGGCGAAGAATAGGAAAATGCAGAAGCGATCCACCCGTTGGCCCACTCTCCCCACCACCACCACCCCTCCATCTTTTTCTACATTTTGCATGAGGTGGCATTGGACTTGTGTGTTGCGTAGAGGCAATGTTGTGTGTTCATTCGATAGTTTTATTTATTGATTGTCTTTGGCTTTTCTTTCAAGAATGTCGTATTTAAAGGAATGAAAGGTCTGGCGGCGACATTTCACCAACCTCCACCGCCCTTCCTCTGCTACGTTCCACATTGCCAGACTCTAGTTGTTATAATGAATGCTTGCACAAAAACAAACGCAAAACTGCATACATACTCTTTTATATCTTATTGACATTTATCACAGATTGTGTCTTTGTTCCAAAATAACTGTAATCTGTTATTCTTTTTTTTTAAATCACAAATATTTCGAAAGAGTTTTTTTGGGTTTTAGTTAAACGCGTACTCGGGTCGGCTCTAAAAATTTGTTAATTTTTGTACGTTCGTATTACGCGAAATTTTATTTTAAACTGGCAAATAATATTTAAAACAATTTCCAATGAACGGTTGAAACTTCATTGCAATTTTATAGTTTCGTGTTTGCTTTGGTTTTAAACAAATAATTAAATACCAATTAAAAATATCATGATTGCATCTGATGTAACAGATGACACAAATGGATCGACATCATTTGTTTTATATTCATAATTTACATAGTTTGAGACAAGTTTAATTTGCATGCTCCATTTGTTATACCCTCACTTGGTTAAGGAGGCTATATACATAGTTACATATATATATATATGCAACGGGCTCAAAGTTTAACTCATCGAATTGGTCATTTAAAGTCAATCGAGCTGTGTCCGTCCAACCGTATATCTGTCGGGCTGGTTCGCACGTCACTACTCTAAAGTAGTGTCCCACTTCAAATTTTATATTTGGTAATATTTGTCCTGTCTCAGGTTATATTCGAAGATAGGCCATTTTGGTCCACCCCTTCTGGTACCTCCAACCCTGAAGATTTTGGTTAAATATTTAATTGAACTAGATAACAATATTTGCTATTGATGCATACTTTAATATTTGGAAAAGAAATGCCACTGCCATGTTAAGCGCCCCACAGACGAGTACGATACAGGGTATAAATAAACACCAGTTACCAATTTTCAGCCCGATCAGTTTATGGGTCGGAGATCAATAGAGACAAAATGAATGTACCCCCCATCCTATGGTGGAGGATATACATATAAACAAAATTCGTTAGGAATTTTAAAAACAAATTTCCCTGTTTTAGGACATATTAAGTAATTTGTCTTTCTTTGTCTCTGTATGGTTCGCACAATAACTCTCGAAAGGAGTAACCGGTTGAATTTGGTGTTTTATTTGTATATGGAAATTTGGTACTTCCCACACAAAGGATTAACATTTTGAGATATTGTTTCTCTAATAACTTTTATATTATTTTTCAGAATCTTCTGTAATTCAACACATAGATTAGAATATTCGTTGCTACCATATTCAGAAAAATGGGAGAAATTTCCCCGCTCCTTTTGGTACCTCACACACAAAGGGGCAATTATATACAAATAGTTAATATCTTTAATACCAGTACATATGAACTGTTTATTTTGTTAGTGGTGTAAACGTTAAAAAAGACGGTTAATAGAGCTCAAATTCGAAAGTTTTCACAACAGTTCATATAAACACTTGAAATGTTGTGCAGTGTATGTTTTTATAGTACCTACAGTTCAGTGAAAAATTTACGTTATCGCCAGGGCCTAAACACTTATAATTGGATACAGTGACTTTGGAGTGACTATTATTCAGCGCAAAATAGGTGTAATTGTCAAAAGCTTCTTCTGGCACTCCCCATACAAATTGATAGATTAATTCATCTAAATGTTTTCATATTCTGTATTTTAGAAAACTTTTAGAATGTCTAAAGAGTGAAATTCCATATGACTCACAAAGTGAGGGTATACCTTAGTCGGGTTACTCGACCTGAAATTTTCCTACTTTTTCTATTCGAAATCCACATACAGAAAAATGCCGAATAAACTATATCCCTAAAATCAATTGTGATACTCCGAATTTGGGAAATAAATTTCGCTAGGTATTAAAGGATAGAAATTTAAGGAGCAATTTTAATTACATTGGTCAACATTTTTTTGTGGCACGGGGTTTGACAGCCGATTTGGATACATGAGATAACACAGTTCTTAGCTTTAAAGGTAGTTTGTTTGAATTAGCTCTAGTTCTCGCGATAAATCGCGATTTGCAAAAATAGAGAGTTTGAGACACATATTATAGCATAACTCGAGAACCATCCCAAAATTAAGTAGCTTTCAATTTCTTCAAATAACATATCTTCATCCGTTATTGTTGTTGTAGGAGCTTGGAGACGCAGAATTGATAATCTTTAAGTCTATTTCTATTACCGACTTTGTTCCGGCATATATCCGATTATCGCGGGAACCTTATGTTGTTTTCATCTACTCAATGTTGTCCGGTTGTAAATTAACATTCGTCTGTTAATTTCAGGGATTGGATGTTTTTTTGGTGTTACCGTTTCTATTCTCCATTAGAAGCGCTGCATTTCTGTTAATAGTCGTCATGGTGTTATGTCTATTTTTAGCTTCCCCGTTGACTCGGGTGATCAGATGTTGTTGTAGTGGTAGTGAAGCTTTCGAATATTTTCGCACTAATCGTACAATAACATGAAATACCTTGAATTTCTTTATGGGAAACATTTTTGTCTATGATACCACATAAAAATGTGTCAAGGATTTCTATGACTTTTAATTTGTACCTCAGTTTAGTCATGGAGATTATCTCTGGGGCTTCGAATGCTTTAAGGAAAATTACTATTTGAGGTCTTCTATATTTCTTTCGTCCGACATTGAACATGTATTTCGAAGTCTTCTGCCTTAGAGTTCTACCCGCAATTACTAACGTCTCTGGTTATCCAGGAAACAAAATTGATTTTAAAAATATGGTTTGTTCAGCATTTTTTCTTAAAAGTGCATATAGAGTGCGAATACGCCTTGGTGGACATTTTTTCTCAGACCAATTAACCCAACATATTTCATAGGAATCAATTTTAATGCAGATGTCCTCGGAATTCATCATCCATGCCCGAGAACGAAATGAAGATTATTTTTCTTGAAACTGCTCCGGCAATATTTACCGGCTCCGACCAATTTACTCTGTCCTGACGTTCATACATATTTCATTGCAAGATAAATCAATCAAGAACACGAATGCTTTTTTGTTTCGCCATCAAATTTTTGGGATAACAGTCATGTTGAATTGTCATTAAATGCTTCTTCTTTCATCTTGCATCGCAGTGATGATTTGTTTATATCGCAATTCCTTTTCAACTATTTGTGCGGCGATGTGGATGATGATGCATGGTTATGTTCTGCAGCAACAGTGTTTTTTTTTGGGTTTAAGCTTTTAATTGAAATCCGGAATCTGTTTTGTAGAGCCTACAGCAATGCGCATGTTCTGCAGAGAAAAACGGGACTCTCACGAAACAAAACAACCCTTAGCACAAAAAAAAATAATCTCCACATCATTTGTGGATACAAGAAGAAAAAAACAAGAAATAAATCAATAGAGTAGAATTGCTTCTAATAGTTTCCAAAATTCGCCTTACAACAAGTTTTGTAACCTAAATTGCCCGCAGAGCATACATACATATGTATATGTAGCTTTATTGCAATTTTGCCCTAGAGTATAAAAGAGCATTTCGAAACAACTAAAAGTTTTTCTTTTACAATTTTACATTCTAAGGGTTGGGACTGCCAATAAGTCTCCACACTCCCCATTTGGTATATGGGATACTCTTTTAATGCAGATCTGAGCTTTGCGCATTATTTTGTACATATCTGGGGATGGTCGGTAGGTCGGTCGGTTGGTTGGGTCGGGTCGACTGGCAACGACCGGGTTGGGGGTCAACACTATAGTCTTCCTTGTCTAACAATCGCTGAATTGAATCGCAATTACGAAAGGACTTATTTTTTGTAGATTGCAAATACAATTGTATCGCCGCAGCAAAATGATGATGACTTCAGTTACAATTTGAGGTATTAACGTGTGATACACAATCACCACAAACGGTGTACTTACTCTAGAGGAGAGATATTCGTCGTTGTGTAATTTTGCAACTGTTTAAAAGTTGTGCAAAAAAGAAAATTAAAATATCAACAACAACAAACCAACAATAACAGTGGGTGTACAAAAAATATTAAAATATATTGGAAATAAAAAAATAAAAGAAATCACTTTAGTGAAAAATATCTACACATACATATGTCTTTGATCTAGACTAAGACAACTCCGACATCGAGTCACAAAGAAGGAAACGAAAAAACAAGTTTTATTGACATCTGAATTTTTATCAATAGAAAAATTTGGGTGTTTTCTATCGCAAAAAAAAGAGAAATTTAATATTCTATAAGCCATAAAAGTATTTCTATTAAGAAAATGGTGGATACAGTCGAAGAAACCGCACAAAACGGTGTTTACAAGAAACGTCCCTTCATGTGTTCCTTATTAGATCCCAGTAAGTGCTAATTTTTTCTACATTCGTACGAGTATAATATTCAAAGCTCTCCAAACTTTTTCAAGCCCTACCTCCTCCTTACCTCTTTCCTACTATTTGGCTAACCTCTTTCCGTTTTACCTCTACTTCCTATATAGTATGTATTTTGAGGCTTTTTAGGTGGTATGGTGGGATAGTCCTTAAATCTTAAATGGTGTTGTAATTTTTCTGTGGTATTGGTTTAATATTATAATATTATTTATGTACACACATACATACATATGTAGTATAATTATCCTTTGTATAGCGTAACTTCTTTTTATGTTGTAGTTCTTTCCTCATTTTTGTGCTTACGTTTGCTTTTTTGGTTTGTTTGTTGGTCTAACCTTTTTCGCACGCTTAATTTTCTTCTACTTTCTAAAAATAATCAATATTTACTAATTTCAGACGCTTGGTTTAAGCCGGAACGCCTACATCCACGAGGTAAGTCCAGTTGATGATGTTCGTGTGTCGTCAGTGTCTCTGTCTTGGTTATACATACTACATACATACAATATAGAATGCAGTGTCTGATATACTCGTGCATACTTTTATACGAATTATGTACATATGTGCAATACTAAAAAAATGCCTTTTTCGTTTAAAAGCAATTGTGAATGTCCTCCTTATAATAGCGCTTATAACGAATAATTTCTGCTCTGATATATCCTTCAGTTCAATGACCACTTGTGTGTATTTTGTGTGGCTTACTCACCATATCAAAAACAACGAGTACCTTGAAATAAGTGTGGTCGAATTTTGAGAAATGAAGTCATCGGGAATTTTCAGTTTTCTGCAGTGCTGGACTTTATTTGTATAATTTTATTTATACCTAATGCATATTCAGTTAAGTCGGCTTAATCTTTGAATTTATTATTGTTTGATTTTCGCCTTTTGCTTTTGACATTGAGAAAATATGCAAAGTAAAACAGTGCAAGGACATAATTCATCATTTTTATGATTCATTTCATTTTGTCATGACAACGGCACACCTTGTGTATCCTAAGGAAACATGTGCGTTCTCTGAAGGGTAACGTTTAAACAGGTTCCTATAAGTATGTTAAAGGGAGTTCTTTGAAAATTAAGCTGTTAATATCATTACCGTTAATATCATTAAATTCCATATCATTTGATATGGGTCACTCATATAGACTTCAAGAATTGTATGTGGTAAAACTTTATCCTCTCTCAGGCTAAATTCAAAGATGAGTATTTTGGTGCTAATAGTGTAATGCTTTTCCAGTGCCTACAGTCCACTGAAAATTTGTCGTTATTGTCACGCCCCTTTCGGCACCTCCCACACAAAATGTATATATCATATGAAAATTTAATAGCTCATAACTTTAATACCAGTGCACCTATACACTTATAATTTGGTATAGTGTAACGTCTTAGAAGTATCGACTGTTCAGCGCAAAATTTGCGTATTTGTCAAGCCCTTCTGGTAGCCCCTACACAAATTGACAGATTCATTCTATATATATATAAATGGATATGTGTGTTACGTATGGACTCCAAAATGGCTGGACCGATTTTGATGAAATTTTCAGGGAATCCTCAGATTGGCCTTGCGGGTGACATAGGCTATATTAGTTCTTCATTGAGGGGACGTGTCCCCGCCCATATAGGCCAATTTGGAGTTATCATTTTTTGAGTGATTCCTACTGTCCGTACGAATGGATTAATGAGATTCCTACTGTCCATATTTACTTTCATGATTGGGACTTGACCCTGATCCCAGATGGGCCGCCAGTCCTGGGCTTTCTGTGGTACAACTGAAAGTAGCTAGGAGTCTACGTGATTGGTCCACAAATGGGAGGGATTGGACTAATGGGTGTGGCCCCACCCATATGAGCCAAGATTTGATATGGAGATATCTTAAACAATTTGTTAGTGAGAGTGCTATAATTTTGTGTATATATATTTGGTGGCAGTCTACGTGGTTGGTCCAAAAATGGGCGGGATCGGACCAATGGACGTGGCCCCACCCATATAAGCCAAATTTTGAAATTGAGATATCTTGCACAAGTTGTGAGCGAGAGTCATCTAATTTTGTGTACATATATGTATCTGGTGGTAGTCTACATGATTTGTCCGAAAATGGTCGGGATCGGAAATCTGGGGCAACGAAGTGGACCGGGTCAGCTAGTAGTACTATATTCCATATTGCGAATGCAATTATCTCTCTTGTTTAAGCAGCTTCTTTGCCAATCATATCAATGTCTGCAAAATCATCGATTTATATTACTTTTATAAGGTCTATAGTCTATCGAGGAATGAACAAATACCAAATTATTTATTATATTTTCCGGTTGCTTTACATTGAAATGGTCTTATTTTTTAAATAACAGCTGCAGGTTTTAAGTGTGTTGGGAGTGTAAAAAACAGCACGACTGGGTGTGGTGATTAAATGAGATCAGATCTTGACCCGACAAGATTAGATTAGGTTGAAAAAGACGAGATCTTTTCATGTCTCATGTTGTACCTGGAGTTTATACAAATTACAGTAGACAAGGTGTGGTGATTTAATGAGATCAGATCTTGATCTGACAAGGTTAGATTAGTTTGAAAAAGAGGCGATCTTTTCATGTCTCATGTTGTATCAGGACATACACTTAATATGCCAGTGGATCGGACTGTTGGCGATCCTTATTTATAATATTTAAAACTTCTGCAAGAGTAATTGGAAAAATGTCACTTGGAATTTAGATTTTATATTTGAAATTGGCTAAATTTCAATTTGAATTGATGTTTTCCATTTGAAATTCACTAAATCTCAATTGAAGTTGAGGTTTTTCGTTTGAAATTGAGGTTTTCCATTTGAAATTGGCAACATTTCATTTGCTATTAGGATATTCCAATTTGAATTGAGGAAGTTCAATTTTCCTTTACCTATGCAATATGGAATTAAAGTATGTATCTATGACATAGAGACTTTCATCCCAAGCCATAAAAGACTCGCAGACATCACTTCCATATATCGCTTTATATCATTTTGCACATCTTTCTTGCTCTGGGCATTCCCGCTTTGCATACAAAAAGCACACTTGACCCATGAGTTTGTGTACAGGTCGGAGGCCCGATCTATTTCAGTACATTTTTAGACGAGGGTTGCTATTTATATTTCGGTCCTTGCAATGCTGGTGTTGCCCGATGAAAACTGTAACTTCCATTGGAAAGTATGACATTTTTTTAGCATAACTTTACTCAGACCGTCTTGTCATTTGAGCGTGAATTGTCTTGGTTGCAGTGTGTTGAAAATTCAACTCCAAAACATGGTTTTTGAACGCTTCTACAGCTGCTTCAGGCATCGAAAAACGTTGACCACGCAGTTTTTTCTTGATGTGAGTGAATAAGAATAAATCATTGGGTGTCAAATCAGGGCTGTACGGCGGTTGACCCATCAATTCCACGTTTTGGCCGGTCAAAAAGGCGCTGGTTTGAGCCGATGTGTGAGAGCTCGCATTGTCATGGTGTACAATGATTCGTCGTTCTCTTGTTCGTTTTTCGAATTTCTCCGAAGACTTCAGGCAAACAAATTGTGGTGTACCACTCAGAATTGACCGTCCCAAGTTGCTCAAGCGGAGCAGTCACCACATGACCAGTTTTGCCGAAGAAACAGGCGACCATTTGCTTCGAAGTGCTTCTTCCACGAAAAACTTTCGTTGGATTTGGCTGTCTTCGAAGACACACACGGTCGATTGCTGTTTTGTTTCGGACTCATATGCATAGATCCAAGATTCGTCACCTATGACGATCTTATAAACGTCTTTTGAAGCACCGCGATCGTATTTTTTCAAAATTTCTTTGCATCAATCGTTACGAGCCTTTTTTTGAGCGATTGTCAAATTGTGCGGGATCCAACGAGAACAAACCTTTTTTACGGCCAGGTGTTCATGCAATATCGAATGCATCACGGTATGTCACATGACGATCTTGCATTATCAGTTCACGCTCGGCATCAATGTTCTCTGGCACAACGGCCGTTTTTGGACGACCTTCGTCTTTGAGCGAGCGTAGGGCCACGATTGAATTCATTAAACCAGTTTTTCACAGTGCTATAGGATGGTGCTTCATCGCCATACAAAGATTTAAGTTCATCGATGCACTCTTGTCGTGATAATCCACGTCGAAAGTTGTGAAAAATGATCGCACGAAAATGTTCACGAGTTAATTCCATTTTTTGCCAAATTGATTTTTTCAAGTCACTGTAAACAACACAAATGATGGTCGTACGTCAAAACGTTCCGAGTACGTTTATGCTAAAAAATTTCAGACTTTCCAATGGAAATGTCAGATGGCGCCAGGCAACATTTAGTGTTGCCTAGGCCAGAAATATATATAGCAACACTCGTATTCTATATATTTTTTTATTGTTTCAATGTTTTGCTTGTTCATTTTAATCGAAAATTGCGTTGAATATTGGACTGTTTATCCTTTCTAACAATCGCAATATTTTTTTTATCAGAATTTCAGTCTAGACAGCTTTTGTTGTAATTATATTTCTCCTCTTTACTCTTACCCTTCAACAGGGTGGTCCAATTATTATAACTTTTTATTTAAGACATTATTATTTTTTTTTTAAAAAAAGAATATTAATGGATTTTTTATTGGTCACATTTTTTAATTGTATACTGTTCCATTTTAAATTCCCCAAAGTAGAAAGAAATAAAAAATATATGGAGAATTCCACGTCAAATTGACGGTTTCAAATAAATTTCGGTTTTGATTTTTCCGATAACTCGATCACAAATTGTATTAAGAAATCCGTTGAATTGCCATAAAAGTGTATTGTGGCACCTATAGTCATCTTTTACAAGGAATCCTTTTTGTTGAATACTTCACCTAAAAAATCTTTATTATATTTCTCCAGTCGCTTTACGCCACCGACATTGTCTAATATAAATAAAGATCGCCAACAATTCGATGCACAGGCTTATTAAGTATATCCAGGTTCAACATGAGAAATGAAAAGGTCTCCTCTTTTTCAACCTAATCTAACCTCGTCAGATCAAGATCTGATCTCATTTGATCACCACACCTAGTCTACTGTAATTTATATGTACTCCAACAATCATAAAAACTACAGCTTTTATTTAAAAAGATACTTTATTATGATAATTGGCAAAATGTCACTCGAAATTAAGATTTTAAATTTGAAATTGGCCAAATTTCAATTTAAATTGATGTTTTCCATTTGAATTTCACTAAATCTCAATTGAAATTGAGGTGTTCCTTTTCAAATCGAGGTTTTCCATTTGAAATTGAGATTTTCCATTAGAAAGTGGCTAAATTTAATTTGCTATTGGGATTTTCCAATTTGAATGAGAAAGTTAAATTTTCATTTACCTATGTAATATGGAATTATAGGATTTATCTATGACATGAAGTCTTTCATCCAAAGCCATAACAGACTCGCAGACATAGCTTCATATATCTATATATCGCTTCATATCATTTTGCACACCTTTCATTCCAGAGGATGCACTACGTTTATTAGTACATTGGAGTACTTCCGCTTTGCATACAGAAAGGACACTTGACCCATGAGTATGTGTACAGGTCGAAGGCCCGGTCTATTTCAGTACATTTTAGTAAACTGCTATTTTTCGCTGTTTTTGTAATGTTTTACAGAGTCAAATTCTCATTCTAAATTAAAAATAGAATTTTCAAATCTAATTAGAAATATGTATGTATGTTAATTCAAAATTAAATTTAGAAAATTTCGAATGGAAAATCTCAATTTTATACGTAATTTAATTAATTCCAAATGGATAATCCCAATTTCTGCTATTTTTCGCTGTTTTGGTAATGTTTTAAAGAGTCAAATTCTCATTCTAAATTAGAAATTGAATTTTCTCAATTCAAATTAGAAATATCCTAATACTAAATGAAATTTAGCAAATTTCATATGGAAAATCACAATTTCATACGTATTTTAGCAAATTTCAAATGGAAAATCTCAATTACATACGTAATTTAACGAATTACAAATGGAAAATCCCAATTTCAAATTAAATTTATTTCGAATGGAAAATCTCAATCATGATTCAATTATACAAGGTTGTGTTACTAGCACAACAACTACAATTCAACAACAACCACAAGGAGATTTGTTGTTGGATTCGTAGTTGAAATGTCAATTAAAAATATAAACAAAATGTAGAAATGTCTAATATAACTCATATTTGAATCGACGGAATCTTACATTTTTGCACCATTTTAAGTGGAGTATATCTTCAAAAGTTTAACATGTAGAAAGTGATCTAAAATCGTATACATATGTATACATGAGATGTACTCCTTTCGATAACACTCGAAAGGAGTACATCTCACATAAAGGGTATAAATCTTTCCAAAATGCTGATTAATTTAATATCAGTGCAAATAAATCCTTAAAGTCTGTTATGAATCAATTTATCAAACCTTTTCCCAATAACTAATGAGCAAAATTTTTCCACCGTTTTATTCATTTGGTCTCCAAGACTTGCGTTCGAAGAATCATTCCTTATGGTACCCTACAGAAATTATCAAATTCATATACAATTCCAAGGACTTACACGATTTTAAATTCAGAAGTTTATAAATACAAATCGATTCACCTTTTATATTCAGAAGTTTATAAATACAAATCGATTCACCTTTTATTTCATATTTATCGTTTTATTGCAGCGTTTAATTCGCAAATACATTAAAAACTATAAATTAAGAGTGCGCATTTGGCATTACCATTTTTTAATCATTTCTCTCATGTCCTTATCCAACAAATTATGTTTACATAGCCTTTCGGCAAAAAGTCGAAACGGCAATTGGTATTTCGCCTTCGCAGTTAATTCTTCGTGGTTTTAAAAAGGGTGCTTTATCTGTATTCTTTACGTATTATATCTTTATTCACTTTTTCAATAAATTAACAGAATTTCAAACTTTTTCGACAAACAAAAGGTAAATAAAATTTGAAATACAAATATTAGAGTGACATTTTAACTACTATCAGCATGAAAAAAAAATAGGTAAACCACCTGCTAGTAACACAACCTTGTATAATTGAATCATGATCTCAATTTAAATGAAATTTAGTCAGTTTCAAATGAAATTTAGTCAATTTCAAATGAAAAATCTCAATTTCAAATGAAAAATCCCAATATCAAATGGAAAAATTGTCTATTACCTTTGAATATGGCGTAGTTTATAGAAATACGGCATGTGACTCGAATTTTCTTAGTATTTTCCAGTCAGATCCCCTAAGATGAGACAGATGTAATGTGTCAAACCCGGAGTATCGTGATCATCATGTATATGCGAAAGCTGGGCATTCTCCTGTTTTGTGATCAATTTGAGTAGCCCCATTTGGAAATTTAAATTATTCTGACAAAGGTATTGTGCATAAAAGATATTAATTTGAATCTCCGAGAATGTTTCCTATTTCTGCGATATATAGCACGAGTTGTGGTATTTATGAATCACCAAAACCATTTCTATGCAGTAAATTCGGGTGGATACTTATCAATACCATTTGTATACCAAATTTCTTAAATATTATCACATAAATAGTTGTTTGTTTTTAAGTCATTTGCCAAAAGTGTGCTCATGAATTAATGCATTTTCAAATGCGATTAATTCTGACATACAGTAGATAAGGAATGTTTTGCAAAAAATATAAATAATATCTTAAAACTTTACTTTTATTAGATATGATCTCATTATGAACACATTCCAGCAATTTATTTGAAATTGGGATTTTACATTTGAAATGGGCTAATATCCATTTAAAAGTGAATGGGATAGTTAGTTTTAAGTGACACTATAAGGATTTCGCAATATTTTTATTAAATGATAATATGTATATGCTCGTACATATCGATACCCTATTCCAAAGTATGCTAGTCGACTTAGTATGTTTTTAGGGACATTCTACATATTCCAAATTATATTCAGTCAAAATTTGGCGCTTATCGGTCAACTCAGTCAAAAGTTATTCATAAAACATTACTACAGGTCATTTGATTTGCTTTATAAAGGTATTCTATAGAAATTTCATAAATTTTTTGCTCTTCTCTCCTGAAAAAAACACCTGTTTCATCTTGGCATGTTTTGGAACATAGTTAACGATATAGTATTATCCTACATTAGAATATTTCTCGCATTATCTATTGGCCCTCACTTTGGATTTAGCTTACATTGCATATCGTTATCCTTCATTTTGCATTTTAAATGCTTTTTCGCAAACCCTCCATTTAGTCATCATAACTATGTACACATTTCATTCTTTCACACTCAACCATCCATCCATTCAACCACCCACCCAACCACCTACATTTGAAAATCGATTTTTCAGTAGTTAACAAATTATTTCTTTTTCGCCCTGATTTACATAGAGAGAGAGAGAGAGGAGAGACATGCCAATTTAGAAAGCTTTTGAATAAATCTAAACAAAATAAATATATAACTGATTAACATTTTAAAACGTAATTAATTTTTGCTGCACCGCACGACAACTATGACTGGAGGAGAAGTTATGGAATTTGAACTTGTAAAAAAGCAAAAACTGAAAAGAAGTACAGCGCCGTCGCCCGGTGTCTTAATGTTCTCACATTTCATTACATTTCTTTTTTGTATTATTTCTGACGACTGTTGTTTGCTTTTCTTGTTTTCTTCTTTATCACAGAGTACATTTTCGCTTGGCTAAATTTGCGAACAACGTTTTTCGCGTCTATTCCCCAAGTGACGTCATTTGTTCTCTTTATTGAAGTTAAAAATTCATTTTGCGGAAACGGGATTTAGTCCTTAAATTATGCTTCATTTCATTTAGGCTCTGAATGTGAATGTAGTAGTGTGGCTGCTACTTTACTACAATTGTTCCTTCTGGCTGTCTTCCAATATGACGTAGTGTTGGAAGCATGCCGCATTTTGCCGGGAAGGGCAATCATTTCTAATGTCTTTTTCATGTATGAAATCAATTTTCTTAAATGTTTGTTTGGAGACTTTTTTGTACATGCCTAATCGTTTTTGATGTAAGCGATTAGTTTTTTTATTTCGTCTATAAATTGTATAAAACAGCACAGTGGGAGAATTTTGTACATACCTAATCGTTTTTGATGGGAGCGATTAGTTTTTTTATTTCGTCTATAAATTGTATAAAACAGCACTGTGGGAGAATTGGACAGAAAAATGGAAGTACATACATATACCACTGAGTCGATTGCAATGCATATTTCTAGAAAAGGTGTAGGTGAGCTTAATTTTTAAATTAGGACCTCTCATACAATACAGGGATGGAGATACAGGGCATCTGGGGTATGTACATTTTTCAATATGCTCGTAATTTTCGTGTTTTTATATTCAACATTTTTCGTGAGTATTCTACTACACCATTTCCAACAATAATTGTTATTAAAACAATCATTCGAGTAAGTCATTTTAGACTGGAAACTACTACAATTTCAAATTAAGTTTTCCATTTGAAATGACTGAATTTCAATTCATATTAAGAATTTCCATTTTAAATTGGGCAAATTTCAATTGAAATTAATGGTTTTCATTTTAAATAGACTAAATTTCTGTTGAAATTGCGATTTTATATTTGAAGTTTACTAAATTACAATAAATTTTCTATTTGAATTTGTTTGAAAAAATTAAATTTCCATTTCATTTTGGTAAATTTTAATCGTAAAATCTCAATTTTAAATTAAATTAGGTCTTAATTTCAAATAAAATTTTCTTATTGTTTATAATGACAATGTACCTAATGTTCATCAATAAGTCACGGTGCCCTTACATACCGCTACGGACTCCAGGGTCCTCGGATCACCATCTTAGAAGCGCTGGGTTAAACAGTGCCGGAGATATCATCTTTCCTATTTCTCAATTCCAAATATGAATTGTTAATGTCCTCAAACAATGTGGCTTGTTTCGTAATCGTAACGAAGGCCTTTGATAAATTAAGGACGTCCTTGTTAAGACCTCTGCTAACATGCGTGGTTATAGCGTCCTAAGTAGTGTCGATTTTTTACTCACTCACGTCTTCTTCTGGTGGTTTTAGTAGTGGAACAACTTTGTAAATTTTTCATACTTCGTGTACTATTGGAGTGAACAAAGAATAATTGAGGATAAATCCTGCGGATGAAATCTGCAACTTCGCCATGGAAAGCATTATTTCAAATGGAATTTATTTATTTGCCATATACAAACTTAAAATGGATATAACTCCTCGATTAAGCGACTTAAGCAAAAAAATATTTCCATATCGAATCTCAACTCTGAAGTATTCGGGTGGTTTCCAATGTAGTTTTTCAGGAGATACGATCAAATTGTTTTGTTTTCGTAGCGCAGTGGTTTGTGTGTTAGGCTTAGGTTCCGAAGGTGATGGGTATAATTCCCTGCCAGGTCACTGAAAAAAATTAGCATCAACAATTCATGTTTTCATCATAATTCGAGTTTCCGCAGCTACTTATCGAACACATTACAACAACATTTGATTGCCCAACACACATGTAAGCTAAAAATAGACATAACATCATGACGACTATTAACAGAAATACAGGGTTCCTAGTGGAGAATAGAATCGGTAAACTCAAATAACACCCATTCCCTAAGATTACCAGAAAGAATGTTAATTAATATCCGGACAACAATGAGTAAGACGAAAAAATCAGCTTAAGGTTCTCGCGATAATCGGATATATGTCGGAACGAAATGTAAAACAAAAATAGACTTAAGTAGTATCACCTCAGCATCTCCAAACTGCTGTAAAAACAACAACAAAATTTTGTGAAATTTTTAAATTTGTTTTACGAAGCAACTTGCAATGCATACCGAATGACTTTATATTGGCTTGGCGGATAAACATTAAATTTTTACTGCACTTAAAAATGTAATCTTCCTTAAAACATTCCAAGTCGACTTATCATACTTTAGAATGAAGGTTGTTAACAGACATATGTATACAAAACAGGCATCGGGGTACCTTTGTTGGGGTTGCCATCCGAACATTCCAATGCCCTGTTAACATGCAAACTGTCTATGTTCAATTAATTTGAGAACGACGAATGAGAAATCAACCGGATTTTAAATTAAATGTTTAATATATAAGAACTTATTTGCAGAATAAATTTGTTTAATTGCAATAGGAAACCTCTCAATTTCTCTTCAAAATCCCAAAGTATTCAAATCATTTTTTTATAAAAGGTCGGCTAATGAATACTGCTTTAACTCTTTTAAACTATTTTTTACCAGCAAAAAAAATCATATTTCGAAGCCTACAATTACCTACCACTTTTCTAAGCTTTTTGTTTTGTCTGCAACTCCAGTATGAGGTGGTTTTCTGCTTCTTTGGCTTAAGCTGTTTTTTTCCTGCTTTGCTGAAGGTCAATCTGGAAAACGCCTCGTGGTAAAATGAATAGTTGAAATTCACATGTCTATAGAAATGCTTTGCCGCTGAACGCGGACGGACTACAACGTTAGTAAAGCAATTAGCAGACACAGAATTTACTAATGAGATTTAGCGTTATAATTACTAATGCAGAAAGTACAAAAAAATTCGAAAAAAGAAACTTGAAATCAGTTTGAAATTTATAACAGGCGGCATATGAGTGGTTGGTTGCTGCTGGAGTAGTGTGGCTCCAAAGTAAAATAGCAAAAAAAAAACGCTTTATGAAGACACCTACATTCAGGCAAAGAAAGACATGCAATGGAAAAAATAATAGTATCGGCCGGTATTTTTGGTTTTGATGGACAGACAAGACAGACTTGGCATTTATAAATATTTATAAGAATAGTGGAAATTTGATTTATGCGACCATATACATAATTTGCAGAAAATGTAGAAATCACAGTGGAGTTGCAAATAATTAGGGCTCAAACACTCACATCGACCAGTTTTATAATTTGTCTGTTGCTAAGTGCCAAACTTGTTCATTCTGTTTTTTATAGTATGTTGTAAACTCAGCATAATAAAGTAGTACTTGGTAACATAGGGTTTTTATACATTCATCTTTATGAGAGTGAATAGTTTGTAGAATAATTAAAGTATTTTATTTTTGGCTATTAAAAAAAGTAATAATATTTCAATTGCGTAAACCACTAAGGTATGCCCTCACTTTGTTAGTATTGTAATATGCTACTTTGTGTCTAAAATGAAAAAATTTGTAAGACTTCTCCAGAAGTTAAAGGGAAGTGTTGCCAGAAGAGGCTTGACTAATATTGCCGCAGACCCAAAAAAAACAAAAATTGTTACCAAACTTAAAATCGCTGTAACTCTCTTGAGAAGAGCCGTAAAGCGAAGAGTTCAAATTTCGTTTGCCAATATCTTGAAATTCCTTAAGGCTGGATTAGGCAAACGTAACCGTAACGCCCCCGTTGAGTAACGAATCAGCTGATTCAATCTGACATATGGAAATCAGTGTAAACGATTAACCAACGGAAACGAAACGTAAACGGACAGCTGAATCTGCTGAAATTTGATTTGGACTGTACGTTTACGTGCATTTGCAAACAAAATTACTAAAATAATGAAAAAAGAATAAATTTATGCGAAACTTTTAAAAAGTAATGATTAATAAGTAATAAAATTATAAATTAGTAGCAAATAAATATAAAATAAAATGAATTTTTTTTTGCTATTTTTGTTGTGAATGTCTGAGTGATACATCACGTTTTTCAAGTTTTCGGTAATTGCTCCAGCGGAAAACGTTACGGCGGCGCTAAAGTTAAGTTTGCCTAACCCGGCCTTTAGCAAACCTTAAAATGGCTATAACTCCTTAAAGATGGGCTCTATAGCGAAATTTTGTGATCAATTATTTGTTGGTCGAATTTCCATAGAAAAACTTTAATTAGCTATAAATCGTTCAATAAGACCCATGGTGCGACCATTCGCAAAACTTAAATTTTCTATAACTTCTTAAATAAGATCACTAGATTGACAAGGACGAATTTTTACCAAACACATGAACTATTTATTTTGAATGTTTTGAACCAAGAGTAGTATCGTTTAAAGGCTATGTGAATAACATATTTATAATGGGTTTTCCAACAAGAGGTGTTATTTTGGTATTCAAAGAAAAATGGCATTTTTTGAGATAAATGATCGGATGTTTATTTCATAATAAAGAGGAAGGTATGCCGTTAATAATGAAAAACAACATCAGCCAAATGGCCACCACCACCACGCTTACAGGACCGTATCCTTTTCATGAAATTTTCCAAATCGCAAAGTGGCTGCCCTATGTCCTCGATACCTTTACGAATTCTATCTTTGAGGTCTGGAATCGACTAGGCTGTTGGCGTAGACCTTATCTTTCACGGGGCCACGTGATGGAAGAAGTCGCAAGGTGTTAAATCACAAGATCTCGGTGGCCAATTGTGATCACCTCTTCGAGAGATAACACGGTCCGGAAACTTTTCCCATAATAGAGCAATGGTTTCGTTGCTTGTGTGGCACGTAGCGCCGTCTTGTTGAAAGTAAACGTTGTCCAGATCAATACCATCCAACTCCGACCATAAAAAATCATTAATCATCTCCCGATAGCGCAATCCATTCACCGTAACTGTTGATCCAACCTCATTTTCGAAAAAGTAAGGTCCAATGACCCGCCGGACCATAAACCGCACCAAACAGGCACACGTTGAGGATGGAGAGGCTTCTCAACAATAACTCTTGGGTTTTCCGAGCCCCAGATGCGACAATTTTGCTTGTTGACGTAGCCACCGAGGTGGAAATGGGCCACATCAGTCAATATAATTTTTCGATGATTTTCGAATTCTAATAATTTCAGTGCGTTGTTGAATCGTGTATCGTTCCATTTTTAGTAATGGCGTAGTTTCCACTTGTCAAATGTCAAAGAATAAAAGCTTCAAAAGTGACAGCTACCGAAATACCGGGTGATTCAAAATAACACCTCTTGCTGGAAAACCCTGTACATAAATGCACTAGTCCGAATTTTAGAAATAAACTTTGTGTGTGTTGGCATCTTCCCATATACTGAAATTTAGCTGCTGAACATAGCCATTCCTCCAAAAAAGCGATTCGTCATTAAATATTGTATCGTATGTTTTTCGTTAGTCGTCGCGGAAAATACATATAAATTATTTGTTATATATAATCTATCGATTTAATATTTTTGCTACCTAATTAATTGACCAGCTACTGTATTTGTTTATAGCATTTTATATCGTGTTTTTTCGAAGCGATTTTCAAATTTTATTTCACTTCGTTATCATCTATTCACTAATTATTTTTTTGTGTGGTTATGCCAAATATTTGGTTCATATATCCACCACCGCTCCAAACCAGCGTCATGCATTCAATGCATGGCAAATCATCCTCTTCGCCTCTTCGAGTAGTACATGTAGTAGGTGCAGATAAATACAACAGGTATTGCTGCTAGAAATGGTTCCCTGGAATCTTGGCAGACTGTTCCAAGAAAGATTTGAATTAATTTACAGTTTTGCTCTAGCCTGTTGTTAGCTTTGGATGGGATTTAATATTTTGTTAAAGTGCCAAAACTTAAACCGTTAATTGAAATAAAAACAAAGTTACAAAAGACTGCAGCCGGCGTACATTTTGCTAACGAGTGTTTTTTTGTTTTTATTAATTTGCTATTGTTTATTGACATACGTACATGCATATATACAATTTAATTGTTTTTTTGTCTAATTAAAAATCATCTGGCCTCACGTTAGATCTCCTCAAAAATGCCCACATTCATACATACATATGTATGTACATATTAATTTGGATGTGTTTGGAGCCAACATGTTCGCAGTGAACTTGCGTTTGAGTTGTAAAGCTTTTTATTCTGTCATTTTGTTTGCCGGCATTCGTCGCAAGTTCTTCCCCCACAAGTATTTGTGCTTACTTAACCTTGAAAATTGTTTTGCTGCTTTCACTTATTTTTTTATCGCACTGATTTTATGTACACTGGGACCCCATTTTAACGAACACTTAGATAAAAAAAAAAATTTCAAATGATTTAATTGCTACGGATATATTTATACTATCATTTTAGTGATGCAGGCCATTGCAATTTTGGTATGTTAAATTTGACAAAAAATTAATTCCGTAAGAAACTGCTGTAGATTTTCTCTCATTTTTTATGATAAAATCATATGATTTGTACAAATTGTGTGAAATCCTAACGAAAACTGATGAGCATTTAGCAGTAGTATGATATTCGGGGCGGCAAGATACGTACTCGTATTTGGATAGTGATTCTTAAAATATGATGAAAATTTGGGGGGCATGTTCGATATACCGCATATTTATTTATCCCACGTTAATGTTTGAAAAAATCGACAAATTTAATTTTTTCTAAAAAGAGCACAATATGACGAAACTAAAAAAAATTTGATAACAACCGTAGTTATCGAAACTTAAATTTTTTTTTTTACTTTTTTACGTCGGTTTTGTAAGATTTTCTCATCTAGGTTGTCCAGAAGCTGTAACTCAGAATAAAGTTGCTCTACTTTGAGATTTTTTTTAAACCAATTTTTAATTTTCAGTATCCTTTGAATTGCTTTTAGTAATTATTTTTTATTGAATTCCGTTGTAGTTTTCTTTTCAATTAAAATACACATATTTTTTTTATAGAATTTCTATTATCGATAACTATGAAAGTTATCGATTACTAAGGCACTTATCGATAACTGAACCAGTAAGGAAAAACAGAAAGTCGGGCAATGCGAAAATGTGCATAGCGCTAAGAATTTGGCAGTGTTCATCTCTCTGCCGAATTTCGTACTGTTCGTACTTACATGTCAAATTGGGTGAAACGTGTATATGGCGACTATATCTAAATCTGAACGGATTTTCTCCGAATTTGGAAGTGTTCATTAAAGTAATAAGAAAACTCTCTGCCGAATTTCATACAGATCGGATGTAAAATACGGTTTCTACAGAGCTTACATGTCAAATCGGGTGAAACATATATATGGGGGCTATTTCTAAATCTGAAAGGGTTTTCCCCGGATTTGGTAGTGTTCATTAGCGTAATAAGAAAACTCTCTCTGTCGAATTTCGTACAGATCGGATGTAAAATACGGTTTCTACAGCGCTTACATGTAAAATCGGGTGAAACATATATATGGGGGCTATATCTAAATCTGAAAGGGTTTTCCCCGAATTTGGTAGTGTTCATTCATGTCAGATTTCTGCCAGATTTTGTACTGATCTGATATAAAATACAGTTTTTACAGCGCTTACATGTCAATTCGGGGGTAATATATATATGGGGGCTATATATAAATCTTGACCAATTTTAATAGGGATCGTCCTTGGGCCAGAAAAGGGCACTGTGCTAAATTTCATCACAATCGGACCATAAATACGACCTGCACTTCGATTACAAGAATAAATGGACAGACAAAAACATAGACGGACATGGCTAAATCGACTCAAAAATTGATTCTATGTCGATCGGTATAATAAACAGTGGGTCTATCTCTTCTCCTTTTAGGCGTTACAAACAATTGCACAGTCATAATACCCTGTACCACGGCTTTAAGACAAATATTTGCCTCGTGGTCCTCTATGTTTCCTTCTCAGACGTGGCAAGGCTTTGCAAAGATTTTCGTCTTAAATGCATTGCTTAAAAGTAGTTTTCCTTTTGAATTATTCGACCTAGAGCATAATAGTACAGAAACTTAACCTTAATAGTACAGAAAGTAAGAAATGTTTGCATTCAAATACAAATTTAATTGACTTTGAACCTGTAAGTAATATTGGATTAGGCATTTACTAATGAGGTTTTTCAATCGACTTAAATCGAATTAAATAAGTTATTGAGTAAATAAAAATATGCACTGACCTGAGAATTTGATTAAAACTCAAACAAACAATTAATTATAAATTTTCCTGATATTATAGTTTATCAGAAATTAATAGATTTATTTTCAGCAGAATTTTTGTGTGTGTTTTTTGAAAACGTGTTTATTGTGAAATAGAATATTTACCTTCTCATGAAATTTGCCTTTTACCTTTTCATAAAATCCTGATTTCACTGTAAACCTTTTCTATTTGATTGTCATAATAATGGGGACGGTTGGGTGGACCTGCTGAAATGTCAGCATTTTTTTAAGAGCGACAATCACATAATTGAGGATTGTGTCTGGTTGTTGACGGTCTTGTTGTTTGTAGAGAGGCCTTATTAATGGTATTAAACAATTGTTAATATTGTTTCTTTCACATCAATGTAAATTGTTGATGTTATAGCCGAATTACATCAAAATTTGCACACAATGTTTTTAGTGGGGATTTTACACACAGAAAAAGTAGACTATATTTAAAATTTGGCGCCAATGACATCTTAGTACTAAAAATAAATAAATACAATTTTAAAGATTTTGGCGTTATTGGACCAAAATCTTAAAATTTTAATGTTATTTCCCAAGTGTACACTATAAAATTGAGTTTTTCTGTCTCTTTATGAGCACTATAAAGTGGTATAAGTCCACTCCTAATCAAAAAAAAAAAATAACATTGATTTTTGATTTATGGGTATTGGTCGATTACGGCGTGATTAACATAGGCCTGAGACTTTAGAAAACTCTTAATGTCCGGGTTCAAGTCGCTATCTTCTGAAGACTTTCACTGACATCGTCAATGTTCTCGCCCAACATTCCTTTCTCGTGTTGACTAATTGAACCCGCAAACTGGTGGTCTCGAATTTGACCACTACAAATTCAGAAAAAAATCAATTTAAATTCATTAATATTATTTGAAATTCATAACATGCCACTTGAAATTCCGATTTTCATTCAAATTTCCGAATACATCAATTGAAAATCAGAATTTCCATTTTAAATTAAGAAGTCGTAAATTTTCCTTTGAAATTCTGAACTCGCCAATTGAAATTCAGATTTTCTATTTGGAATTCAATTGATATTCGGAAATTCCATTTAAAATTCAGAACTCATCAAGAAAAGTTCCGAATTTTTTTATTTGAAATTTTTACTTACTTTGCCTGAAAAAAACAAGGGACCATCAGCTTTTCGCATCACTGATGTCAAAAATGGAAAATAACTGTCAGAATTATGGATAGTCTTTGACAATGCCTCAAATAATATGGGATTGGTTGAGCTCTTTCCCGAGTCGCCAGAATCACTTAAAGAAGGAATCATAATCACATCAGTCGAATCCATTTCGAAATACATATATGTATGTACATATATTTTCTGGGTTCAAATGAAAATTTCGAATTTCACTTGATGAGTTATGGATTTCAAATGACGAGTTGTGAATGTCAAATGGAAATTCTCTATTTCAATTGACGTGTTCTGAATTATACAAATTGATATTCTGAATTTTTATTGACTACTTCTGAATTTCAAATGGAAATTCTGATTTTCAAACGATAATTCTGAATTTCACTTGACGAATTCTGAATATAAATAATAACTGTGATTGAATAAAATGAATAAAAACTGTGATTTCCTTAGCAAAACTTAAAATGGCTGTAACTCCCTAAACAAGTGACCAAAGCAAAGGGGAGCAATTTATGGACACTTACCCCCAATGTCACAACCTCCGGTTAGAGCTGACTCACAGTTAAAAAATAAAAATTGCATACAATTTGACAGCTATAACTGTAGGTTAGCTCTAACTGTAGGATAACCGCAGATTGTGGAATTGACCCTTATTTGTTGGTAAAAATACATAAATTCTTTAGAAAAACTTAAAATGGCTATAATAACTCACTAATTAAGGGTTCTTGAGCGAAAATTAAGGAATTTTGTGATCTGTTGTACCAGTCTCCGATCTGCATACAAGCTGAGTGGCCTATGGAGGAAAATTTAAATGGTCGTGTGGAGCTGAGATGCTCGCGTGCCAGAAGTGTTTGTCACAGTGATTTAAATCGCGCCTAATACGAATTTAGACGGCTACACCATCAGCTGCGTCATTTGTACTCTGGTGCATCGCGGCAGACTTACTTCCTCACCACGAAGTTTTTTCCTCATCTGCCTGGGCGGGAGTAGCTTATCTAGATGCTTCTTCACGCTGAAAAAAATCGCTTCTGTAGTATATTCTCCCAAACATATTCGGCTTGAAACATATATATGTTTAGCGTACACTCTAAACATATAATATTTGGTAAACACAAAAATTATATATTTGGAAATATGTTGTTGTTTTAAACAAATCTTTGTTCCTATCCTAATATTTTGTTATTTGAGACTATTATTTCCGAAACAAAGATTTATTTGCATTTAAGTGTTACATTTTTCATCAATTAAAAATTAATTTTAAAGTTTTTTTTTTTTAAATAATAAATATTGAAAATTTAAATCGTATAATGTTGGATATACATAAATTACTTGGCGGATTGACAACAAATGATAACTTGGAATACTCACAAATTTAAAATGATCGATTTGAAATAAAAGTTAATGCTACATATGGTGTTATATCTGGGAGGTACAATTCGAATTAAAAAAAAAACATTAAATCTGAAAAAGTCAGCAAAGTTTTGAAAATTTTTTTAAATAAAATATATTTAGAAAATTTCTAAACAATAATTTTATTTGTATTTAAACACATATTTTATTTGAGAAATTTAGTTTGCAAATATATTTTGTTCTAATATATTAATATATACGTTCCAAATAAATTGTATTGGTTTTCAAATAAAATTAATTTGTTCAGAAATATATAATATTTCAAAATTTGTATTCCAAATATATTTTCTTTCGATTCAAACATATCAAAAAAGGCGATTTTGCTCCGTGTTGGGATGGCTTCGCCGATAAAAGCTCTGGACTCTCCATGCGAGTGGTCCTATGAAGACATGAGGAGATAGATACCCTGTAGATGTTCTGAGGGCGGTATTTTCAGTTTTTTGTCGATCAAACTGTTGCTACATGCTCTTCAACCCATCTCTTTATATGTGGTTAATAAGGATTGCTTATCAGACCTCCAAGTGCTGCCGGACAGTGAGTGGAGGTCCTCGGTTTCGGTTTTGAAGAAGGATCAAAATATTCGAATAAATACGGTAAATGTCTGCATTTCTCCAAAATACTTATAATGCATGCAATTTTTCCGCTGAAGACATGAGGAGATACCGTAGAGGAGACTCCCATTACTTAATTTTTATACCCTCACTTTAGTGTGACGAGGGTATATATCATTTGCTACGGAAAAAAGTGTAACACGTCGAAGGAGTGACCTAAGACCCCAAGTATGTTCGGAGGAAATCCGTTTTGGGTCATTTTAAGTCGAATGAGCAATGTCCGTCCGTCTGTCTGTCTGTCTGTCTGTCTGCTGGCTGGTGCGCACGATAACTCTCGAAAGGAGTAACCGATTGACCTCAAATTTGGTATGTGGTAATATTTTTTTCTATCTCCGGCTAAGTTCGAAGATGGGCCATATTGGTCCACTCCTTCTAGTGCCTCCCCCACAAAGGGTTAACATGTTGTGAAATATTGATTCTTTAATAACTGCTATACTACTTATTCGAATCTTTTGAAATTCCACGCATAGTATTAGCTTATTAGTCGTTATCAACTCGAGAAAAATGGGCAAAGTCGCCACGTCCCTTTTGGTACCTCCCACACAAATGCACCATTTTGCACCAAAAGTTAACAGCTTATAACATTAATAACAGTGTATAAAAATACTTGAAATTTTGTACAGTATTATGCTTTTATATTGCCTACAGTCCAGGGAAAAATGGGCGTTGTTGTCACGCCCCTTTTGGTACCTCCCACACAAAGGTACCTTTTTGCACCAAAAGTTAACAGCTTATAACATTAAAAGCAGTGTATAAAAATACTTGAAATTTTGTACAGTGTAATGTTTTTATAGTGTCTATAGCCCTGTGAAAAATGGGCGTTATTGCCACGCCCCTCTTTGTACCTCCCACACAAAATGCCCAAATCATACCACAATTTAATGTCTCATAACGTTTATACCAGTGCACATAAATGCTTATAAGTCGCCACAGTGCAATGAATTTAAAGTATCTAATGTTCAGCAAAAAAAAGGTGTATTTGATAAACCCCTTCTGGTACCTCCCACACAAATTGACAGAATAATTCCAGTAATATTCAATATTACATTACTCACAAAGTGAGGGTATACCTTAGTCGGTTTACCCGACTGAAACTTTCTTACTTGTTAACAAAGAACATGTGTCTGATTATCCATATAGGCATCTTAGAAAAAGAAGAAAATAAAAGAAGTAAAACATCACTACCAACGCTTTCCGATTATGGCCGCTTGCCCGTTAATTTTAAATTTCTCATAGAGAATGTTTTCGACCAGCGGACAGGGTTGTATTTTGTAAATGCGTTATTTAGGTGTGATTGAACAATTTGGACACACGCACTCACTATAGTCTAATGATGTAAATGGTCCTCAATATCTGATTTTCTTCATTTCCCCAATTTCTTTTGATTTTTGGCTTTTCTAATGGGTACCACACACAAAATGTATCTCGCTCTCTCTATCTCGCCCTTGTTCTCTTGAGTGTGTGGTGTGCATTATGTATGATAGATATGTTTGTTTCGGATTAATGTGTGTAGTTGCGGCGTTGTGAGTTTGTTGCTGGTCGAGGGTTTCTAATTTTAGCCATTCAGCCGACCAATTTGCTTCTGTACGAAAATAAATGCCAACAAGATTTTCCTTGTCTATTTGTCCGTCTGTCCGCCGCCCATTCCGTCCGCCGGTCTGGCTACATACTTACAAAAAGCCAATAAACCGAAAGATTTATACAAGTTTATTGACTCTTTTCAATAAATTGCATTACGAATTCATTGATGTCAAATAGCTAAGCATAGCTATAGTGTAATGAAATGGGCCTTTTTTAGATTGATGGCAAATAGTTTCGTAGATTGGTCGGAAGGGGCGGAAGTAAATTGCCACACATCTCTGTTTTGTATTTTCTGTTGTTTGTTAGGAATTTTATTTAATCACGATTTGCGGTTTAGAGCTTTCAAGTTAAAATAACTTTTTTTGTGCAAATTTACACCGATGAATAATAGGTATATAGCCAGTCATTATTGCGAAGATTCTAATTCTTTCCTATAATAGAGATTTCATTCAATTTGTTCTCGCTATGCAATGCAATTCTAGTACATTTTCGCGCTTTTGCCTTTCCACCCGCCGCACCATTGATCTGTAAGATTATTTTTTCCATTGTCATCATCGTAGACAAGTATGTACTCACTTCAGTGCGAGGCCGTATGATGTGTGTGGTAAATTTTAGATACTAGATACACAGTAAAATTTAATCAATACAACAACTGCAAGTTTCGATTAAAATCAAAATAAACAACAGCTGATACCTCAATACAACGTGAAGCATGCCTGTAAAAGCAGGGATGCCAACTTAGTGTTTTTCCCACCATATTTAGTGCTTTTCAGACTACCCAATACGCGAATAGTGTTCAGTAGGTGCCAAACGAAAAAATAGCACTAACTGTACGCTTTTCAAATATTACGTTGGTGCTTTTGACGCTTTTTGTACATTTGTCATATCGCATCTGGTAACATAAAGAAATTAGACTATTTTGCTTCTCCATGTGTGTGTACACCCGATTGGCATCTACGCGGCATAGACGCCTATATTTTTTATCAAATCTTTATGAAATTTGGTATAGGAAAGGGTTTTGAGTGTATAATGAACTCTGGAAAATTTTACGACATTTTTTTACAGGTTTAAATCTTTTGAGTCTTAGCGCCATATAATACCCGTTTCTCATCAGATCTACATACAATTTAGTATATAGCGGTTCCTTCAACCAGGAATGAACTCTGCCAAATTTAAGAAAAATTGGTTTAGAATTAGATATGGACTCCATAACACATATATACCGATCGATATTGTCAGCATTTCGATCGTAAAGTACTCGATATCGAATGCCGTGATTTGGCCCCAGATCTCTATAATTGTATATAATTTTTATTGTCGATAATTTCCTAAGGTACGGAAATTATCGACAACAATTTCACAACTGTTGTTTAACATGAGCACGTATAACTTTTTATAACTGTTAAGACACCATGTACAATTTTCTTTTCTAGGGCAAAACACACAAACCTTTTGTTATCCAAATTTCTTTGTTGTTATTAATTTGGAGAAAATATAAAAGAAGACAAAATGAGAGAAATTTAAGCAGATTTTAATTTATTTATAAGGAATAATACAATATACATATGGGGGATTTCAAGTCATGTGAGTCAATTTTTAAAAGCGATTTTATTTGATCGGGATGAAACTTGCACCAAGTTTAGCCCTATTGGATGGTAGTTATGAGACACAATTTCAACGAGATCGGTTAAGGACTACCCGAGGTGGAGGGTGTTGAATTTTTAAATGTTGGCCAAACGGTCCATTTTTCCCATCCATATAACTAATTGCCTATTGTATTTAAAAAATTTTGTACTAATAGCTTTTTCTTCAACCTTTTTAAAAAATAGAAAATTCTCAAAAATATTGTTTTGATTTTTTTTTTGCGAAATTGAAACATTATTTGTTTCTTTTTTTTTTTCAAAAAAAAACATATTTTTATTAGGACATTTCCTTTAAGAGCTTTGTGGTCTGATCAAAATATAGAAAAACATCTAAAAAAATAGACCATATATTTTAGCATAACTGAAGAACCATTTATTGTAATTGGTTCAGGAAAGCTTTAAACAATTCTAAATTATGTAGCACCCATTTAGTTGAAGCAATAAAAAGTTTTATTATTATATAGGCTTATTTAAAGCTTTTCTGAACCAATTACGATAAATAGTTCAACAGTTGTGTTAAAATATATGGTTGAACATAATTTTTTTAGAGGTTTATGTTTGTTTTGACAGATAAACCGGTCCCATCCGACTAATAGACCACAAAGCTCTTAAAGGGAATGACGTAAGCTTTCTTTTGAGCAAAAATCAAAAATAAAAATATTGGTTTTTAAAAAAATGTCAAAAAAAATCACATAAAAATATTTTTGAAAAAAAAAATCGGAAAATGATTGAAAAAATCTATCCAAAAAACATTGGACAAAATTTTCTAAATACAATAGCTAAATAGTTATATGGATGGGGAAAAAAGAGCCGTTTGAACAAAATTTTAAAATTCAGCACCAATCAACTCGGACTGTCCTTAATCGATCCGACTGAAATTTTGGGTCATAACTAATATCCAATAGAACTAAACTGGGACAAGTTTCATCCCGATCAGAAGACATAGCTTTTAAAATGGTCTCACTGACATGTATAGCAATAGCATTCGCAATTTATGTATACCATCACTTTTGTGCGGCAGTGTTGATGTCAGAGGCCCCTCGATCTAACCACATACTTAAGAAAAATGTGCATATTGTCGATATCTCGCTTAGTTCTCGAATTGTAGGACGTTGAAGTTGAAAAAATATTTTTTTTTCGTTTCAATGGGCTCAAAATCGAAAATTAGAAGGAAAAATAGAAGAAATTCGATACTTTTTTTATTTATTGACTGCGTTAGTAATAGATAACAATGAGTTCAAAATTTAAGAAAAAAATTGGAAAAGAAATTGTATAACTTTTTTATTTATCAATAACTGCATTAGTAATTGTTTTCGCGACAATTTTGTCGATTATAGTGCAGCGCCATGTATTCATTGATAAATTTGGGCGATCTGCAAAATTTTATTGAATTCTTCAATAAACGATTTTGATTTTCGAGCTAATTTATTGAACGGCAATCCTGCGCGATGATATTTTCGCTTTGTCAGAAATGTTTTATCTACATATCGATACCTCCATTGTAAAATATGCTAAGTCGACAGCATGTTTTTAGGAAGATTGAATTTTTAATTTCTAAATATTCCAAATCAAACCAGTCAAAAGTTATTCACAAAACAGTACAGGTCATTCGATTTCCATCATCCCACACAAATTTCAAAAATTCATCAAACTTTGATCGCCTCTCCTGAAAAACTAATTTTTTGCACTTAGCATAGTTTAGAATGGAGGTATCGATATTTGGATTGTCTTTCCTGCTCAGCAGAGTATAATTTACAGATTTAGTAATTCCCTGCCTATTTTAATTCGATAACACTATATACCGTATAAGTTAATTTCACTCCTCTAGAGTGCATCGGAGGTTCTCATTTAAATTAACTTAAAATACTAAAAATGTTAAACACTATTTTTCAATTACGATAACTAATAAATTCACTTTAAAAAAACGATTTTTTAGTTTTAAATTTTCGTCATTTTTTTTCCTTTTTTCTCATATTCAAGGTTTCATTGAGCTTAGTTTGCAAAACAAAATACAAATTTTTAGATATTTTTTTAAAATTTTAACGACCGATAACTCTATAGCAAAGCGTGATATCAATAACATGTACATAATTTGTTTTTTTTGAGGTGCTCTATCCAAAAAGATGTGACACATCGGGGGCTCGATTATCATACTCTTGCCAATTTGTTTACTGTCAGTACATTCGTTTCTTCTGGCAACTCTACAGAGTAGCCATTCTAGGGAAAATATCGGCATAGGTATTTTAGAATAAAGTGTAGTCGACTTTTGTTTCTAATATACCAGACTTATTCTATTACCCTCGTCTATGGAATAATGATCATTTGATACAATAGCAACAGCAACAACAACAGCACGAATAATACAAACTTAAGAGTAAATTGAAATCGAATTTAATGTTTTGAAATCAATTCTAGTCGGTGAAAGAGAGTAGGAGGTTGTCGTAGGTATTTCAACGCAATATTTACGTTTTTCGAATAAATGTCAAAAACGCCGCGCGTTTTTACGTTCCATACGCGACGCGTATAAAAGAAACAGTCTATTGAATTAAATATAAACGCTTCGCGACAGTTACCAAGTCTCGGTATTAGTACACTCGCATCTACTTAAATTTAATTTAAAAAATGTTCAAATTTTATGTCTGCCTCTTGTGTATAAATATATGTATTGGGATTTCATCCAAAACAACACAACTAAAGTTTTGATGTGGTGGTCGTTCAGCAGTCGGTCGGTGGGTTGGACTTTTGGGATGAGGATAAAACACATATAATTCAAAAGAGCGCATATATTTCTTGCTCTATATATGTAAGGCTTTTTCATAGCATTTTTTGAAAAATGTTATTGTTGTTGTCTTATTTCTTTTGCTCTGCTGTCGCCGTCTTGAGGGTATTCTTTAACAACGAAAGCGAGAAAAAGCAAAAATAGTCTTTTTTTCTGTTCTTTACTGTTGAATTTTTGTGATGCTGCTGATGCTGTCTGTCTGTATTTTCTCATCATCATGGTGTATTTTTGTAGTTTATAGGCAATTCTTCCCTTCAGTTTGTCGTATACCGTAATCGACGCACACGGTTTTCGAGAACTCTTTCCTGAACGAAACGAATTTTTGTAAATTTTTGTGTTCCACAAAGGTGGGGGTCAAAAAAAAATAGTGAATATAAACGGAAAACCATATCCCCCCAAAAAAAGTGCAAACAAAAAAAGATTATCTATAGATCTATTATTTGGAGACTTTAGAGATAAAACAAAAAATATTTAAAACTTTTTCTGATACTCGTAATCAAATTTGAAAGATGGTTTACGTACGACAGACAATCACTGCCACAAAATAAGAACGAACAAACGCCACTTCCTCCAATCAATTATATAATGTGCGATTTGCCCACAAATACGAATAGCGCTGGCAAATATTTGGAATATTCTCATAATTTGGTCTACCAAAAAAATAAGAAAGACAAATCCCAGTTCTCTTTTTTACCTAAGCACAGACAAACAAAGCGATTAACCTAATCGACTAAACCGATCACCAGGCCATATTTTTGTTTGCCATTTATTTACATATGTAAATATTGTATTGAAAAACAATACCAAATCCTTATCTTTAGGAGAGAGCGATAGAAAAAAGAAAGAAGGAAAGTTTTCTACCCTCGTCCCACGGCACCGACTAGTGTTGTCCTGATAACAACAAACTAACGCACTCACCCATCCACGAAATGACTGACTAAACTCTCCGCTATTAACTTTTCAAATTTGATTACCAATCAACGTTTCAAATAGCAGTTACTCGAACGCTCTCAATGACTGCAGTTGCACTCTCTTCTCGTGTTTTTTTTTGTTCGACTTTGTGTGATATCTATTAATATTTGTATTACAAATTTTTTTTGTGACTTCCCTGTTTTTTAATTTTTCTTTAGTTTTGACAAAAAAAAACTTATACAATTTAAGTGTAATTTATTAAGAGAAAATTATTATAAAAATAACATAAAAATGGCTGCTTTAGAACAAGTGAACGAAATTTTGGCACTATTGTCGGAAATTAAGGAAATGCCACTAAATCGTGAATCGTGTAAGTATTCTCTGTGCTCTTTGTTTTCTTTCAACTTTTTTTCTCGTACACAGAATTTTTTTTACTCATATAATTAAATTTAGGCGCCAAAGACTTCCCTCATTTTTAAAATAAATAGATTTAGAAAAATGCATACGTATTGAGTAAATTTTCTTCATTTTAGTAAAAAATGTACATATTTTAAAAATTAGGGACGTTATTGGCGTCAATAGTTAATTGTATGTTAAAATTTCTTTCTGTGTATTCTTTTTTTTTGTATATGTACATTCAATGTACTTCTTGGTGCTCTAGACAAATTACATCTCTTTGATTTTAGATAATTAAACATTAAAGGAACTTTTGTATAGGATTTTTTTGTTTTGATTTGTGGCCAAAGATATGTACTAAATATCTTCCCTTATTTGCGTAATTCATATATGATTGTTTTGCTATTGTGGCAATATGTATTACATATTTTCAAAAGTTTAAAATAAAAAATGCAATTTTCATTTTCACCTGTGATTGTAATGTCACTTGGCATCTAGTCAAATCTGTACCAAAAAAACATCAGAATTTTATTCTAATGTCACTTGGTTTCTATTAAATCACAATAAAAATGTGAAATGCGTTTTGTGCGTTACGGATTATTCAGTTACCTTTAACTCCGAATAATTTTCTGTAATTGATACCATACTAAAGGATGATTTTTTAAGAGCTTTCGGATTTCATTAAAAAAAACACATAAAATCTATAGAACGAACGGTCTCTATAATTCAATGTTTAAAAATGAAAAACTATGTTTAAAGATGAAAACACCAGAACAGCTGACCTGCGAAAACAGTGTTGCCAAATATATTTCTTTCCCAATTTTTAACTTCAAAATCATAGTTCTACATAATTTGCTTCTTTATAACAAGATACTCGTAATCAAACAAAAATAAAATAGAATCTGCAGATTAGCTGTTTGACGTGTTAACAGTAGAAGTTTTTTTTGTGCGTTTCCGATTAACTCAATTGCGGATTTTACATTGGCATACTTTTTCATGCGTTATTGAGAGAAAAATTGCATTTGATACTATCTCACATTTGCATTCCTTTACCGAAGTCGTGCAATATTTTTTTGACAGTGTGAAATGCGTTTTGTGCGTTACGGATTATTTAGTTACCTTTAACTCAGAATAATGTTCTGTAATTGATACCACACTAAAGGATGATTTAAGAGCTTTCGGATTTCATTAAAGAAACACATAAAATTGATAGAACGAACGGTGTATATAATTCAAATTTTAAAGATGAAACTGCACACGTGTGCACCCTTGCATGGTCCCGGCCTAAACCTAAAACCGACCTTCGGAGAAATATAGTATGGATTTTTTTAGACTATGGCCCTTATTCATAATAGTTTAAAGATGGTGGTCTACGATTTTCGACGACCGACGCAGCTGTTGAAGCGTTCAAAACATTGTTTTGGAGGGTGTCTTAGTCGGAGTGGGAAAAAGTGCTTCGAAAATTGGTTTGAACGAATGGAAAAGTGTATCGATCTTCACCGAGAGTATTTTTAAAAATAATAAAACCATATCCAATAAAAAATTTTGTTTTTTTATTGCTGGATCTGAAATAAAAATAGCAACCCTCGTATCGAATTTGAAATACTTTTTTTTTGCATTGTATTGATTACACATTGTTTGCTGGATAGCAACATACAATTTTGTTGGCTAAAAAGTGTGAAAATCGGTATTTAATGTGACCGTGAAAGTGATGTCATGCCTTCGATGACAACTTGACAACTTACTACAGTTATTCATTCATTTCTCTTTTCTTTCTCCTAAATGTGCTCACTAATTTTACAATTTTTTTGACGTACATTCCTAATGCAGCTGTTGAAGCGTTCAAAACCATGTTTTGGGGGTGTCTTATTCGGAGTGGGAAAAAGTGCTTCGAAAATTGGTTTGAACGCATGTAAAAGTGTATTGATCTTCACCGAGAGTATTTTGAAAAACAATAAAACCATATCCAAAAAACATTATGTTTTTTTTATTGATGGACCCGAAATAAAAATAGCAACCCTCGTATCGAATTTGAAATATTTTTTTTCAATGTATTGATCACACATTGTTTGCTGGGTAGCAACATACAATTCTGTTGGCTAAAAAGTGTGAAAATCGGTATTTAATGTGACCGTGAAAGTGATGTCATGCCTTCGATGACAACTTGACAACTTACTACAGTTATTCATTCATTTCTCTTTTCTTTCTCTTAAATGTTCTCACTAATTTTACTATTTTTTTGACGTACATTCCTAATGAGTGACAGTTGTAAAAATTAAAATTAATTATAAATAATATGTAGTCTCTCTCAGACATGACAACAACAAAATTCTTCTCATGAAACCCCTCCCCAAAAAACAAGAAAACAAAATTCACATGTTTTTTACTATTATGCAAGGTTCTGACAGGTGTACATTGTACACATAGACATGACGTGAAAATCTATGTCAAAATTAAAACAGTGTTTTGCAAAATGAAAAACCATATCAACAATTTGTTAAAAAAATCATACAATTTCATTGTTATTTTTATAAAATCTAATGATTGAACCTAAACAAATATTTCAACTTTATCAAATGTGAGAGCCGACACGCACCACAAACATACCCGTGAATAACGTAGCCAAAGTCTTTGAAAATAAACTGAGAATGTTAAAAACAAACTGGGATTTTTTTATTATAAATTAAATAAAGATGATATCACAGTTTTTGTACCGAATATACAAAACGTTCATATATGGATGTACAGTGAGGGCGAAAACAAAACAACATAGCCAACAATGTTTTTTAAATGCTGTGAGTATGGGGATATCGACACATCTAAAACCAGTAAGGAAAGACAGAAAGTCGATCGGGGCCGACTATATAATACCCTACACCGCCCTAACACTGCGAGAATAGGCATTTCGATAAGAATTTGGCAGTGTTCATACATGTAATGAGAAAACTCTCTCCGCCGAATTTCGTACTTATCGGATATAAAATACGGTTTCTACAGTGCTCATACTATGTTTAAATCGAAACCGATTTTCCCCGAATTCGGCAGTGTTCATACATGTAATAAGAAAACTCTCTCTGTTGAATTTCGTACTGATCGGATATAAAATAGGTTTCTACAGCGCTTACATGTCAAATCGGGTGAAACATGTATATGGGGGCTATATCTAAATCTGAATGGATTTTCTCCGAATTTTGTAGTGTTCATTCACGTAATAAGAAAACCCTCTCTGTCGAATTTCGTACACATCGGATGTAAAATACGGTTTCTACAGCGCTTGCGTGTCAAATCGTGTGAAACATATATATGGGGACTGAATCTAAATCAGAACCAATTTTTCCCGAATTTGGCAATGTTCATTCATGTAATAAGATAAGTCTCTCTGTTAAATTTCGTACTGATCTGATATAAAATGCAGTTTCTCCATCGCTTACATGTCAAATCGGGGGTAACATATATATGGGGGCTATATCTAAATCTGAACAGGTTTTGACCAATTTAATAGGGATCGTCCTTGGGTCAAAAAAAGAGCACTATGCTAAATTGCATCACAATAGGATCATAAATACGATCTGCACTTTGATCACAAGAATACATAACAGACAGACAGAATCGAATCAAAAAGTGATTCTATGTCGATCGGTGTAATAAACTATGGTTCTATTTCTTCTCTTTTTGGACGTTACAAACAAATGCACAAAGTCATAATAATCTGTACCACAGTGTGGAGTAGGGTAAAACATTAACGGCCACTTTCACAATCTCCGATTATCATATAGCTAGCTGTTAAATCATATGGAATTGAACAAATTTTAAATGTTGGTTAACTCTAACCAGAGCTGGTGAAAATGAGGGTTAGTCGGCCGACAAAAAATTGCGGTTGCCCGCAATGTTAATAAATAAAGAAGAAAAACTATTACAAGTTTGTTTATATTTCCTCAAGTTACGAACGAATAGAAATGCGAAAAAAATAGTTTTCAAGAGTCTTTTCTTGAACTGTTTTTTGGCGTATCCATTGCTATTAATTTTCTAAAAATCAGGAAATTCGGTCGTTTCTATTATAATTAAACTAATATATTTGCATATAAAGACTTTTGTTTTCTACTGTAAATACACATTCCAAATGATTACAACCTGTATTGTACCTAATTAAATGTAACTAAATTTGGCGGAGCACAATGACAACTATGGGGTTGTGTGGTTTCCAATTGCATAGATCCATATACACACACATACATACATACATACTTAACGCTCAAAGCTTTAGCAAAGTCAATACATACCCGTATTTGACTTTTTTTTGCTAACCAACACCCCATTCTATCCCATTCATACGCGTCTACTTTATGATATCATTATTAGTGGGGTCGTATGGGGTGGAATGGTGGATGACGGGCAACGGAGTGGGTTGGCTGGCGATAACGGTCAGCACAGCAAAGCTTATTGACAGATCTACGACAGACAGACGGACAAGTTTAAGGCTATTGCGTTCTATTCGACAATTGCATCGCCATTCGCTTGTACGAATGCGTTTTCTGTGTTTCTGTGTTTCTTTTTCATTTTTTCACTCGGTTTTCAAATAGGTTTTGTTGTTTGTTTTGTGTGTGTGATATACATAGATACACGACGAGAGCCAATGAACTCTACTTCTCTTCTTCTGTATTTCCGACGTTATCTACGCACAAATATTTACTACAAAAATACATTTTGCAATGGTTAATTCACTTTTCTGTAATGCACTGCGGAACGGTGTGCTTCAACATCCGTGTCTGCGACGTTCATTGGTCATTTCGTGGCAGTTTTTCCATATTCACTTCTAAATTGCCGGCTATCAAATAAAAATGTATGTGTGTTGTGCAACTAGGCATTTACCTGAATTAGGGATGCCAAAAGCAGATAATTAGGTTTCGAATTCAATCCAAAATTATAGGGATATTTTTTAATAAAACTTAAAGAACTGAAATATGTAATAAATTTATGTCCGTCTATCTATGTATTTATATACATAGTTTAATGAGTATATGTATAACTACTTAACTGAATTAAAGATGTCAATACTGAAGAAACCGTTTTATTGCTTGGTACATGGACTAATTTTACCGTAATTATCTTTTCCGCGGGTCAGAAACTAGTTCACAGTTTAATGGATTTGGACAAAATCATTCGGTTGAGTCTGATTATGTATGGTTTGTTATGAATATGACATCTGTCTTTTGTCACACCGATATTGCGACATAGTCTCAAAAACCTCAAAATTGTTCACAAAATATAAAATTCTCTATTGAAATCGGTTCAGATTTAGATAAATCTGACGTATAAAAGATTATCCAAAAATGGCTGGTCGACCTTTAAAATTACGTCATTTCATACATAAAATTAAACAATTTCCTTAATATTGTCTTTATTTGAGTGGGAATTAGGACTATAATAGTGAAGAATCATATAGTCTGCTCAGAGTATGACTTTTTAAATGATAAAATCAATATGTTTCCTCCTCCAATTTGTTTTGCAACAGATTGTTAGATGTGTTAAGTTTATGCATGTGACAACGGCGCCATTGTCAGAAAAACATTTTATTGGCAACGCTGTCTATAAAATATTTGTATTGGCAGTCCTGAATATACATATTTACAAAATATATTGTAAATATTTGTAATTGTAAGGTTTTTTACAATCGTCTGAACCGTCTATTCACCTTTGCCTAACAATCTGTCATTGTCCGTACATTTGCAGCACTTTAACAGGGTTGATAACGTTGTCCGATCTGGCAATCGTGTATACTTAGCTTTAGAGCGTAACTGGAAATTCAAAAGTAGGCTCAACATATAATATTTACGTGTAAAGTTATATTGTAATCTCCTTAACGAGTAAGAAATAATAGATTTATTTCCAGTTTATGGGAAATTAATTGAAAGTATAAAGAACCGCCCCCACCACCAATCGGTTTGAAAACCCTACCTAACGTACAACACTTGCAACATCTCTTTATAGCTTATTTATATAATATATATCACATTAGTTATAACGTCAAATGTTTCGCTAAATTAGAACATGTTGAAATAATAGAACCTACGTTGGGCGCTTACCTTTCCCCAACTATTCAAAGCTCTGTAAAAAGACATCAAATAATTGCATACATAGTTAGTAGTCAAGTTTAAGGCTTGTTTACATTTATTGTTGTTCACTTTGAACAAACCCTAGCAGTGCCACAACAACATCATCTCAATTTCGTTACTCATATTTCCTCTTTATAAATTAGACAAATGGCACCCGGTTGTAGGTATTTTATCGTGTTTCATTTTCTTAGCAGGTTCCAAGTATATCGTGTTTATATGTAGAACACTCTCAGCGCTTAACGTTGTACGATTGGGATAGAGTATCAGCCCCACTACCAAATATGTACGTCATCATTCCTCCATAACCTTTAATCTCTCTGTTGACGCCGCTAGTATTTGTCATCACTGTTGTAGCAGGTGTGGGGAGGGGTCTCTCTGTTTACTTTGACAAAACTATAACAATAGATTCCTCTCCGTTTCTCTTATCTAATATACAGCAGGCATAATGACTCATACAATCAAACCGCACCCACTACTACTACGATACGTAAATACGAATAGAGTGGAGAGTTTTGTTGTTGGTCTCCACTTGGTCGCAGACAGCAACAGTCGTTGCAAAAACCCCCAACAACAGAAACTTTGTCATTTTATGACATTTACCATAGATATTTGCCGAACGAAGAAGACGATGGATGACAGCAAACAGCCCCACTTCGTAAGAAACTGACACGTTTTTTGACTAATACGACGACAATATTATACACGACGAGTGGGGCCGTGGGCCGCCGTCATGCACTCACTAGTAGTACTCAATAATCATCGTATGCCTAAATAGCAAAATTTCTGCAGTACATTTTTAATGCCTATTGTCTTTTGCCTAAACATGTGGATACACTTGTGCTCTTGTCTACACATATTCAATGTGGTGGTGTTTGGTGGGGTACTTATTAAAACACAGTTTTCTCAACTCGGTGTCAGAGCTCTCTCTCACTCTCTTGTTTATATGTTCAACGATCTATTCTTGCAGTGCAAGACTTGCACACATACCCACACGCGGAAAAAAGTTGTATCTCTCGAATGCATTGTTACAATTACGAGTGGTGATATTATAGAATAATTTGATTATGTCGGCAAGAACAAGAGCACTTAGTTGCCTCAATGAAATAGTCAAATTATATTTATTTTATATGTGATTTCTTAGGTTAAGTATATACGATTGCCAGATCGGACCCTTACAATTCCATATATTAACAAAATATTTTGTAAATATTTACATATATACAGGATTGCTAATAAAAATATTTTACAGACAGTGTTGCCAATAAAATGTTTCTTTGACAACGGCGCCATTGTCAGATGCATAAACTTCGCAAATCTAACAATCTGCAAATTATCTCACAATGAATTTATCTTTGCCATATCTTGTAGTTTTTGAGTTGTTGTCTTCTATTTACTCTATAGTTACGACAACTCCAGGTACACTTCTTTATTTTACATACACTTTATTTTTATATACACTGTTTTAAAAAAATCTACGTACGTTTTAAAAGTAATACCGAATCATTTGTTATTTTAAACAACACAAAAACTACAAAGATAAATTCAGAATTTTCATCTATTTCAACAATATTTTTACATATCAAATTTCTGATATCTAGAAAGATATTTTCAGTATGGTAAACCGACTAAAGTTCCCTCACATCGCGAGAAATACATGTAAGAGAATTTTTAAAACAGATTTTTTCTGATCGGAATGAAACTTGCCCCAAGTTTAATCCTATTGGGTGGTAGTTATGACACAAAATCTTAAACGATTTAATATACTAGATTTGTTGTTTCCTTCCTTTTCTCCCTTTGGAAAGAGGTGTTTTTGGGGTGTATTGAAAAAACAAGACAATAAAATATTTACTTTATTCAGACTGATGTTACAACGTTCTCTTATCACAAAAATTAATGTAAATTTTAATAATACATTGTACCACAGTGTATTGTAGGGTTTGAAAATAAAGTCACCACATACAATTTTTAATATTTTTTTATTTCGCACAATTAAAAAAATAAAGTTGTTAGCATGGAAATTCATGTCACATAATGTGACGTCACGTTTCACAAAATAGATTTTGAAGAAAATCCCAAAAAAATTGTAATTCGGTAAATTTTTTAACATATTACAAATAATCCAAATTATATTAAAAAGAATAATTAAAAAATTCCGACAACTCGCAGTTTTGCGTTTTTATAAAAAAAATAACTTACATATTTGGCGCGTCACGTCACCCTCTTTAAATATTAATATTTTAGAACCATTTAGATAAATTGTTTTATTATCGATAGATCTTCTTACCTCTAACACCAAAATATAAACAAGTTTTTCATCTTACTTAAACATACGACAGTCACGTAGATATGTTACCATGGAAATGCCCATATGCGAATTATGTCATATATACCTACGAAGAATTTTTAATTTCGCAAAAAATATTTTTGTGAATTTTTGTTTAAAACGATTAAAGAAAAAGCCGTTTAACGTTTTAGAATACAACACCCTCCAACTCGGACAGTCCTTACGCTATCTCGTTGCAATATTGTGTTATAACTACTACCCAATAGGATTAAAATTGGCGCAAATTTCATCCAGATCAGAAGACATCGCTTTTAAAAATTGACGGACTTGTCATGAAATCCCACATACGTATTATTATTATGGTTTAGAAAATCAAAAACGTCGAATGAATCGACGGTTCGAGTTATTCAAAATTCCATTCACGTTTTGATATCGCTCTATATAACGGTACTTTCTGATTTAGCTTTTTTTACATTCCTGGAAAAATGAGCCATATCGATTAATCTCTGGAAAATTTGGTTCCTATCGATCCATGTTCTATCCCAATTAACGTTCTAGGTCTCTCAACACAATGATTCCGGATGGAAATGTATGTTTATATTCAGATATCACTTAGAGCTAATTTATGGTATAATAGAGGTGTGTCTGTATTTTCAGGAAAAATTTATAAAGGTTTTTTTATATAGGTCAAGTTAATTTTTTTCTCCTGAATTTTAGGAACAGCTTTACTTAACACGATGGAAGTTCGGGTACCTATTTAATTTTTTTAGAGAAAATTAAACTAAACGTCGAAAAGTTGAGTTGAAAATATTTTGAGTGCATTTTTTTTGCATGTAAATCATATGGAATCGAAACGTAATAAGATAATTTAACCTCAAAATATCGACATAAAGCAAAATCATTAGGATTAATAATCCATAGGTTAACATCATAAATTTTACATACAAACTATAAACTACTTACGTAGACTTTTAAACTTCACTGTTGTTGTCATTTATCTCCCACGAAAGCCCTACAAGCTCCACTCTCACTATCTCTCTATGTATTTTTGTTTGAGACGAAAAAACAACTAAATCCAAAACTTGTTCCCCTAAACGGCATATAAAAAAAGAGAGCGTGAGCAGTAAAGCCGCCGAGTTGTGTTGGTGGTAGTGATATTAGTAGTAGCGTTGCTGAGTCGATTCTGCTGTTGTTCGGTTAACTCGATGTGTATTTTTTGGATTGTATAGGCTACGTTGCAACTCGTAACACACAATAGCAGCCCTGAGCTCAGCACCACAAAGTATGTACATAGCTACCTCTTAAGAAGCCTACCAAAGGCAACAACAAACAGATAAACAGACAGCAAAGTAAACTAAGTAATTTGTTGTACACTCTCTGCTGACAGCTGACAGCTACGGCACACACACAGTACATTCTCCAACGCTCCAACGCCAACTATCATCTCCACATAGCCGTGCCTGCTTTCGAGTTACGTTTTAGATTTCTGATTTCTTTAGTCATTGAGTAAACGTCATTGCCTGAAAAACGTTAGCGGTCTGCAGTATCGCTACGATTCAAACGTGAACTCATCCATTTTTTAAAAAAAGAAGAAATACCTTTAATTACATTGCAACACGCACTTGTGTCAACTATCCCTACTTCCCCACACAAACATAACATAAATTTGTTCCTTGGCGCCAAATTTGAGACGCCGCGAGTGCTAAAAAATAAGTTGTCCAGTTTTGCTTCGTCCTTGCTAAAGAAACGTCTAAAAGAAACAAAGAATAATGGCCGGTGGTAGAAAATATACACGCAATAACTCTTCAAACCAGCAACTGCCCGAAAGAGGACCAGGTAAACCAAACAACAACGCATATAACATCCCCCCGAACAAAAAACCTACGCCCACAGACGTGTTGGTTATGTTCGCGGCTACTTGAATACGCATACGCACGCTGACGTTTCAGAGCGTTCAGTGCCTTGTTGTGGCCTTATGTATGAATTTACCTGTACATTGGTTCTTGTATGTGGTCTGTCTCCGAAGATATCTACAAAAAGTATTGTTATCTGTAGTGCTGTGATTTCAAGTGATTAAAACTGTATAGTAAATATATTTGTAAAATCCCATGGTATATCAGTGTTCTCCAATTTTGACACATCTTTGTCAACGTGGCCACTTCAATTACTTTTCGATACCAAATAGTGATCTCAATACACTATATAACAACAACAATACTACATAATAATAACTAAACATTCATATGTATATATGTTTGTACGTACATTCGTTCGGGTTTTCAGTTCGGGGGAAGAGAAACGTCGACGTATGCAATTTTGTTGTACGCCACACGTTTAGCTTTACCTTATGTTCGTTGAGTGACCACTGGCATTTCCCCCAACCGCAACCCCACCCTCCAATCTACCTCCTTACTAGATCGATGTGTATTAACGCATTTCTGTTTCGCAAAATGCCACGCTTTCATTCAGCCATGTGAGCTGGGAAATGTTTGAGGAGGTGCTTCTCCTATGGAGGAAAACAAAGACACACACGTACTCACTCACTAACTCGCTGATAGAACGTGAAAAGACAAATACCGAAATATGTATTTCTTCTTGATCACAATTTATTTATTTTGTCATAGACAATTGTTGTTGGCCGGGCTAATAATTCAAGGTTATCACATCTCATTCGCATAAGGCCTGAAAGGCCATAAACAAGACTGTATGTCTCCTTCACCGCACTATCTCTCCCTCGACTACTCCCAGTTCTACTTGTTATGTACCATTTTTAGCAAAATTGCCACAAAGATTCTATTTTATCTCTTTGTCACATCGCAGCACACCAGCAGCTCTTAGTGATAGTGAAAGAATGTTTTATTTATAATACAAAATTTAAGGTTTTGCATAAAAAAATTTTATATTATAAAATAATGATGATCAGCAAAACAACTTCTGAGTAGAGGGGGGTCACCGCGTAACTGAATTTGAAAGGGAATTGTTGGAAATCATGTATAAAAAAATAAGGAAAAAATGAAAACAAATGGATTCAATTTCAAAATTTGTGTAGTCAATTAAATGTTGTGGATTTATATTTCTTGGGTCTACTTCTCCTCGGGTACCTTCCCCACAATGCATTAACATTTAGTGAAATATTGATAACATTATTACATTTTTACATTATTACGCATTTTTTACTAATATTAATTCCGTTGGCGTTCTGAATGCAATATTTTCATATAACCTTCAGCAACAACAAATGACATTTATATATTTACCTAAATATTTTTGAGGAATACAATATTCGTGGCGAATGTGTCGTTGCGGACGTTACAATAAATTTTTTCAGCTAATTTTGCATGGTATTCAGAAAAGACGAAATACACGAAAAAAAGAGGAATATTTAAGGATACTTAAATGGCTCTTATTATAATTAACCATTTCTTGGTTCATCCAAAATTTTAGATTCGTCTGTTGCGGACGTTACACGACAATATCAGTACAGTAAAACAACAATATTCTGTGGAAAATTTTATTAAATGTTGTGTTTTATATTTTATAGACCCTTCTGTACTTGCCATTACATTGGAATGGACCGCAAAATAACTGTTTAACTTCACACCAGGCATATTTTTAAAATTTTTGATACTTATAAGAATCTTCAGTAATAATACCTCTGTACGTCTAGAGAAAAATGGGCGAAGTTGCAACGCCCCTTTTGGTACCTCACATACAAAGGGACCATTTTGTGGAAATAGTTAACAGTTCATAACCTTAATACCAGTGCATTAGCAGTAGCACAATGTTTTTACGGTACCTACAGTCCCGTGAAAAATTGGTGTTATTGACGCGCCCATATTGGATATGGGCAATATGGGCATATTTGTCAAGCTCCTTCTGGTATGTCACCACCAAAAAGACACTCATTCGGACACAACTTCCCCACAACTTGAATGATTCGACTCCTACGTATATACCGAAAATACTATACTGATTTAAAAACTATGGGGCTTTTTATATACTTTTATTTATGTTACATTGCGACTATTTTCAAAGATTTAAAATTAATTTTAATCCTTCGTGTCTAGCAGCATTAGAAGGAACCAATCATTACCAACTACTTTTAATTAATAAACATGTATTTATTTTTTAATGATTGTAATTCTTCCAAAACATCACAAATGCAAATTAATGAAATAAACGAAACTAAAAACGCAATTATCTTAATTCGATAACCGTTTTGAGATAGACCACTCTTGCTCTCTATGCCACGTGCCTAGATAACACCCCTATTGATATACTTCATTTCAATTTCTGTTAATAATTGTAACCAAAAAAAGCTAAATGCAAAGAAATTATAAAAGTTTACCGGAATGATGGTCGTTCAAACTGGTTTTATCTATTCAAATACATTAATTACCATTACCAATGGGACAAAACAGTTCACTCGGATATATCGTACAACCCATTGACATACATTCGAAATCGAAAACGAATTCAAATTTAAATATGTTTGAATGATTCGACTCCTACGTACAATCAAACATACATAGCTAAGTTAAGCTTATTATGTATGCCATGGAGGATAGCATTGACATTTAGACACTTGGCGGCGGACAAGAGAGTCACCCAAAAACAAGCGTTTTTGTTGAAGAGCCCCAACTTGAAACTTTCTAAAATAAAAGCTTAAATAAATTCGTATACACTTTTTTTATATACGTACATATATGGATCTAATGATTTATTTTAAAATAGTTTGTTACACATTGTATTAAACATTTGATTTTCATATTTATATTGTTGCTAAGCGCCCAACAACATATGTACAATGTATTTTAGCTTATATGTGTTAAAACCAGACTATTAGAGACTATTAGCATTTATGTTTTTGTTCTTTTGAAAACGGAATCAATTCATCTTCATTTGGAAATAAAGTATAGAAAGGCATACCGGTTTATATACAGAAAATAAATAAAATAAATGCATAAAAAGTCAAAGAAAAACGTAACATTTCATAATACTTATTATACAATGTATATATTATACATATATACTTTGTCCAACTGGATATGCTATAAAATCGATTTAATTAGATATCTATTTTTATACATACCTTTATCTATGAGCGACAGCAAGCTAAATTTTGCCACACCCTTCGAATTAACTTGAAATAAATGTACAATTTAATAAAAAGCCTAACAAAAATGTGTTTCACAGGTATGTGAGCGAGAGGAAAGCACTTTTAACGAAATCGTCCTCATACATATATTGTTTTCGAAATACAAATAATTTTATACTATTTTTCCTCCTTTAAATTGTAATAAAAAACCTAATTTCACTTTCTAAAAAAACTAATTTTTAACGACTTCATGAAGATATGGGAAAATTAAATCCAATCATCACATACCTATGGGCTTACTTAGATTGAATTTTATTCTTTAATCGACTTTTAAAAAAATCTGTAATAAAAATATATCACCTTTCTCATGCAAGCAAAGCCATCTGAGACAGCTTTTGTTTGTTTTGCTAATCTTTCACATATATCTTGCACATATATTAGATACACATTAGCTATGCTGATACTAAAAATGGAAATTTTACGACACAATTTATATGATGATTAAATCATCAAGAAATATCAAAAATCACAGTCTCGGCAAAATATTTGGAACATCACTACAATATTTTCTGATATAAATTTGAATGTTAAAATATACTCTAAAAATTATTTAAAACAGGAACGCCCAGCCGACATTCTTTAAATAGTTGTAGAGAAAACTACTGTCTTTTGAAACCTGCCGCAAATATAATCTGATGTTAAAAATGTATATTTTTTTTTTGAAAATTTCGAGCAAATTGGTGTTTTTCGGATATATGCAAAATCTGTGCTTTATTTAGAGTATTTTTTATACACTTTCTGTAAAGGCAAATATTGTTTAGAAAACTGAGTCATTCTGTTATCCATCCATTCCGTAACATTAGCAGACAGGAAATAAAAATGTTAGAAAATTTACGGTGTAATTGTCACGCCCCCTTTTTTGGTACTTCCCACACAATTGCCATATTTTGGTACCTCCAAGACACATGGTCTGTCCCTGTGTGTTGGAGGTACAAATTAACAAATTAGGAGTGGTACATATAAATTCTTAAAATTCAGAACAAATCATTTCTTGATCCTCTATTCCAAAATATAACAAAATTATTATATATTTGGAGAAAATTTGTGTGGAAATACAGAAAATACAGAAAAAATATTAACATGTAGCAAATTTGAAGTCAATCGGCTAGGTTTAGATTACAGTTAGGGTGACAGCCAGCTTTGTCAACTCATATAGACCAATGTAGGTCCCAGGTGATACATATATTTATTTTTTTCTATTGATTTTTTTTTTTCAAAGTAAATTTCAATTTGGAAGCGTTTTTCTGGCGTTAAACGATCAATTATGACTTGCAAACAATACTGAACAGAAATGTCAACACAGTTTGACATTATCAGCTGTAAAACCGGAATTATAGATATCGAACTAAAAAAAACACCTGTAATATATCTGATGAGTAATGGGATCATTGGGAGACTATTGATATTATTGAATAAATATGTATTTTTCTATTTATTAGCAAATCTCTAATTTAATATGTTCTAAAACTGAAATTAATTAAATTCATAATCAAAAATGTAATGTACCGAATAGTCTGAGCGAAATAATGAGCAAAATTTGTTCACCGTACTGGCATCTCCCACAGAATATGCCCATTACCAAGACAAAAGTCGGCTTACTCGAGTACAATTTTCTTACGAGGGTTTCTATATATATTTCTGGCCTAGGCAACAATAAGTGTTGCCTGGCGCCATCTGACATTTCCATTGGAAAGTTTGACATTTTTTAGCATAAACGTACTCGGAACGTTTTGACGTACGACCATAATTGATGATGTTTACAGTGACTTGAAAAAATCAATTTGGCAAAAAAATGAAATTAACTCGTGAACATTTTCGTGCGATCATTTTTCACAACTTTCGACGTGGATTATCACGACAAGAGTGCATCGATGAACTTAAATCTTTGTATGGCGATGAAGCACCATCCTATAGCACTGTGAAAAATTGGTTTAATGAATTCAATCGTGGCCGACGCTCGCTCAAAGGCGAAGGTCGTCCAAAAACGGCCGTTGTGCCAGAGAACATTGAACTGATAATGCAAGATCGTTATGTGATATACCGAGTGATAGAGGCATCCTTGGGCATTTCTTTCACCAGCATACATTCGATATTGCATGAACACCTGGCCGTAAAAAAGGTTTGTTCTCGTTGGATCCCGCACAATTTGACAATTGCTCAAAAAAAGGCTCGTGTCGATTGATGCAAAGAAATTTTGAAAAATACAATCTCGGTGCTTCAAAAGACGTTTATAATATCGTCACAGGTGACGAATCTTGGATCTATGCCTATGAGCCCGAAACAAAACAGCAATCGACCGTGTGGGTCTTCGAAGACGAGCCAAATCCAACGAAAGTTGTTCGCGGAAGAAGCACCTCGAGGCAAATGGTCGCCTGTTTCTTCGGCAAAACTGGTCATGTGGCGACTGCTCCGCTTGAGCAACGTAGGACGGTCAATTCTGAGTGGTACACCACAATTTGTTGGCCTGAAGTCTTCGGAGAAATTCGAAAAACGAACAAGAGAAGACGAAATATTAATATCAACCCTCGTATTTGTTTCTAAACTGGTTCAACATGCAGCAAAGCAATTTTCCCCAACTGCTTTAAATATGTTTCCTTCAGCGATTCTAAGTTGTATTCTAATTATAGGCTATCATAAAATGCTCAAAATTTCGCTTCTAAACAATAAATTACATAGTGCGACAGTCCCAAAACCGCGACACTATTTTGTAGGTCTTGGCGAGTAAAACAACGTTTGTCCTACGTAATTTGCCGGACTCCCCCAAAATCCGGATTTACGGGTAATAACTGTTTTCTTGCCTTTATTCACTTGAACGCCTATAACTTTGTTAATTACACAGTACAACACAGAATAAGAACTTCTGCATCACTCGTTTAGTCAAGTTGACTCAATTAATAATTGAATGGCCATACGCATTTTTTTTGCTCAAAGTGAATTTTTTGTACTTTTTCTATATTTTTTTTCTCGGTATACCGTACGGAATATCTCTTTTGTGTCTGAAGCAATGTTGTAGATATTGAATAGCATAAAAAAATGCGGAGCAGACCAAAACGAAAAAGTGCATCCAGTGCCTTAAAAATCGCAAAACTTTATCTATAGACGTTCCAGTAAAAAAGGCAAGAAAATCGATTTTTTTTTTACCGTAAATCCGGATTTTTGGGGTGTCCGGAGAATTCCAAAAAAGATTCGTGTTTTACTTGGCTAGACCTACGGGAAAAAATGTATCGCGTCATTTGCTTTTTCAACTTGAGTTTATTTTGTCGTACTGTGTTATAAATAACCAATAAAATACACAGTATGTTTGACAAATACTTCACGTGTGTATGGTCATTCTATTCTATGATTGATTGATCTTTCTATTCTATAAGAAAGAAAAACAAATGTTTCTCATTGTAGAAGTGCTCTTCTTGGGTACTTTCACAAATGTCTTCTACTACTCACCACAGCTATTAATTTTGATATAAATATTTTGAGAAGATACCCCAAGCGATTTTTGTGCACAGTAACGCGCGAAAAATGCGAAAAGTAAAGAGAAATACGTATTTAACAAAAACAAAGAAATTAAATGTGTGCATATAGATACAATAATCTTTTTGTTGTATACTTAGAAATGCTCTCCTGCTCTAAGTTAGAATATACATACATATAGAAAAAAAATGTTTTTTTTTGTTGAATGGAAATGGAAAAATTGTATGTTAGTCGTTCGGCTGGCTCTTCATTATTCTCAGTCAAAAATAAAAATTTCCACCAAAAGTAACAACGAACGACAACGGGAGAAAGTACGTCAGTCACTCATTTTCTTTTCGCTTTGCACGCAGCAACGCTTCATTTTGTTTTCTTTGGATTTTTTGGTGGTGATCAAACATCGCTGAATATTTTTTTCAATACGAATTGTTCGAAATTCAATTGGGCCTTATTTTTACGAAAGAATTTGGAATTTACCCATTTATCATAAGAGTTTAAACCACGAAAATCAACGAATATTTATACTAAACGAACACAAGTAATTATATGCACATACATATGTACATACCTAGATATTTTTACAATAATTATAAATGTGTACATATTTTAGGAGCTGCTAAACAATTTAGTTCTTGTTGAGCAAAATAATGAATTTTGAGAAATTATTGCATAATTATTAATTTGAGTGTAAATTTTCTTCTTTTTTGCCTTTTGGCATGTGTACGAGATAGACGGGTCTTTCTTTGGCAAAAAACTTCTCAATTGTTGGCGATATTTTTGTTTTCTGAACTATACTAGAAAAGAAAATATGTATTTTTCTATGCGTTCATAAATATTTCATTTAATCGTCTTCACCATTTCCTATATAACAAGAGAAAAACAAAAAAATGCAAAGCTAATTTCTTATTTTATAAATCCCTAAAAGGGTTGCTTTGATCTGTAATAGATTTGTTCGTTCTATTTCACAATTTATAATTTTTATAATTATTACAAATATCTTCAACTGTTTAGACTCCACTCAAAAACAATAAATTAATTTAAATCTCTTATCTCTTCTATGTCATTACAGTGGAGTCCCTTATTTACTGGCGTGATGTGAAAAAGTCGGGTATTGTTTTTGGTGCTGGCATTGTAACCCTCTTGGCCATCTCATGTTTTTCCGTCATCAGTGTATTTGCCTATTTGTCTCTTTTGCTTTTGGCCGGCACAATTGCATTCAGAATCTACAAATCGGTAATGCAAGCCATTCAAAAGACCTCAGATGGACATCCCTTCAAGTAAGTAAATTTTTTATACATATATTAGATAAAGCATTTAACTAACAATTTAATGTTTGCCCATTATGTTTTGCAGAGAATACTTGGAATTTGATTTGACATTGTCGCAAGAGAAAATCCAAAACATTGCCGGTGTTGCTGTAGCCCATGTAAATGGTTTCACTGCTGAATTAAGAAGGTTATTCTTGGTTGAAGATTTGGTCGATTCCATTAAATTCGGTGTCATCTTGTGGGTAATGACCTACATTGGAGCTTGGTTCAATGGCATGACATTGGTTATTTTGGGTGAGTTGTCACGTCTTTCGTCTTTACTCGCATCTGAATAATTGGAAAGTTTGCTGCATATGAAATGAACACTAACGTACATACAACATAGACATCAACAAGACAAGAGTTGATTTGAGGCCTCTAAATTTTTGGTAAAATCAAAATCAAAGTTCTTAGCCTGGGAAAATCTTCCTTCTCTGCCTAATTGAAATACATATGTATGTACATACACATTAACAAGTTGTACCGAAATATATTATGTAAATGATAATGATTAAAGGTCCAAATTAAAAAGGGACAAACGAATTCACACAGTGTGATTTTATTTAAGAAAGCTACATTTTTAATATACAAACAAAGCTTGTGTAAAACAAATGATACCTTTAAAGTTTAAAACTATTCCTTGAACCGAAAAATTCGGTAAATTGAACAATTTTCAAAATTGATTTCAATTAATTCGAAGTTCTGTTTTCTATAATTAATAAAATACACCAAATTTTTGGTGTTTGAATTGAAGATTAAAAAAATCTGATTTGATTTTCTTCAAATGTTGAGCTCCACTATTTCATAATTCCACTAGTCAATAATGCAGACTTACACACTTTTGCTGTATATCGAGAACGCATTGAATCCGAATTTTTTATTCATAAAATTCTCTGTAATTTTTGCTTGAGACTGTAAACGCAGATTGCTTTTATTCTCAGATTCGAACATATTTGATACATTCGAAACATACATATTTCGTTATACAGAGCTTTGACTGTAATTTTGTTAGACTTTTCTATCCATTTTTTTTTGTTTTGAACTGAAACTAAAAAAATATTTTTTTCTTTTCTTTAAATTCTTGGTGAATATTTTTTTTACCATTTTCTTATAATTCAGATTATTTTTAATTATGGGGGATATCATGTCAAGTGAGAAACTTCCACCCAGTTAAGTCCTATTAGATAGTTGTAATGACACAAAATATCAATGGGTTAAGGACTATCCGAGTTGGAGGATGTTGAATTTTCAATTTTTTTTTCAAATGAGCCTTTTTCGCCTCCATATAATTAAAAACCCTTTTGTATTTAAAAATGTAGCCTTTTCTTCAAACTTTTTAAGAAAATTAAAAAATTTGCAAAAATACTTTTTTCTTTTTTATCAAAAGAAAGCTTTGTTTTTGCACATTTGAGAAAATACTATGACCCTATGTATTTAACCCGAAATTTTGGTGCATTTTTCGAAACGTCAGATTAGTCTCACATATTTCGCCCAATTTTATTTTCGCTGAGTTTTGAATTCAATGCTACCAAACAAAAAAATAAGTTCTGTCAAAAGTGGAATAATCAAGTTTTGAAAAGTACCTCCTCATTTATACTTCTATAGATGAATATTAAGATGCCAGGGCAAATAGTTCGATATTTTGCCCACAGCATATATAAAACGTGTTCACCATCAATGTGCTCTTAAAATTGGAATCTTATCATACGTCTACACAGCCATTGATAACACAGTTCGACAGTCCAGAAACCAAAAACCGCGATACTATTTTTCTTGTAGGTCTTTTTAACTTGAACGACTATAACTTCGTTAATTATTAACCGATTTGCAATCCCTAAAAGTATTTGGAAAGAATCTCTTCTTTAAACTTTAATAACTCAGTCAATTGCAAACGAATTTTTAAGAGACTGGTTGCATTTATTTCCTTATAAAATATATTATATATGCAAATGAATTAATCGTACTGTTATCTCACAATATAATTGGTAAAAACATTACTACTGGCTTTAAATTACATTAATAAAATTAAATTAAATTAAATGAAACTAGAAAATGACAAAAGAAATGAAAAAACGTGTTAGTAGGGCACGTGCATCATTCGAAAGGTCTAATTCTCTTCTTTCCAAATTATTTTAGAGATTGAATATCGGTTAATAATTAACAAAGTTATAGGCGTTCAAGTGTAAAAAGGCAAGTAAATCCGGATTTTGGGGGTCTCCGGTGAATTCCAAAAAATTATTCGTGTTTTACTGACAAAACCTACAGGAAAAATACTATCGCGTCATTTGCTTCTCAACTTGAGTTTATTTTGTCGCTCTGTATAATATAAACAATGTTAATAGTTTCAGAAAAAACAACCAAATCATTGCCTCGCTCGAGTTAGATGAAAATTTCACTTTTCCAACAAAATATTACCAAAGGCTTAATTTTATTTGTAATCCTCATATTTGCTTTATATTTCCCCCTTATTACACGTAAAGTTTATTGTAAATACTTATGTACCTAATCCTTGCGTTTATCCTTGATTATATTGATTTGCAAACAATTATGTATATCAGAAAACTCTAAAAAAAAAAACAGAATTAAGATAAAAATTAGTTATTCTAATCAAAAACAATATAATTTAGGAAGACATTCCTTCCTGTAGCGAGTAATTGTCAGTTACGAACGAATATGAATTTGATTCCAACGAGTGAGGTTTTCCGCGGATTTTCAGACCGTTTTTCCCACAATTAAAAAAATAATATTAATCGATAAGTGCAAAAAAAGTTCAATCAATGTTCGCGGAATTCCTATTCGTTCGTAACTGATAGATTTTTACGTTTCGGCCTGAAGGAATGTCTTCTTATATTCTATTTGTCTTTGATTCGAATAATTTTCCTTAAAAAATTTGATAGAAAAACTCATAAAAAATATTTTAGTAAAAATTTTCTTTAATAAAATCACGTTGTTCAATTGTGTACTGTTCCATTTTTAATTTCCCAAGTATTTTTTTTTTTTTTCGAAATACTGAAAATAAATAAAAAAAGTTATAATGAACTCAAACCCCTTCGGTCATTTTGGGCCGCCTTGTAAATATATAAAGATAGGGAGTCAGCATTGATTATTCTCTCCAACATTCCCGTAGAAACGAAAGCGATTTCAATGAGATTTTAGGTTCAGGATTATATTTTTCCCTTTCAAATAGTTCAAAGCAATATTTAAAACATCTCCATTCAGAACAATTTACACAACACACAATTTTACAAAGGAATGATAAAATTCTTACCATTTCTTTAGGAAATAAGATTTAAAATTTCTTAATACAATTTTTAGTCATCATTGGTGACATTTTTATTGGATGAATTATTGTATACTCTTTGTGCTGGAGCAAATTTTTATAGGGAAAAATAATTCCGAATCTACGCAGTTGGCACTGACTTTTTATTTCATCAGCTCATTGTTCGCATAATTCGAGTATTCCATATATGTATCAGTATACAATTGATCTATAAATATATATATGTTGCAAATTTTCCACAGAAATACCATAAAAAGCTTATTAATCTGCTTACGAACGCATCTTAGCATCTCCAATTACACTAGTATAAAGCCATTTTGTTCAAAGGACATGTATACTATTTTTGAGGCAGTTTTGGTGTTCTGATGTAGAAAAAATTTAAATTGTTTATGAAAACATTTTTCAAAAAATATTTTTATACTCTCCTTCGCCATAGGAGAGGGATAAGGGCTACACTTATTCCGTTTATTTATTTATTTAATTCAAAATTATAACCAAGCCTTATGGCCATATATGGTTAAATAGGCTACAACATTTAGACATAAAAAATAAAAACTATCTATAAATAAGGAGGAATTGAAACTACTCAAATATTTAAAAAATTCGGATAAAAATTTATAATTTAAATAAACAAAATATTGACAAAAAAAAATTAACAACAAATCTTTTTAGCACTGAATAAACCTATAAATAAACATTTAAACTAAACTGACTGAATTGAATAAGTGAAATTGAAATTGAATTGAAGACTACTCTCAAAATATTGATCAGGGACCCCATAAAAAATATATTTGAGAGATTTCATGTCAAGTGAATCATTTTTAAAAGCGATGTCTTCTGATCGGAATGAAACTTGTATCAAGGTCAGTCCTATTATGACACAAAATTTCAACTAGATTGGTTAGAGACTGTCCGAGTTAGATTGTTTTGATTATGTTTAGAAAATGTGTGCAAAGAGTTTTCCATAGCTTTCTCTTCTATACGATTAAAAAAAAGATTATCCATAAAAATGTTTATGTTGTGTAGTGTAACGAAACAAATCATTAATATTTATTTTCTTCTTCCCATTTCAGCCTTTGTCTCCTTGTTCACATTGCCCAAGGTTTATGAAAACAACAAGCAATCCATTGACACTTATTTGGATTTGGCCAGAAGCAAAGTAGCTGATGTTACTGAAAAGTAAGATTGTCGCTCGCCTCACATATTGAAAGAATGTAACATTAATTTTTTCTCTTCTCTTTAGGATCAAAGCAGCCATTCCCATTGGCAATAAGAAGCCAGTTGCTGCCGAAACAGATAAGGACAAGTAAATTAAACAAAAACAGAAACGCAACCATTATTTAAATGATATAAATTTGTATTAACATCGTTAGAAGTAAACAAACAAAAAAAAAACAAAACGCAAATTTTTACCCAATTGCAATTACTTTTTTTGTGTTTATAAGATTCAAATTAATTTATATATAAACAGAACAACTCGTATTTAATGAAAATAATGAAGAGAACAATACAACCGCAACAACAACAGCAACCAGAATAAACAAGAAGACACCATCAACACAGAAAACAATAACCCATAAACAGAACAAACCAACCAACCAACACAAACAACAATTTTAACTTAAAACGTAACAATAACAACAACAGAATTGAGAATTGTTAGTACGTTTTTCAATTGCAAAAAAAAAACGAACGAAGTTACATTTTTCTGAATTCTTGTTTTTTTATATATGTATGTATATTTTATTATAATTATTTTTTATTTTTCAAATTATACACACACACTCTCTCTTCTTTATTATAGAGAAACTATTCAATATGTATTTCTGTATAACTAAACTAAACATTTCTCTTAAACCAACCCCAAATCGCAAGGGAATGTTCTGTAATGTAGAATTCTTTATTATGATAATGATTGATCGATTGATACGTTACTAAACTTATTATGTTTTATTTTTTAAAATACGATTTACTTTTGAAAATATTTTGATTGATTTTTTATTAATGATTGTATTTGTGGTCGCTCAACTAAACTAAACTCATTCACACTTCTTTTAAAGCTGTGTTTTGTTTCCTGGAAATTTGAAACTCAAAGAAGCTAAAAAGAAAAACGAAAAGAACTAAGAGGGACCACAGCAAACCAATGCAATTTCGAGCTGTTATTATTTTTTAGTTTGTATTTTAATTTAAACAAAAAAGAAAAAAACTTTCCCAATTTGTTGATTTTTTCGAAGAATAGCTTAACTTTTAGTTAAAGAAGACTTAAATTTATAATGACATCATTACCCAGCTATTTAGCTACATTTACTTGATGAAAAATAATAATAAAAAAACGGAGAACTTTAAAAATATATTAAAAATAAATAAAAAACATAAAATTACAAAAAGAAACCAAAAACCTATCAGTAATTATCAGTAATTTTTCTTACAAACTGGAGTCGAAATCCGCAAGTCAATTCATAGGAACAAAATCGGTTTTTATTTGTAAAATTAAAAATTTCCACTGCTAGATATCAAACAAGAAGGAAACAAAATACTTATATATCTAAGTCTGTAACAGACGAATACTTTTTTTTGCCTATTTTGAATTGACCAACGGACTTTCAGTCTCCAAATACTTGAAAGAAACTGTCCAAATTTTAACAGGTAGTATGACATATACATATATATACACATTCAAACACATTGCGTGCGCTATCGCTATCATGCTATCATCATACACATACATACATCCATGCATACATATGTATAACATAAAAACACAAAACGTATAACATTTGCCGTTCGTTACATGTACTGTATGCACTAATTTACTTTATTCATAATGTTCCGTTCCAAAAACATACAATTAATGAATTAATTTTTTAGTAGGTACAGAAAATATATACAAACAAAAGAAAATGGATCAAAGAAGAAAATAATTAAGATAGCATCATTGCCGTTTAATAAGTTGCAAATGCATTGCTTTTTGTTTGAAATTTGTTACAATAAAATGCCTTAAAAGTATATTATTATTTTATTAAGAGATCTACTAATCTAACAAGAAGACGAGGAGAAGAAGAAAGGAAACAAAAAATCACATCATCTCATATTTTTAAGATTCTGTTAAAGAGCCGAACGAACGAACGAACACATTATCATCAACGCATCATCGATTGCGAAAGTGGTCGTTAATCGGTTTTAGATCCCCTAAAAATCTGCCTTATTGTATTTGTTTTGTTTTTCAGCTTATACAAATGCTTTAAAAAATATAGTTGTAAAGAGCGTTAAGGTTTTATTATTTATTTATTATTCATTCAAGAGCCAAATGAACGTCCACTTAACTTTGGAATGACAGACATCCACAGGCATCATATATCACATCAATCGCCATGCATGACTCTTTTCACTCATAGCTTAGTTGTTGATTTTTTCTTTTCTTATTAATTAGATTTTTTTAACTAATTCAAATAAATACTTTATACAAAACTGAAAGAAAATGAGAAAAACAAAAGTTGATTTACAACATTCAAAAATAGTCATAAAAGTAATAACTGAATCGATTTAAATCCAATAAAGATTAAAACCTTAATAAAAATAACAATCAATATTGAAGTCTGATGTATTTAAGGTATGTATGTATGTATCGTTAACTTTAAAATTGCACCGATCATTGGAAAATACAATGTTTCGATTTTTTTATTTTTGCTGAGTGACGACTCGTGCGATTGCAATTTTTGGGAGAAGACAAAAAACAAGTAAGAAAGTTACAGTCATGTAAACCGTCTCAGCTAAACCCTCACTTTGCGAATCTTTATAATATATATGTATGTATATAGAGGATTTCATGTCAAAGGAGTAACTTTTTAAAGGCGATAACTTCTGATCAGGGTGAAACTGGCACCTATTGGATAATAGTTATGACACTAAATTTCAATGAGATCGGTTAAGGACTGTCCGAGTTGGAGTTGGCTGAATGGAGAACCATTTATCGTAATTGGTTCAGGAAAGCTTTAAATAATCTTAAATGAAGTAGCCTTTATCTTCTTCTAATATCATTTGTTCATCCCATCAGCGGTTTAAGAATATTTTTATATTTTTTTTTAAATAAAACCTCTTAAAAACATCATAAACTTCACAACTATTATATTTCTAATATTTTATCGTAAAGTCTGATCGGCCGTGAATAAAATGAGATCATTCCGAAGAAAATCGATGCATAATTTAAAAAGTTGTACCTCGGGGTTCTCAATTTTTTAAGCGACAAATGGCGGAATGTTCCTTTTATTTGCAAAATTTTTACTTCCAGTGTGATTTGACTGAAATTTGCCTTCAAAGTATTTTATCGCCCAATCGCACGAGTTGAAATCGTAAAACGCCAAATGTGTTCCTACAATTTTAATGGTCTTTCAAATTTAATTATAATGAAATACGCACGTGGATTATTCTCTATAATTAATAATTTGAATCTAATTGTTGGCGCTGTAGTGGACTTATGTATCCTCTAAACAAATAACATTAGTCTACTTACACATTCAAAAAAGGGATTATTCTAGATCTAACTGCATCAATTTCTACATCAATGTCAATAACATCATATAAAGTGTTAAAATCGATGCACATTCTACGAATGCGCTCTGCCGAAGCATAATTTGTACGTTGAAAATCAATATGTAATAGTTGGTAATATCTGGAAGGTCTACATATATGGTACATTGAATCCAATCCTAGACAGAATAAAATTAGAGGGCACATCACAATTTATAACTTTCAGCACCATGGTGGTGTTCAGCATAATACGTCTACTCTTAAGAGTAGGCAGTCTTATCAAACTCAACCTGCTCGTATAGGGTGGAAGACTAAAAACACTATTCCAATGAAGATGTCTTAAAGTGAAATTGTTTTTGAACCGATTCAATCTTATCAACGTAAGTCCTGTATTGGGGGTCCCACACTACAGACCCATATTCTAGAATAGGTCTAATTAGGGACGTATACAACTGCCTAGTTACATATGGATCTACAAATTCTTTAGCTCATCGCTTAATGAAACCGAGCACGGTTATTGAAATTGAGTTTAGGATCCATTAATATACCAAGATCCACAAAGGATTCAACAGTATCTAAATTGAAACCATGAAGACTGATCCTAGATGGAATCCGTCTCGACCTAGAAAAACACATATGTTGATCCAGCAGGTTCCGAGGGTCCACAAAGTGGGTAAGGCGGATGGTAAAAAGCGCCAGGTTAATTTGATCCTTAATGCTGAATCCACCTCACATATACAACGTGCAAGTGCAAGCCTGCAATATGGTTTCGGGACTATAGTCTTGAAGGCATACAAGCAGGATATAGCTCCCACTGCGGAAGGCGAATCGTCCACCGTGGTTAATACACGGATTTCTGAAAGTGCGGACTTTGCCACGCCCATTGACACCAACTCTAACAGATCTGTAACGTCCTTCTCTGAAGACGAAAGCACTACTTCGGACACTGAGGGGCTGAGGAGTCTCCGGACTCTTTCATGCATCTGGTGGGGACATGCTCCTCGATTATACAGACGAAGAGTTCGATAACACCCCTATCGGGGTGGATGCTAATCTGTCAATTACCAATGATGGTAAGAATTCTACAGATTAACCTCCATCACGCTAAAGCAGGCTCAACGGCTCTATTGCTGCGCCTGTCCACAAGTGCAGTAGACATCGTCCTGATCCAGGAGCCCTATGTAGTAGGAGGACGGGTGTGCGGTATCAAGACACCAAACACTCCAAGAACCTGCATTTTGACCAGAAAAGATCTAAGTATTTTTCTCCTGACTAATTTAAGTGGTAAAGACCAAACAGCTGCTAGTCTGGAGATTGGTAATCGCATATACTGGGTGGTCTCCAGTTACTTTCCTTATGAAGCTGCAATACCGACGGCTCTCTTCAGGGAAGTAGTAGAATAAGCAACGTCTGACGAGCTCGAGCTGATTATTGGCGCAGGCACGAACGCTCGTCATACTATCTGGGGTAGTACGGATATAAACAATAGGGGTGAGTCGCTTCTTGACTTTATTCTAACTACCAACCTAACTATTTGTAACATTGGCAATAAACCGACCTTTACAATTAAAGACAGACAAGAAGTACTAGACGTAACATTTGCTACTGACCGGCTGTCAGACAAAATAATTTTGTGGAATGTACTGGACGACCACTCATTCTCAGATCACCATTTATATAGAGTTCAAACTTGCTGAAAATGCGCCTAAACCAGCCGTCCACAGAAATGTGAGGAAGACAAGGTGGCACATGTACGAGAAGAATTTCAAGAAAGTTCTCAACTCTGAACCTCTGTATGATCCGAATGACATCATTCAATAGATTCGTTTAAGATGCCTGTCCAAAAACAAGGTACAATGGTAAAACTAAACCTAAATGGTGGACTTCTGAGCTAACGGCTAGGAAAAAAACCTACAACAAGCTATTCAACAGGGCTAAATCTACTGGGTTCGCTAATGATTGGGATGCCTATAAAGATCAACACAAGATATAAAAGAAGGAGCTTAGGAAGGCGCAAAGACGCTCTTGGTATAACTTCTGTGGCTAAGTGGAAAAGGTCTCCGACGCCGCAAGGCTGAGGAAGTTCTATCAGCTTCACCCTGTTATTTGCAGGATGAGGAAAATAACTGGACAAAAAAACACGAGCTGTCGTTTAATGTACTGCTCGACACACATCTCCCGGGGAACTCACCAACAGAACCCGAAGATCAGCAGGACCAACAATAATGCGAGTGGACTGCGAGCGTCGCTAGCTTGTTGACTGAGTGATCCAGAATAAGCTGGGCAATTCACAGCTTCGAGCCCTTCAAGTCACCTGGACCAGACGGCATCACTCCAGCAGAAAATGTCAAAGTACATTTGCCCCTGGCTGGAGAAAATTTATGGCTTTCATACATCCCGAATCGATGGAGCGATATCGACACTAGGCCGAAAAACTTCCGACCAATAAGCCTATCCTCCATCCTATTGAAAGGTCTGGAAAGACTTTTAGATTATTTCATTAGGGAAAACGTGGATACAAAACTGGATGTCTACAGATTCAGCCCTGCACGAACTTGTGAGCACTATCGAATCGTCTCTGCATTTCAAGGAATTCACCATGGTGGCATTTCTTAACATTGAAGGGGCTCAGATGCCCCTGATACTGTCTCCACTATTATGGAACCTAGCGGTGAATAAAATCCTGCTAGATCTAGAAAGTTGTGGCTGCAAGGTCGTAGCTAGGGTAATCAAAAACCGCACCGGTTAACCGGTTAATCTGTTTCTCTTTAAAAACCGCCTATCGGTTTTCGGGTTTTCTGCATTTTCGAATAACTCGAACCGTCGGTTTTTTCAACTCGGTTTATTCGACTTTTCGGTTTTTTGAAACCATTATGAAATGATAATGAAAATATTATTTTTGAAACTGGAACCTACCTAAAATTTTGAAAACATCAATATAAAAACCGTGACATCATTTGTGCGTATCCATCGATTTCAAAACGCAGTTTTGTATGCATTTATACTGTTTACATTGCTAACTTCCCTATAGACTTCGTCTGCATATTTTATCAAGGGTCTAGGTGATTATTGCCGTATAGAAATTATCTCTTTCATCTCTATAGTATTCTCAAGTCAGAATCCGCTACTACTGATAATACATATATGTATATAATCGGTTTGCCATTTGAGCCATTCATATGATGGTAAAAGCTAAGATTTTGCTGATCTTTACTATTAGTCAAGTTTTATAAAAATCATAATCATTTTTTTTAAAGAAATCTTTTTAAAAATTGAACATATATATTATAAATATTTCAGAGATTATAATATTATATCATAAATGAAATCGGAACAATTACATATTATAAATAAAAATATGAAGTGTTACAATACAATTTTCAAATAAATCTTAATTTAATTGGAATATGGTTGCGAATTGAATTTGCACTACGCTTATTTTACGTCATCTAACAAAATTTTAAGCATTATTAATGCATTTTTATTAAAAAAGAAAAAACCGAAAACAACCGGTTCACCGGTTTTTTATTTTCGGTTAAACCGAAAACCGGTTTTAGAGTTTACTTAATTTGCGAAGAAACCGAAAACCGTATTTTCAAAATAACCGGTTTTTTGATCACCCTAGTCGTAGCATATGCGGAAGTCGTGGCAATCGCAGTGATTGGCAAATTCGATGAACTTGCTAGGAAGGGGACGACTTTACAAATTCTCGAAGAATTTGCATATATTTGGAGGACCACTTAGGCAGGAGGAAATCAGGCAGTCCAACGAAAGATGGACAGAAATCGGCACCTGTAGGGTAGTCTAGCTACCTGCCCAGGTATGATCTGAGAAGGCAGAAGCTGCGGACATGAGGAAGAAGTTGAGAGCATTGAGCCCTTGCTATGCGACTGTCCCGCTTTGAGTAAACGACCACTGGACATACTAGGGTCGGCCTTCCTAGGCAGTCTAACAGATCTTTCCGGTACCGATATTCGTACTATCGATAAATCGCCCTTATTCCAGTTGGCGTCGTCACATAATTTTCGTCATATCTATGAAGTTCTAACTCTTTACGCCAAAACGAATGTTTTTGGTATCCATGAACTAACAAAAACCCTTTTTATATCTTAAAAATATTTAAAAAAATTTCAAAATTTATGAAGTCGTCAATCTAAACAGTGTCGACTAAGAATCGACGGCGCTAACTGGAATAAGGGGGAATTTGTATATCAAACAGGTTGGTTTCGATTAAGGGCATTTTAGCCCGCGGTAACACTAGGGACCTAAACTGGTCTATGTGAGGGTCCACAAATCGATATTATACCCATATGAAAAAACTTTTTTAGTAGAACTGAACAATAATAACAAAAAGTAGAAAAGTTGACCCAGTAGGTCCCTAGGATTCAATAATATAGGGGCCTCGGGACCTCGCAGCCTCATATTTTATTCATATCAAGGAAATTTTGTAGCAATGTCCGTCTGTCTGTCTGGTTGGTGTGCACATAAAAAATGCGCTCCCTAGAGCGTAAATATGTCTTATCGAAAGGGAGCTTTGTATTGGGGCTGTATCAAAATATGGACCGATATGCATCATTTTCATAAGGCATGATTGAATGCAATAGAATGAACACATATTCAAATTTCGGTATTATCGGTTAAAAAATGCGCTCTCTAGAGCGTAAATATGTCTTATCGAAAGGGACCTTTGTATGGGGGATATATCAAAGTATGGACCTATATGCCCCATTTTAAATAGAGATCATCCCTGGGTTAAGAAATGCCTCTGTACTAATTTTCACTAAGATTGCTTCATATTTGCGACCTGTGGTGTCGAATATAAAAAAGAACGGAACGCTAAACGTAGTGATACTGTTAAGGCCGGGTTAGGCATACGTAACCGTAATTTTTCTTTACCGTCGCCGTAACGTTGCCCGTTTGAGCGATTAGCCAACGTTGAGAAAACGAGTCATATGTTCTGACAACAACAACACAAAGTAAACGAAAATGCCGCGATTTCTTTTTGTTTAGATTTATTAAAAATGAAGTTAAAAATAATGTTTATAAATTTGTGTTTTTTAAATCTGTGCAGGATTTACAATAAAAGTAATCAAGAAAATATAGTCGGATAAGAAGATGGGGTGGACGTCCTATAAACAATGACTGGGCGAAAGCCGGGCACTAGAATGCCTATGGCACTTTTTAATTTGTTATTAATATTAATAAAATATGAGTTAAATATGCCAAAGCAACGGATTAGTCCGGCAGAGAGACTAGCAATAACACCACTGTATGTCAAATATTGCTTTATCCTATGATTCTAAGATGGGAAATATTAACATTCTATTCTTTAAAATTGTAGATATTTGGGTCACGGTTGTTCCATACAATCGATTGCATCGAGTCACAAGCTGGGGAAAACAACAATTCGAAATATTATTTTGAATGCAGTGAAGTTTTGTGGCGCTTGCTTTCGCCGATTTATTTAAGTGAACAAACTACACTGCAGTACAAACACATTGCCAATGATTTTCAACGAATGTGGGATATGCCGAATTGTGTGGGAATCTGCGATGCTAACTATACATTCATATCAGTTAATGTTGGAAGTTATGGCGGCCAACACGATGGGGGTATGTCCATTAAACTTCAATTTATTTATAATATATTTTAATAAAAACAATTTCCATTTCTTAATTTAAATTAAATACAGCTATATTCCAGTACTCTCCGTTTGGCCAATCAGTTATTTTAGGTACAGTACCTGTACCTCCCAGTAAACCATTATCGTCCACTGAGGAATATCTTTGGTCTAAGTCAACAACTTTAGACGAGCTCAGACACAACATCCAACGCGAAATTGCCAACGTTCCGGTCGAAATGTGTCCAAGAGTGGCGGAAAATTGGGTCCAATGAATAGATCGCTGTTGACGGGCTCGTTGTGGTCATATGACCGAAATTGAATTTCATTCTTTAAATATAACATTTGCACTACACCTGGAATAAATTTGAACTCTATATCTTAAATATTCTGTTTTATTAATATATAAAATTCGTATGTCCTTAATGGAAAACCCTTTACTTATGTCTATTTCCATTGAAGAGGGACTCAGCCAAATCCAATCCAGTCTCTATCTGTAAATAAGTCCACGTTTGTAGAGACGCTTACGCTGTCTAATTAACCCACAATGACGAAGATTGGCGCAATGATTGTCTCGTACTATCGTCAAAAGAATCCTGAAGCAGATTATAAATTTAATTTTTAACGGAGTCAGCCGCGATATTCATAAAACTCACCTGTAACGCCCAGCTCCTTGCCAATTTGCTTCCAAGCTTCTCGCTTTTTTTAAGATATCATATAGGCTGGATTATATTTATTGTATAAATACTCGTGCGACTGCACCAATGAAATCAAATATTCGTCTTTCATGTTTATTTGCACTTTTAAACAACAAATAATTAATAAATTATTTTCTTTACTTTTCTCGGTGAACATACAATTGTAAGTCCGAATTTACACTAGGCAAGTTTTTTCAGCAGCTTATCATCAAATTCTCTTTTGAACACGAATAACTCAAAACGTTCAGGGAGAGTTTTTTTCCCCCTCTTGCCGACTGCCTCTCTCTCCACAAAACGAAGATAATCTGCTGAACATTCAGCCAATGTAAATAGGGACTAAACAACATGTAGTATCAGCTGTTGTCAAATTGTACGTAAACGGAACGTCCAATTCTGATTTCAACAGATTCAGCCGTCCGTTTACGTTTCGTTTCCGTTAGCTAATCGTTTAGGGCATCTCCTAAATACCGGTGGTCCTGCGTCTGTCAAACTCGATTTCAAATATATGAAAATGTACTACAGCTACCGAAATACGCACACGGATACGCCGGATAATTTCAAAAAATCCGAATTTGACAGTGCGCTTACAACTACAACGAAAGAAAACAAAACAACAAAAGAAAACATACACAACAACAAAAGAAAACATAAACACAAACAGATGACAAGCAGCATTTCATTTTTTATTTTGGAACAGTGCACGAAGTAGAAAAATATTAAATGTTGAATTTGCTGGAAATAATAAATACGAACCGGTAAGAATTTAATATTTTACTATTATAATTTATATTAAAATGTGCTTTTCAGATTAATAGCGAAGAAATTATTGAAATAGCTGGGACACTGCCCACTTATGGAATTCAAAGGGCCTCTCCACAAATGTGTAAAAATCAAGTAGGGTACATGGCAAGCAATTTCTCTGGAGTTGTCAGCACCAAGTAAATTCCAAAACTTTAAAATATGTACCAGAATTTTTGTCTTAATGTTTATTCATTCAACAGAAACGTGGGGATCTTATTCATGCTGCTTGGACGCAAGGGATCCATTTTCAAGAACACATTGATTCCGGTCGGATTGAACCCAAGAAAATCGTTAGTCCAGGTGTTTGTTCTTCCTACAATGAAGCATGTGACGCGAGCTTGTTACGAACAGTTCTTATTTCCATAGCATTACGATGCTGTAACGCATTTGAATTCCATGTACAACGATGATATTTGGAAATATCAATTGAAACTGGCAAATAAACTATCCTCTACTTTGAAGCATGATTATAAGATAGAATTTGATTTAATAGGGATACTGCCATGTGAAATAAAACACCATTTAGTCCCAACATGACAAGTGGCACCAGGAACCGACACCTTCGATAGATTTGGATGGCGTTTACAAAGTCAGGGGGAGAATTACAGGTCTTTACATTTTGCACAACCAATAAAGAGTTTAAGAAACATAATTTGACTTCGGTGGACAAAATCAACATCTTCAGATACTCCACGATTACTAATATTTCCGTTCTTCTCTAATGAAAAACAGCATCTTGCATAACAAACAAATTAAAACATATAACTACAATGCTATGGAAATTTTTTAGTTAAAAAACGTTGTCATTGGGGTGTATACATAATAATACTGCTCAAATGCAAACTATCAAATTGCTTCAGTGCTGTCCAGTTTCTACAATCTTTCCGTACGAAAACTTAGTTAGAAAGTTGAGAAGGCGAAGAAAAATGAATTACTTTGTCTGAAAAAGTTTAAAATACGAATGCCTCCTGGTTTTGGAGTAAATTTCTATTTCCTCTTCTTTGTGGTTTATCCAGAATATTTTCAAAACATATAAATCATCCATAATATCTATATTGCTCTGAATATCCACTCCATATGTAGAAAAACAAAATTTTTCTGAAATGGGGATGAAAAATCAGCTGTTTTTGTTACTGCGTATTTCGGTACAGCGCGCGTTAAAAATTATCCATCATGCGTTTTTTTGACAGACGCTGACGCATTCACTGGTATTTAAGAGACACCCTTACACTGATTTCCATATGACAGATTGAATCAGCTGATTCGTTACGCTACGGGGGCGTTACGGTAAAGTTTGCCTAACTGGGCCTTTAGTGTTCTGTTCAAAAGAACAGTATCACTACGACGCACAGTGGAATATTTTCACACAAGACGCGGCAAAAATTAGAAGGAATTGAGCTAGAGCTTTGAAATTTGGTACATATCACTCATTTCGCCTAATTAGCTAAAAACCAATTTTTTGCTTAAATCCGCCCATAACCACGGCTACTTCCCACATAACCTAAAATTAAAAATCTTGGTATTTTTCTCAATTTAGCATTTATGTTATTACAAATCACTTGTAGAGATTGTATTTGAGTCCTCAATTATATAAACATCACAAGTGCCACGCCCAACGCCCATACATCAATTTAAATTTTTTACGATGTTGGAAATTACAGGAAATTTTTTTATAAAACGCTTTGTATCTTTTGTTCGATGTAAATCAGTACATAGAACAATGTATATACCTAAAGCGCAATACATAAGCTCAACATTTGCAAAAAAATCATGATGAAATAGTTTACAGTTTTTTGTTAATTAATCAATCGTTCCAACTATCCAGAAAAAATAATCATTGTTTTAGCAATGTGTTCATTAATAATACGTCATTTTTAAAGCATACTTTTAGGAATATGTTGAATATGCACACAAACAATGAGGCATGTACATACATATACATAGTAGATTGGCAAACAAATGTCGGTTGCCATTTAATTCGGTCTGTAATCGTTGATGTAAACTGAGATACTCTTTCGGCTCAAGACCAACTTGCGTTTATACATGCTTTATATGCTTTTTGTTATATTTGCAGTCAATTTATCATTTGCCCCTTAAGGTATGCTTTGGTAATGTTGTTCAATACATAGCAACATGGACTAAAAATAACGAATTTTGGATTGTTTTTTGCCGAGTAGGTTTTACCATTTCGTTAAATAAATCAACATAGGCAGGTATAGGCAGAATTTTCTTTTCGCAATGGTTAACTAAGTCCCTAGATTATAAATTTTTGTTAATGACAAGACCTCGGTCGGCCTCGGAAGTATAATTTTATCCTGGAGAAAATGAAACACCCTGATTTTTGTCAACTTGCAAGTAAACCACAGATTAAATAGGAAAATGACAACACAATTATATTTTTTTTTAACACAAAAAACTTCAAAAGGTTCTGTATAGTATGACTTAAACGAAGTTCCAATGCGTTTCATAGTTTCGGAGATATGGGCTTACAAAATACTCTCTTAAATGATAAACTTTGGAACCATTGTACCATTTATGAATTTCAAATGCTTGTACCGCGACATTTCGCCAAGATATCGGAAAAACCTTTAAAGATTCAGTTAATTGGAATGTTCTTTACATATTGGAATCAAACATTTTGAGATTGGGCCTCATGAAAATTGGGAGTTTTTGCCGCTCATAATACACTGTGCGACGCACAGTGGAATATTTTCACACAAGACGCGGCAAAAATTAGAAGGAATTGAGCTAGGGCTTTGAAATTTTGTACATATCACTCATATTGCCTACTTAGCAAAAAAAAAAAATTTTGTTTTAATCCGCCCTTAACCACACTTTCCACATTACCTAATATTAAAAATCTTAGTATTTTTCTCAATTTCGCATTTATATTGTTACAAATCGCTAGTAGAGATTGTATTTGAGTCCTTAATTAAGCGTGGTACTATGTTCATTTTTCGCGTTGAAATCCCATATAAAAACAAAGTCGCGAAAAAAACTGCGAAATTTTTTCGTTTGTGGTACTCTGTTTATTTCAACGCGAAAAAGTAACATTTTGCGCCACCACAAATTTAACGCCGTTACAAATTGACGCCGCAACAAATTTAATGCCGCCACCGTAACACTCCCATTTGTTTATATTTATTTTTGTCCGCAAGAAACTCAAATGTTGTAAATATTAGAAATGAATTTCCTAATAAAGAATAATAAATTAAATTATGTTCCGAACTAAAGAAAAATAATGCAAAGATGTTATAGGAAAAATAATTATGTTTATTTAATAAACCAGAAGAGCGAAATTCCAATTGGATTGCAGTACAAAAGCAAGCATGTAACTAAATGTAATAATGTGGAATTTGTCTTGTAATTGATATGTACATTTATGTTTGTACGTTTAGAACAATTGTGTGCAAAGCCAGGAGAAACATTATGGACGACTAACGCTACTAAAGCAGTAGGACAATGGAATTGGACAGTGCCTGTGATCTCGATTTGGAAATGGTTGTAAAGAACATACATAGTTAGTTCTTGCCAGCCATAGAAGTTGGAAGAAGATATTACTTTTATGGATGGAAGTATAATATATATGTCAACAAATATAATGTAAATCCTTAAATATAATAATAAACATAATATTCGATTAATCAAAACATCATTTTATTTATTTATATTCGTACAACAGTAGGAAATTATTTCGTTATTTATAACATTGGACTACCCTGGCTTTTCATGTTTCACAAACATAACCACCGCAACAACACAAAATAAATAATTTATGTATAACATTAGCACAATGATCTCCAACAATATTTCCTTTCTGACATTTAAATTAACTATTTTCTAAGTCGGCATTATTCCAATAATTGTTTATTGATTCGAATTTTATCTTTTGTTTGTTTTCAAGAATGTTAGCAAAAAGAAAAAATGCACATGCATATGCACACATTCATACATATAAATGTGACACTTTGACACACACACTTCCAAGCTGCAATGCAACTTTAGTAAAAAAGCGTTCCAAAGCGAAAAAACATATTACCCACCTTTAAGTGATAAACTTTGGAACCATTGTACCATATATGAATTTCACATGCTTGTACCGCGCTATTTTGCCAAGATATCGGCAAAACCTTTAAAGATTTAGTTAATTGGAATGTTCTTTACATTTTGGAATCAAAAATGCAGAGATTGGGCCTCATGAAAATTGGGAGTTTTTGCCGCTCATACTACACTGTGCGACGTAGTGATACTGTTCTATGAACCGTACGTTATCGTAGTGATACCGTTCGTCGTGTTCTTAGAACGGTACGTTATCGTAGTGGCACCGTTCGCGAACAGTAACACTAGGCGTGTTTTCGTTACACCATAAGTGCTTAATTTGTATGGGGAGCTAAGCACTTTTAAGCACTATTAGTTCCCGATGAAGTTTGGTGCTTGTGTTCATGTCTTAATCGAGTATGATGTTGCCAGATTGGGCACCCTATATTTAGCAATATGGCATCCCATTTTTGGAGAGATTTTATCAATTATTGTGAATTAACGGGAAGAAGAAGAACAAAAATGGGAAATTATTTTGATATTTGCAAAAGAGTGTAAACAATTGAACATAGAATAGTAAATATATGTTTTATAAATACTTTTCACGAATTTTTTTGTCTGTTTCGCACTGTTCTTTCTTCGCAACTCATGACACCATTGCTACCAGATAGTGAAAATCCGCCACTTATTGCTTATGTGCCAGTTAGTGGAAGTCAGTTGTTTTCGTTGCAAAGTGCTAAACTAAGAGTGCTAGCTTGTAACGAAAACATGCCTACTAAAAAAAATGTTTAGTCCCGATTTACACTGGCTGATTGTTCAGCGGATTATCGGCGTTTTGTAGGAGAGAGAGGCAGTCGGCAAGAAAGGGAAAAAACTCTCCTGTACTCGGGCTTATCGGGCTGAACGTTTTGTGTTTTTCACTCGCACTTTGAAACAACAACAATTCACACAGGAATATCCGAAACAAAATTACGTGCCTAAACGCAGAGGCAAGATTAAAAAAGAGAATTAGCGGATAATCTGCTGAAAAAAATATCCTAGTGTAAATCTGGACTTAGTGTATTCTAGGCATGTTTTCGTTACAAGCTAGCACTTTTAGTTTAGCACTTTGCAACGAAAACAAGTGACTTCCACTAACTGGTGCATAAGCAATAAGTGGCGGATTTTTACTATCTGGTAGCAATGGTGTAATGAGTTGCGAAGAAAGAACAGTGCGAAACAGACAAAAAATTCGTGAAAAGTATTTATAAAACATATATTTACTATTCTATGTTCAATTGTTTACACTCTTTTGCAAATATTAAAATAATTTCCCATTTTTGTTCTTCTTCTTCCCGTTAATTCACAATAATTGATAAAATCTCTCCAAAAATGGGATGCCATATTGCTAAATATAGGGTGCCCAATCTGGCAACATCATACTCGATTAAGACGAACACAAGCACCAAACTTCATCGGGAACTAATAGTGCTTAAAAGTGCTTAGCTCCCCATACAAATTAAGCACTTATGGTGTAACGAAAACACGCCTTCTGTTCTCTTGTAAGGGTTGCGATACTGTTCCGTTCGCGACGAAGGAACGGTACAGAACGCTAAGGATCCGTTCCTTAGTGTTTTTTTTCCGAACTCTGATGGTGTTATGTTTTTATAGTACCCATACTAAATTACAAAATGGGCGTTATTACCACGCCACTTTTGGTACCTCCCAATACCTATTCAATACTTATACCTACTTTTTTTAATTTTTTTGTTCCGGATTTCCTGTGTGAATTGTTGTTGTTTCCAAGTGCGAATGAAAAACACAAAACGTTGAGTACGACAAGTACGAGTACGGCACCTTTCCGACTGCCTCTCTCGCCCACAAAACGCCGATAAGTATACTTAATACTTAAAAAAAGTATCATGTAAAATGGGGACGAACACAAGCACCAAACTTTATCGGGCCAGTCCTAGGTCCTACTTTCTGTACAAAACGCCGATAATCTGCTGAACATTCAGCCAGTGTAAATCGGGACATAGGCATGTTTCGTTACAAGCAACCGATTGTAACGAAAACAACTGACGTCCACTAACTGGCGCAGTAAGTGGCGGATTTCCACTATCTTGTAGCAATGGTGTCATGGGTTGCGAAAAAAACAGTGCGAAATAGACAAAAAATTCGTGAAATATTAAAATTATTTTCCATTTTTTTCTTTTTCTTCCCATTAATTCACAATAATGGACAACAATCTCTCCAAAAATGAGATGCCAAACTGCGAAATACACGATGCCCAATCTGGCAACACCATACTCGATTAAGACAGGAACACAAGCACCAAACTTCATCGGGAACCAATAATGCTTAAAAGTGCTTAGCTCCCCATACAAATTGAGCACCTATGGTGTAACGAAAACACGCCTAATGTGCAGAGCCTATTAGCAGTTTGGCATCTCATTTTTGGAGAGATTGTTGTCCATTATTGTGAATTAATGGGAAGAAAAAGAACAAAAATGGAAAATAATTTTAATATTTAACGAATTTTTTGTCTATTTCGCACTGTTCTTTCTTCGCAACCCATGACACCATTGCTACCAGATAGTGGAAATCCGCCACTTACTGCGCCAGTTAGTGGACGTCAGTTGTTTTCGTTACAATCGGTTGCTTGTAACGAAACATGCCTATGTCCCGATTTACACTGGCTGAATGTTCAGCAGATTATCGGCGTTTTGTACAGACAGTAGGACCTAGGACTGGCCCATCTGGGACTTTGAAACAACAACAATTTACACAGGAATATCCGAAATAAAATTACGTGTCTAAACGCAGAGGCATGTTTAAAAGAGAAATTGCGGATAATCTGCTGAAAAAAATATTCTAGTGTAAATCTGGACTATTATGAGTTGTTGAAATGCTTTGCAAAACCAAGCTAATGTAATGATGTAGAAAAAATGTTGAATTTACTTAAGAAAAAGAAGCCAAATATAATAGTTGAATTTTTCGGAAATTATTAAAGTTTCGTTTAGCTTTTTTTCGCAAATAAAATAGCCAGTAGGCGTGTTTTCGTTACACCATAAGTGCTTAATTTGTATGGGGAGCTAAGCACTTTTAAGCACTATTAGTTCCCGATGAAGTTTGGTGCTTGTGTTCATGTCTTAATCGAGTATGATGTTGCCAGATTGGGCACCCTATATTTAGCAATATGGCATCCCATTTTTGGAGAGATTTTATCAATTATTGTGAATTAACGGGAAGAAGAAGAACAAAAATGGGAAATTATTTTAATATTTGCAAAAGAGTGTAAACAATTGAACATAGAATAGTAAATATATGTTTTATAAATACTTTTCACGAATTTTTTGTCTGTTTCGCACTGTTCTTTCTTCGCAACTCATGACACCATTGCTACCATATAGTGAAAATCCGCCACTTATTGCTTATGTGCCAGTTAGTGGAAGTGAGTTGTTTTCGTTGCAAAGTGCTAAACTAAAAGTGCTAGCTTGTAACGAAAACATGCCTAGTAAAAAGTTTACTGGCTCAATCAATTGCCGATTGGTTACGCTACGCGATCGTTACAGTTACGTTCGTTTGCCTAATCCGCCATTAGTATTGCAGCAATCAGCTCAGTCGAATATCCGGTACCCATTACCAAATAATTAATATTTTCGCCCATCATTATTGACACAACTAACAACTAACCCCTTCTTACCACTCACAATGTCGTTAAACAGCTGTTCTAAGAAAAAACGAAATAAAACAAAATTTTCAAATTGGACCCGGCATATAAAATCTACCCAATGGGTTGGGGGAGGGGGAGAGAGGGAGTAGACAAAACATTTGTACAACGCATGTTTGACCTTGCCGAAGGTGACCGATGCATAAATGAGAGAAACAAATGCAAGTTAATGAATGCTCTTCCAACGTACAACAACATTGTAACAGCAATTTGAAAATGTTCGAAAGACGATTTCTCTTTCCCCCTTACTATTAAGCTAGTTTGATCAAAAGAGAAATACTTTGCATTGGGATTTTATTGAAAGTGCCAGCCAGCAATATTATGTCGCTCTTATGGCAGTAGAGGGAGCGAGAGCATAATGTATACCTTCCTACCTCATTGCTTATTGCTTTTGTTGGGGTTTGCTTCAGTACCCAAGTACTCCAGAATTCAGAATTCTCGTGGCAAAACAGTTCGTTGTTGTGTTCACTCGGGGTCGTGTCGTCGTTTTCGCATTTGGGTGGCAATTCAGCAAATTGAAGAACAAAAAAGAAGAAAGTGAAAATTAGATTTTGGAATTGTTTGCTGCTATTGAAAAATAGGAAGAAGTGAATAGTAGTTACAAACATACAAACATGTCTAAGCCACAATCAGATGCCGATAGACGCAAGCAAATATCCGTGCGCGGTATTGCCGAGGTGGGCAATGTCACCGAAGTGAAAAAGAATTTCAATCGTCATTTACATTACACTCTGGTCAAGGATCGTAATGTTGCCACTTTGCGTGATTACTACTTTGCCTTGGCCAATACCGTTAAGGACAACATGGTCGGCCGTTGGATCCGCACACAGCAGCACTACTATGAAAAGGATCCCAAGGTAAGAGCAATCGAAGAAGGCAGGCAGCTGTAGGATGTGGGGTCATGCTCCAAGATTTGGAATAGCCTCATAGCATTATGTCACTTGAAGGATACTTTCAGAGGTTTACCATTCCCCACTCCCCGTTTTTAATGTTTTCTGGAGTTTTCGTTTCCATAGCACACCCCTACACACCACCCGCTTGCGGGCGGGTGTGTATATGTACATAAATGCGCATGATGTCCTCGTTTCATAACCACCCGGCTTTGGCAGTTATGTTAACTTCTTTTGGAAAAAATATTTTTTTTTTGAAAAATTTAATCTCGTAATCGAAATCAATTACGACACATTATTCTATTCTTGTGCTCCTCCATCCATTCATTTCATCTTATTTGGCATCTCCTCTTTGCAATTTATATTTTCTTATTTTACGAATATAATTTTCAAAACAAACTGAATACAAAAACATTCAATTTTATTATTGCATTTGATTTTAACTTCTGATCTCTTTTATTTCGCATCGCATACCTATTATATATGTATGTAAATATGTCTGTATTTGTGTGTCCTTTAGTGCAAAATACTAGTAAAATAAGAGAAAAAATTTTTGAGAACAACAATTAATTGGGATCAATGCCAGCAGCCAACAATCCAACCACGAACCGCCACTGCTATGTATGTACCTTATGTTTCTATTGGCCAAAAGATGACAATGATCTCATGCCGCCCGCCACCACCTTCCCACCAAAGAGCGAATATGAGCGGCTTACTTTTAATAAAATAGAATGGAAGTACTTTCGCTTTAGTGGCAGCCATGAAGGCCAAAACGAAAATTAAACTTGACACTATTTGAATGCATTTATTATTAGGCGTATATTTTAGAAAACATTTACATACATACATACATACATATATGCATAATTGATATACAGTAGAACCTCAACCATCGATATAACGATGGGCCAATTTCGTAGTATAATTATTGCACATACCTATTTGGAATTGAAATGATTACAATACATCATTCAAATGATAAATTTACAGCCAATTCCACAATCTCCGGTTATCCTACAGTTAGGGCTAACCTACAGTTATAGCTGGCAAATTGTATGAAATTTGTATTTTTTAACTGTGAGTTAGCTCTAAACGGAGGTTTTGAAATTGGTGGTTAAATGATCAATTAATAGAAAATTAATCGAAATCCATAGTTTTGACAACGTTTATCATCTGGATCACTGGCGGACTAGCTTTCAAAATCGAAAATATTAATTTTCATAAATACGTTTCTTGAAATGCATCATGTTGTTCCAACAAACTTTTTATTTCTTATCCATAATTTTATTAGTTATATTATGAGAGATGTTTTAATATAAACTGAGGTTGTTCTGCAGTTTTAGGTCGAACAACAAATCAGACGTTTTAACGATATTTTAGATTTAACGATAAGGACTACCAACATATAGATACCACCAAAGACAATATAATTTAAGAAAACATTCCTTCCTGTAGCGAGTAATTGTCAGTTACGAACGAATAGGAATTTGATTCCAACGAGTGAGTTTTTTCTCGGATTTTCAGGCCGTTTTTCCCGAATTTTTTGTAATTGTCACAATTAAAAAATTTATATTAATCGATAAGTGCAAAAAAAGTTCAATCAATATTCGCGGAATACTGTTTTTTCGCGTGTTACAATTCATTCCTATTCGTGCGTAACTGATAGATTTTGACGTTTCGGCCTGAAGGAATGTCTTCTAATATTCTATTTGTCTTTGGATACCACCATCAATTTCGTAGAAATTTTCCAGAAAAATTCAATTTCGTAGAAATTTTCCAGAAAAATTCAATATCTACAAAATGTTCCAAAAAAAATATTTTTTTTTGAGTAGCTGGAAAACGATTTTATAGAAAAATGCAATTTCGACCCAATTTAAAAAAAAGTTACGATTTCTATGAAATTTTCAAGGAAAAATAATTTTAACGAATTTTTATTTAAAAAAGAATATAATTCTCAATACATTTTTTGTGGCAAAGGCTTGGCGATTTTTTACTTGGTTGTGGGGAGCCATATGGTTGAAAAGATTGGGAAGCCCTGCTTTAGGCAGATTTTCAACACAAGGTTCACATGAATATTTTTTATAGACATATTAATAACGTAAAAAAAAAAACGTGAAGCAGGCGCCAAACAAAAAAATGTACAGGAGACCCGACCCACACTGTGGTACAGGGTATTATATGACTTGCTGCATTTGTTTGAGAGAAAAAGATTTTACTAAATTCTTTATTTTTCATAACATTTCGTGTTTTACATCACTCTTCTTCTTATAAAGAATTTATTATACCGATCGGCATAGAATTACTTTTAGAGCCGATTTAGCCATGTCCGTCAGTCTGTCCATGTATTCTTGTGATCAAAGTGTAGGTCTCAAATATGAAGTGATTTTTACAAAATTATATTAGGGGCGGTCCCTATTGAAAATGTGACACATTGGTCCATGTTTTCGTATGGCCCCCATATAAAGGTCCCCAACGATGTCACTTCTTGACACTCTAGAGAACACAGTTTTCAGTTGATTTGGCTGACATTTAAAAATTTACATTTTATATTTCACCTAACCGTGGCTAGTAAAAACGGATTTTCTATTGATCTCGCTAAAATGTAATAATTTATTTTTTATATTGGACCTAATCGTACCAAGTAAAAATGATGTACATCGGTCCATGTTTTGCTATTGCCCTCAAATAAAAATCCCCACCTATGTCACTTCTTGATGCTCTAGAGAAAGCATTCTGAAATTTAAAAATTTAAACTTTACACTCTTATTGCTCTAAATCGTTCCTAGTGAATATGGGGACATGGTCCATGATTTGATATTGGCCCCATATAAAGATCCCTTCCGAAAAATTAAGCGTCTGTACTTCATATTGAATTAAATTGCCCCTAGTGAAAATTGAGTTCGAACCAGGTTTTAATAAAAATAAGCCCCTTATTAAGGGTAAGTTTTTTGAGCCTGGAATTTAGAAATGTACTCTATTTAATCTGCAACTGTTTATAGTAATAATGGTTCTCCGTGCATTTGCAGGCAAACAATGTTGGAGAGTATTATACAGTCGGCCCGACCCACTTTAGTCTTTCCCTGCTGGTTTTGTAATTATTTTGTGTGTAAATGTAAAGGGCTTTCCAACAAGAGGTGTTATTTTGGTATTCAAAGAAAAATGCAATTTTTTGAGATATATGATAGGATGTTTATTTCATAACAAAGACGAAGGTATGCCGATAATGATGAAAAACGACATCAGCCAAATGGCCACCACGACCACGCTTACAGGACCATAGCCTTTTCATGAAATTTTCCATAACCAAATTGCAAAGTGGCTGCCCTATGTCCTCGATAGCCTCACGAATTCTACCTTTGAGGTCTTGAATCGACGCTGGGCTGTTGGCGTATACCTTATGTTTCAAGTGGCCCAAAAGGAAGAAGTCGCAAGGTGTTAAATCACAAGATCTCGGTGGCAAATTGTGATCACCTCTTCGAGAGATAACACGATCCGGAAACTTTTCCCGTAACAGAGCAATGGTTTCGTTGCTTGTGTGGCACGTAGCGCCGTCTTGTTGAAAGTAAACGTTGTCCAGATCAATACCATTCAACTCCGACCATAATTAATCATTACTCATCTCTCGAAAGCGCAATCCATTCACCGTAACTGTTGATCCAACCTCATTTTCGAAAAAGTAAGGTCCAATGACCCCGCCGGACCATAAACCGCACCAAAGAGTCACACGTTGAGGATGGAGAGGCTTCTCAACAATAACTCTTGGGTTTTCCGAACCCCAGATGCGACAATTTGATCATTTTTCGATGATTTTCGAATTTTAATAATTTCAATGCGTGAATACTTGTCAAATGTCAAAGAATAAAAGCTTCAAAAGTGACAGCTACCGAAATACCGGGTGATTCAAAATAACACCTCTTGTTGGAAAACCCTGTATATATTGCTTTGAAATCCTATTATATTTACTATATGGGTATATTTTACAGGTATAAAATATTGATGGATAATGCAATTGGTCTTAAATAATCAATTTTCATCAAATGAATGGTTATCGTTCGATATGATTACTTATGGCCATTTCGTTTCTGGAAAAAGTGCTGTATTACTCTTCCGGAAATTTAAAATTGTTCAAGTTAAATTCAAGGGACTATCTTTCGACATTTTATCCTACTGAATTACCCAAAATAAAACTATCGTTGAATATGAGGAACTATATGCGAAATTTAAAGAAATTGCAGCACAAAGATTTTCATTGATTTTTCGATAATTTACCTTCAAAGGCAATATTAGATATTCTAAAATACACCTACTACAAGCTATTCTAACATGCCACAAATTAATTTTATTAAAACAATTCAAATTCAAAAAGCTCCAAACCTTTTCTTTCAGCCAAAACTTTAAAAATCATGAAAATGCAAAATTTTTGCTGTGTTTTTATTTTAAATCAATATTTCAGTTTTCTTATATACATACATATGTACATACTTTTTACTTCAGAAGTTAATGAAGATACAAGTTACCCGAACATATTCACAGAACTGTGCGCTCCTTAGTAAAGCGATATTACCTCGTTGGCTTCCTTGACGGCACGTGTTGTCATTGTTTCTCTCCACCTTTGCAAATGTGTGTATATACAAATTCATGTAGATGTATCTCCGCATGAAATGAATCCCAAAACATTTCCTATATTTTCGTACATACACCTGAATACTCAATGTAAACAATGACACTGC